>JAOYMR010000007.1:14482300-14516438 GCA_025802075.1 Tenebrosternarchus preto | reverse complement strand
AGAAATCTGAGTTTACTACGAGTTTACTGATAAACCACAAACCACAGGCAACAATTCACAACTTTATGCTGACAATGACAAATGACGTGTGATGGTTAAAACTGGCAAAATCTTTGAAAAGTACAGTTGCATAATTTTGTTCAGTTCTGGCTAGTCTCTGCAGAGTACAATCACACTTGTGTGGTTAGAATAGCAGAAAAGTGAAAGTTGCACATTGTGACAATGATCCTGCTCATTGTCTGCTGATTTTCCGATTGAATCTCTAGAATTCTGCTGTAGAATACAAGAATGTTATGCAAATAAATTCATTCTTCAGGGAACTGCAATATTTAATAGAACTCCCCCACAAAATGGAAATATATTGAAAGGACAGCAGTTTCAATTAGAGTCAAGTGTTAAGGTGATAAAACGAGTAACTCAGACAGGCCTGTGAATTCAGGTTAAATACAGTCAGCAGCATGGCTGTTGATAAATAGAATGGGCGACAGGTCACCCTCAAGACATATGGAGAGAAAAGAAAACTGACACTTTACTGAAATCTAGTGAAATTGTTCATTTGCTTAGGTATCTTTTAAAGCTTAATTTCCTGCCTTCTTTGACTCACTGTCTATAAAACATCCCAACAATTTACACAGCTATCACCATGGTATTTTCTTCAGAGAACAATTTTGTTTTTTTCATTTATTTACCAAGCATGAACACTAAAGTGCATGATTTGCAGAATTGCTACTCTGAATGTGTCACCTAATCTGAGAATTGAAAATCGGTTTCAACGGTTTCACATCCATAAAAGCTATATGGTGAGGTCTAACAGAGATATCCAGTCAAGGAGCTCAAAATTATTTTGGGATTTTCATATAGACCAAAATGAATTTAATATTTTATAACAATAATTATATAATAATATAATAATAATGCCCGTTGTCATTTTCAAAGACATGAACAAAATATAAAAAGATTTTTTTTAGAAAAGGTTAGGAAGGAGTGTGTTGTGAGGAACAGTTCTAAACCATTTTAATATGATATTGATACTAAGCTTTAGGAAAACTGCAGTGACAATAAAAATCAAAAGCACTTTCTGCTTAAGAGCAGAACATTGCACATGGTTCCCCATCATCAGCATCTCCTACTCCTGGTAGTGTTGGTCCACCATGGCTTCTGTCTATCTTGTCTACTTCCATGGGCTTTTTGTGGTTTCTGTGCCACACTGGTGTCTCTTTTTCTACTATTATTTGCTGTGCTATTTTCTGCTGTATCCATTATTAAAATTACTGGATTTATTGGGTTTGTTTCGTTTTCTTGTGTTAGCAAGTATTATGAGTTCTGTACATTTTTCCATAAATGTAATTCAGGCCTGTAATTTGCCTTTTTTGCATTTTCTTCACCTGTGACATTAAGTACATTTAAAGTGCTTGCCGTTTAATTTCAGCACATTTCAACCTACATATTCACAGTTATCCAAGGGCAAAATGGCTAAAAGACAGAAACATTTTTATTACTAACACCGTTTTTTTTTCTTTTCTTTTCTTTTCTTTTCTCAAGTTAGCTCTATCATTCAACAGTGTCCATGAAAGCAATATTCATCCTCACATTTCACGAGACCATTAAAGCTCATGGCCTACAGTCAATTTTTGTGAGGCTGTTATCATCATAAATGAGTGAGATGCCAGATAAGCATTTCTTTCCATTACCCTAAGGGCTTGGTGTGAGTAAAAGACCTGACTCTAATCTGGCCCTGTCCGTTATGTAAGGCCAATGATGACTCTCTTCTAGGAGCTATGGCTCAGTGAGTTGTCAGTTGCTAATCTTATGTGCCATGTCAAAACCAAGGAGCATGTGCTCCTGCACCACGGGGGATTAGCTAGGCGGTCGAAATAAGCGTATTGGTATGCTGATCACATACGCATGCAAACTTACTCTGGCACATTCATGTTAGAATTTACAGTATATTAACTAAAACGTGCATTGCTCCAGCAACTACTCAAATATGCAATATCCCCCTGATGTAGTGGTGCACTCATATTTATACACACTGGCATACAGACTTTCTCTCCCTCCCTCTCTCACTATTTTTCTCTCTTATATAAATTGCTGTGGCCCTGCCCAATGGCAGAGCAACTGTCTCATTAGCATAGGGGTCTGCCTTCACAGAGCTGTAATCTTGAGGACATGCTATGATTCTTAAAAGAGCAAATACAGTGGAATAAGACAGATATTAATGGAGACAGGGAAAAGGAAGCACTTGTCTCATACATGTTCACAGATCTGCTCCATTAACAGGAAGCAGCATAGGGAGGCAATTGTCCAGGGGTTGCAAGCTTTAAGGTGAATGGTTGAATGTGGTGACCAGTCTCTGCCATTGAATTCTGGTGTTTAACTGTTAAAGTGCAGTGATTCTAGAGTTCACTCAATGAAAGTACAAGAATAGAGGTGCTCTGGAATAAGGACATTAGATGTACCATCATCGGTAATGGTAGAGAAAATATGTTCAGATATGATGTTTCTGGTTTTTGTCATTGTGAGTGAAGCAGGAAGTTTGCAGATGCAAATTAGCTGAATTAAGTGTGCCAGGACTGAGAAACAGTGACCCGTTATCCACCTTCAAAAATATAGATATTTAAAATTAACAATAAATATTTAAAGGAAATATATTATCTTGCTGTAGTTGCAATAAATAACCCCCCCCCCCAACAATCTGCATCAACACAGAGTGCACATTTTATTATATTTAATTATGCAGAAAAGAGATCTCTGTTTGCTTTTATTGTATCAGAAGGGAGAAACCAACTATCAGGAAGTCATCATCTCCAAGGTCATTGTGGGAGAATGACTGAGGTTTGTCCACGCTCGTCTAACTCAAAGCATAGAAATGAGCAGGTCTATGAATATTCGCTCCCTCCCTGTCTCTGCTTCACAGAACTCCAGCCTGGAGCTGATGATAATGCCTGTCTGTTGAGGGGGAACAAATGATGATTTTCCTTATTTCCTGCAGGATGACTAAAAATTAAACGAGGGACTATGCAAAGGTAAAAAGTCACAACATTTCAGTTTTGTAAAAAGAGAAGTGTGTGTGTGTGTGTGTGTATGTCTGTGTGGAGGAGTATATGTACAGACTACACAACCTTAATTTTGAACTTATCCATGTAGTCTCTGCTGACTGAAGACAGTTTCAATAAACTCATACGGGGTTGTGCATAAGAAAATCTCAAGTGCTCAGCTAATGTATTACAGAGAGAATATTAATGAAGCGCTTGATTTATGATTAATATTCAATAATGATATTCGTATTGTTATCAGGGACTCTTTTTTTGTTTGTTTGTTTTGGTTTCTCTGCTCTGTAAACATTTTATACCAAAGAGGGGATTCACAATGAGTGCTACCAGCTAAGCATAACCTGTAATTGTGCTCAGAATTAAGCTCTATGTGATTTGAATTCTGATAAGCACCATAGGCAGCCCTCCCACTGAGGACTAGAGGCATCGTCCTCAAAGTTATCAAGGTCAGAAGATGGTGATGAAAATCAGTGCAGACAGAACTGGTGTCATCAAGAGCCTCTATTACTGAACTGAAATTGTTTATAGATTATCTATGTGTAAGTCAAAACGTATTCTTTCCGTTATTACTTTTTGAATCCCACCGACTTTGAAACTGCAGTATTATATATTTGTATACTGCAGTATTATATTTACGTAAACATGTCAATGAGAATCAGATGTCTAATCGGCTTAGACATAAAATTAGCATTTGAATTGTTGAGCACAGTAATAAGACTGTCCAGATCAAAGAAGAGTAATGGTTTTATTACTCCACTAAATGCAAATACTGTGCTGTTTACCTTACGTAGAATGGTCAAGTCCAGTTTTTACTGCCGTATGGATAAGAGGCAATTCATCTTTTTTTTTTTGTTGTGCCACTGTCACACAGACCATTCGATGGGTTTTATTGCTGTGTTTTGTCAACATCCAAACTAGCCTAAGTATGTTTGCTTCTGTTGTGTGCACAGAGACAGAACTGCACCCCTTTATCTTACTGACTCATGGTAAATCCAGATGTTCTCTATGAGGATATTATGTTTCCCAAAGTTCGAATTCTAGAATTTTGCAGAATTTCTATATATCTCAGTAAACTAGACTTGCAGGATATGCTTATATATGGATATAAGACAGGACAGATTTATCAGTTAGAATAACTAATAACTGATATACGAAATAGCTAATAACTGCTGCTGTTTCTCCGGGTACATGCAATGTGTAAATTCTACATACTACACTCCATGGCAGAGCTACACATGCTCATCATCTCCAGACTATTAACTTCACCTGTCATTAATGATCTGTTTTCCTATTTGATCAGATCTGTTGGAAGAATTGCCAATTTTCTGTCGTGCCTTACTGAGCATTCGCTCTAGTTTGCCATTGTTTTTTTACTGACGTGGAATTTTCTCTTTTGAATTTCGTCTAGCGACTCTGGTGTTTACCCTTGCCAGTTTTGCTATTACTGTTCCTGTCAATACAAACGCGCTCTGATTGTTTTCAAATCCACAAGTGTCTGATTTGTTCTGCTGTCACAGAATATTTCCCCCCCCTTAGAGTCGGCAGATCCAGAGTCCCTGATCAAAGCCATTTCCACTCAGGGACAGATGCTTGGTCACCATCATCAACTATTCAAGGCATTTACCTGTTCAGAGGACATGCTAACCAAGCAACAAGCAGAACAGGCAAAGACAAAGCATAATGGATTTTAGTACTTATGTGGAGTCCCTTAAAACTACAACCCAGCCTGCTTTCCCTTTTATAACCCCAGTTCTTCAAAAGATTTCCAATCTGTCTTTTCTTGTAAGTAAGCTGGATAAGTACAATGGCTGACCTGGGGTTTTATGCTCTGATGTGAAAAGTATTTCAGTAGCACTTAGTACTGATAGTAGCGTAGTACTAATCTAGCTAAAATTTATTTTGTGGTATCCTGTTTAATTGATAAAGCCCTAGATTGGGCTAGAGGTGTTTGGGCAGATATTCATATTTTTCTTAGCCCAATTTAAATGTTTTAACCACCCACATGATGGTCTCCCTATTGTTTTGAAACTGCCATGTTTTTTTTTAATTGTTCAAATATGTTCCACTACTTTTGAAAGCCCATTATCTCACAGCCTTTCCAGGATCCCCAGAATACCAAGACCTGTCGTTCTCTCTGCAAGAAAGAGCCACTCAACTACCTCCTGACCTTACGATTGCACTACAAAACTATTAAAGGGTGCCACCTTACCTAAGGCATGAATTTATCCTCTTACTCAGGAGGAGAAGAGGGCAATGGAGAACAATATAGATGAAGTAGTAGAACAAGGTTTTATTCTGCTATCCACTTCTGTGGTAGCCTCCAGTTTCTTATTCATTAAGAAAAAAGCGTGGAGGGGTTACAACCCTGTTTAGACTACCGGACTCTCAAACAGGTTTCTAAGAAATATGCTTACTTCTCTTTACTTCTCATTCCAGTCACACTAGAACAACTTGGAGAACCACATTATTTTACCAGACCTGCTCTAAGGAGCACCTACAATCTAGCAGCTTCAGTGTTCCAAGTGCTTATAAATGATGTCCTATGAGACTTTATTGGACATATTTCGTCAAAACCTTTATTGCCAACATTCTTATCCATTCTCCTGATTTACCATCTCATGTTTAACACATACGCACTGTACTCGTGTCTATTAGACAACCAGCTGTTCGTCAAAGGGAAGAAATGCAAGTTCCTTGTGCCTGTGCATCTTCTCCCATACAAAAAAGTATAGGAGATGATGCATGAGCACATTGAACAGGTCTTACAGAGACATAAGGTGAAGGCTGGTCACATGGCTGCTGCCCCGAAGTACCAAGCAGGAGACCAGATGTGGCTGTCCATAAGGGATTCCATCATGCCAGCTGTTGTCATAAACTTAGTCCTAAATACACAGGTCCTCTCAGGATCTTCAAGCATATAAATGATGTAATCAACTTGATCTCCCCGCACACTGTCCAAACTAATTGTACTCCACCAGTGACATGCTGGACTCCAGTTCCCAGCATCCTCAGTGCAGCTTCAAATGCTCATCATTCCTGAACTATTAACTTCACCTGTCATTAATTATATGTTTGCCTGTTTAATCAGATCTGTTGCTTTGTCTCAGGGAAGTATTGCCAAATGTTCTGTTGTTCCTTACAGAGCATTCTCCATAGTTTGCCATTATTTGTTATTGACCTTGACTTTTTTTTCAACTTTAGTTTTCACCTGTATCTTTGGGTTTGTCTGCCTCCATGTTTTGACCTATTCATTTTTTTTCTGGATCATTTTCTCTTTGTATTTTTTGGATTTCCCCAATGCATTTATTTTTCTGGCAGCTCTGGTGTTTATCCTTGCCAGTTTTACTGTTACTGTTGCTGTCCATACTATTCTAATTCAAACACACCATGATTGTTTTCAAATACGCAAGCGTCTGATTTCTGCCATGTCACACAACAGTTGAAGTGAAAGTTTTGGGGTTTTTTGTATCTCTACTTTTACATTTTAGATTTTGTAATTCTCCATTTTTATTTGTATGGACATCACATGCATTTCACACTTTCATATCATTTAACTTGTTTTCTGCCTGGGATCAATTTCCTTTTATGTGCAAGTTAAGATACATTAACATTAACCACTCATTCTAATTTCCTAATTAGTGGTTATGAATTGTTCAAAAACTCAACTGAAATAGTTGATTAAGCCTGTTTAACTAAATGACATTACATATTCACAATATGGGGCTTAAGTTATTGCTGAGAACAGTAGACCTTTTTGCAGATGAATGTTCTCTAATATGTAAATGTCAAGAAATCTTACTGATGTTTCAGCCACAGACACATTTCTGTAGGTAATGTAAGAATTAATTTTGTATGTGTTAAATTAAGAGAAATTCCTGCTCTTCTGGGTTTGAATACATAGGCTGTGACCTGAATTCACCTCCTCCAGTCTCTACAGTACAAAGTCGGGTCAGTGTCAGACTCTGACATCTCAAACCAAACATTGAAAACCCCTGCAGGTGACTCAAGGCCATTGCTGACATGATGCCTGGCGGTGTTTTACAATACTGATCTTTTGTCTGTGTTTTAAGACAAACAGAATCTAGACCTGACTGACAACTGACCAGTAACAGCCTTGTCGTAACTGCTGCTTTCAAAAATGGCATTTCAAACAAATCATCAGCATGAAAGTTTTAGTCTCGGGCATGGTCTCTTCATACAGGCATCACCGTAAGATTTACAGCTGCAGTACAATTGCACAGCACCTTTTCATTAGCCGGTTCTTCATAAAGAGGGAAAAACTACATGATTGGCAGGTCACAGTCATCTTCACTAATCTCCTTTATTTTAGTCAGCTAGGTGCTAAACATCTAAATGATTTGGGATTAATCTGGAATAATAAAAATAAAACCCTCATGTAATTGTTATACCGCAACTGATTATGGCCAGTTTCTGTATGTAAGATTGTGCTTCCCCCACGCAAGAGAAACTAAAGGGGCATATTCCAAAAGTCATGCTCTGTTATCTATCAAAGATAGATTATGTTTTCATATTGCTGAAATGGAACTGCTTGTTATGGATTGCAGAGACAAGAATTGGTTATAAAAGCAGTTGAAACATAACAGTTTAGATCCTTGCTAGGATAATCAAGGAGGGAAATAACATCATTTATAAGGGTAGTACGTCAAACACACGTAGTGCTGAACTGGAAAAGAAGGATGTCACTTCAGGCTAGAGGAATGCATTTAGCACATCTCATTTTTAATTTCCTGGAAAATGTACCCACCAAGGAAAGAGTGTGGGAGTTATTGGCACTGATAATTGCTAGGTCGTCTTGGGTATCTTTCCAAACAATTTCTAATTGTGTAAACCAGATCTTTAGCACAGTTAATACAATTTCTGCTCTCTGTCTCAGGGTGGGTGTTGGGGGTTGGGTGTGTTCTGGAGTTTCAAAGGGGAAAAGCATGTGATGTTATGTAAGTGTAGACATATTCAACATGTTCTCCTTAAATGTCACAAGCCTACAGACAGTGCCTATTCTATTAATACTTCATATACCAGATGACTGTGGTATTATGGAAAAACATAGTTTAATAAACAGTAGGATTTCTTTTCAGAATTTCTGAAAGTGTTTTTATGTTCATAAAGATGTTTCATCAGTTAATGTTTAAGCAGAGGTTCTGTAGTAAAAAAAAATCAACATGTTTTCATTTCTGACTATGTGTGAAGGTGCTAATTGATATTAAAATTAATACAAAAATCACTTATATAGTTCTATTATATAGTTATATATAGTAATTATATAGTTATATATTTAATATAGAACTATCAAGATTTATTGTGCTATAGATTTAGTATAGTCTAAACATTGTATTTTTCTAGTTTTTACATTGATAACTGATGTTAAAATTTCCATCTATTATATATATATAGTACAAAGTAATAGTAATAGTGCAAAATCAAAATGATTTGAAAACAGCCTGTATATGAACAAGGTTATGATAGGTTATTGGTTACAAGATTTCATAGTGAATAAGGTGAATCACAAATGTTTCTGTATTCATTAGGCTACTCGGAAATTACGTCTAAGTTTATAACATGCTTTTGAAGATTTTTTTGTCATTTTAATTGATTGCATTTTATGATGACAAAAAGTAATATTAGGCTGTAGCTGTTTCACTTCATAGATCAACAAATGTGATCGGTTTTTTGACCAAAGGTGAAGAAAATGTTTTGAACTAAAGATAGAATCAAAGTAATCTTAGAAAGTCATTTTAATTAATTATGTCCAGCACACTTCTGCTCCAAGCTAATTCAAATCCAATTTTTACTTCAGAGATAATGTCAGAAATTACATAGACAGATATTCTATGGTTCAGGTTAATGCTGATCCCTGTTGTATTGTCTACAGAGGTGGTGATGTTGAAATCCTGCTTCTATACTTTGTCAATAGTAAAGCCTTGAAAGAAAACCCCCCAAATTTACAAACTATTGCCTAATGGCACATTGACTCCCATTAGAGATGAGGGACTGGGATCAAGCCAAACTGGAGATGTGTTGACTAGTGACACATTTGAAACAGGCTTTGCCTGCCAATTTTATTGTGATGAACTTCTCAGTGAAGTGTGCCTCTTCTCCCATTAAAAAAAGAAAGCATGATAGAATATTGTATTTTACTTCTCATAAATCATTTTAAGTTATGAAACATAATCAATTTTTCATTAATGGTGTTTGGTCAGGACTTTTCAAAACTACAGTGTTACAGTATGCAGGTTTTTTTTAAAACATACAATAAAACTTTCATGACTTGTCTTTTTATTTTTTGAAAAATCTGAATATAATCATTTTCCAACCTTTTTTTCAAAATTTCAAGTTAACAATGAACATTTTTGTGCCAAGGATGAAATAAGATTCAAATATGAATGTGAAAGTCTATTTTTGGCATGGCTTCTTCTCATTCACTCACATAAACTCACACAAAATGCAAATGCAAAAAACACATAAAAATGCAAAGTTTTGTATACGTTTTACCTACATTTTAAATACTCGTAAGTTCACTCCAGCCTAACCTTTTACTGTTTCACACATAAAGTCTTATAATCTCTGAGAAGAAACCAGTAATCTGAATACATAATTTCAAACTTAAACCTTGGCCACACATCTCAGGCAGGATACCATGCCCCCACTGCGACATCTAAAACACCCTAAACACAAGTCATGAGTTTCTTGATTTCATCTGAACATCAGAAGGAATGGAGAAGGCTGGAGGAGCCGAATGAGCTCATTCCTTTGGTTCTCTGCTCCTCAATTGTTAAAAGTCTGGTGCTTCTCTGTGTGCTTAAGGCAATGATATCAATCAGATTCTGAGACCCCTGTGCGGGCACCTTCAGAGCACACAGCCAATACGGCCATGAAGAACTTTTTTTCTCGTTCTGTATTACCCAGGTGTTCTCCTCATCTGATATAGGTTAGAGGAGGCATCTCCCGGTGGTAAATATGCCTTTCCAGCCAAGGAGCCAGAGATAGTAGTATTCCCTTTGCCCAGTAAAATCAAACAAACAGCAGGAGAGGCACACAAGTTCAGCCCCTCTCAATAATCCAGCAAGGTCAGATGTCAAAATACTACCCACATGAGCGGAGACGGAAAGAAAGGGAAGAGAGTACGAGGAAGAGAGAATCTGACAAGACAGCTGACTAGATTTAGGGAAAAAAAAGTATATACTGTATTTCTGAGGTACCATGGGGGCCATTTTCTTGTGACCGGATCTTTTGACATTTGCTGCAATAACTCAGCTATTTGGGATGTGCTAGTGAAAATCCAGCCTGACCAAGAAAGGCCCATTGCCTTTACGATGCTTTTTAATGCTGTTTACAAATACATTAATCCTCTTTTGAAGTTTTTTTTTTTACTATTACTAAATGGTCTACATTTTTGTTTGAGCGTACGCAATGCGAAGGTTCTTATTAAAATAAAAAATCATCTTTCCATCACAGCCACTTTTTCAAATAGCTGATTACCATGAATGTTAAAATGATCACTGCTGCAGGGTCTCCGTCCTCTCTATGGTGACCATCTATGAACCTCCCTTACTTGGCTTTGTGGAGAATGCTATAAAAAAAGGATGACCATTTGGTTAAAATTGGAGGCAATTTCCCAGAGCTACTAAAGGAGGAGCTAGCAGAATTAAATGAAATCTTAAATCCAGTGAATGAAGACATTTTCCCTTGGTTTCTGTGGTAGTCTTTTTTACTGGAACCAGATTCAAGGTCAGATGCAGAGGCTTGGAGTAGAAATGTACAGTCTGATATTTTACTGAAAATGGTTTAACATATCCTTGTAATTAAAAAAATAATAATCCTGAAAGGCACACCTTGGTGGATGAAAACGACAAGAGAACCAATGATTTTACCATTATATATTTTAATTATGAAATATTGAACTTTCAACTATGGCAAATGACTGATGTTGCTATACTCTCATTCTCTCTCAAAACCTCAAATGCACAAAGTGTTTTTCCTCGAGCAACCAATAACTAACTTTTACATCATATATTATAGATGCCTAGTTAACTTGTAATCAATTTAATCATGTGTAGGTAAAATATAGTTCAAGGAAGCATACCATTATCCACACGTTCACATACATTTCACTGTATGAAAATATACAATGCACAATGGATTTTTGCATAATAATGCATAATAACTGGAAAAATACCTTAAAATCCTTTCATATTTAGGAGACATGCAAGGCTAACCAAATTTAAATGACTTAACATCAAACAGGTCCTTCCACACCATAAAAAAAACAACAAGGAGTATAGAAGTAGGGCCATAGCATGTCAACTACAACTAAATCTCACAGCGCAAGGTATGTTATGGCCCCTGGAGGATATCCCTGCACTTGTCAACATTTGCATGAGCATGTTTTCCTATCTGCCCTCCTTCCTTCTGAACTCTCACAGCGGGTGGATGAAGCGATCATGTGGGATGGTGTGCGTGTCCCTGAAGATCTCGGATTAGTGCGGAGTGTGGAGTTGTATTTATAAACAGAGACAAAAGGCTAGAGTAACGAGTGATCTTGGCACCCCACAGCATGGGAAGCGAGTCAGTAATGGTGCTCCAGTGGCCTGTAGAATGGGCCAACCAGGCACTTCACACGGCCCTTGAGCAGTAGGCGGGCACAGGGGCCCTGCTCCAGCAAGCAGCCTTTCATGCACAGGCATGACTCCAGTCTGCTATGTGTAAGATGGATCTTGATAAAGAGGCGAAACAGTTGCCCCTAGGAAAAATAAAGGTTTTGACCGAAGGTTGCTGTGAAAAATTGGAAAGCAATTTTTTTTTCCCTCAGGGGCTTAAATAGAAAAACGGCTGAAGAATTAACAAATGCAATCACTACTGTTTTGAACACTTACATTACTGCAAAGTTTGAAGCCTCTAGTCAGTCCACAAAATTGCCAGCATCTAGATGACAGTGACAAAGACTTTGAATACCAAACACTAGAAGGAAAAGGGTTATCCTCTTTAAGGTGAGGAAATCTCTAATGCAAATGGCTCTAGACACCTTCAGCCTACAGTTCATTCTTTCATCTGAAAACTAATATTGCACTAGTAGCACTATTGTAAGTTGCTCTGTACAAAAGCAATTGCAAAATGCTGTAAATGTATTTAAATGTATTTCCTGAATTCACAGATGGTTGCTAAACAGCAACGCATTCTACAGACAGATAATTCAAAATAGTCCATTTTAATACTATAGATAATCAAATAGTGGGGAAATGTTTATTGATTCATTATTTTAAGACCACACAGGTTAAATGTTGCTGCATTATTGTGGCCCCCTGTATACTTGTTTTATTTCAATGTTTAAGATGCTTTCCAAAAATGCCCCCAAAACCATTTTCATTTCATCCACTTTCATCTTAATCCACAGAGCATTAGGTGTTATTTTGATCCATGATCCCACTGATGTCTTAGAGGTTTAAACTGACTTTCAAAAGAATTTTTGCATGGCTAACATACTTTTTTTTCTTATTTTATTTAAAGCATATTTATCTTAAGTTGGCTAACTGAAGATTACAGCTAAAGGGTAGGAAATACCGGGCTGCTATTGAGAGTCAACTTTGATCAACTCTCTTTTATTGAAACATAAGGTGTCTTGTGCTAAATTACAGTGTCCATAAAAAGTTAACTTCCTTTAATTTGGCCCTTTAATGACTATTTGAAGGGCATGTTAAAGGATATGCACATATTCTGTGGCTTTTTTAATAGTTCTGCCTTTTTAATGTTAGGGGTGAAATAGTGTCATTGTGAATGATGGCTGCTATAAATCGTCTATTATAGAGGCACCAACAAGGATATTTGAGCTATACAGACAGGAGGCTAGATTGGAACTCATGCTTCGTGCATTACCAGAAGTGATTGTTTTACTCTAGTGTGTAATCAATGCATATGTATTCTATGCAAGCAGCAACGTACTTCACTTAATGCCACGTTTTAAGCTAGTAGATGCAGTTCAATGGTTCATTTGCATAATAAACATGCTGGATCTACAATAACAGTGCCACGGAATTAGGGTACATTCAAATTCAGAAGAACAGACGCATGGAACTGCAATGTAATCTGATTAAATGACGAGAACCCATATTTATACTTATTCCTCAGCTGTCATCACCACTCTTGCAGAAGTGTGTATGGTGGCTGTACACTTTTACAGTGCTGTCTGCACCTTTTATAGCAATGCTAAATCATTCAATAACGGGAGATAAATGGCTCTAAGCACGGCTGGGCCATGCTAGCCTGCTGTTACTGCTGCTTTTTCAGGCCTCAGTGAACTCAAAACCCTTATTCCCCTCGATGCCTCTCTTTCTCACACTCTCATCTGCTTAACTGTGCCTTTAATCAGGGCCTTTATGAAGCTGCTCCAGTCAAAACTGCCGTTTTCTTAACTGCAATGATGCCTTCATCTAATGCATGTAAAGTAATTGTTGGAGAGATATAATATGAACACAAATAAATTAGTTTTGAAAAGTTCAATGAGTAACTAACTGGCAGCCACGGAGCAGTCACTTCATTACAACCTTCTAATGGAAGCTATTTAGAGCACAGATTTTTCAGCTAATGTAAATGTGATAGAGCTCTGGCTGCCTGTGCTATGTCATCAGAATTATTCCAGGGGTACAGATTTAGTTTTGTTGTTGTTGTAGAGGACTCTTTGCATTGTGTGATTCCAAATAACTGCAAAAGTGCAAGATATAAATCTGACATTCAGATTTTCCTGTTGTAACTATGCAGCATCGCCAGGCATTGTCATCAAAAACAAAACAATAAAAAAAAAAAAAAACATGAGTTCACCTGAGTAGAGACTCCATCCTTTGGAATTCTTATTTAACCAACCATTTATTTAAAACTCTCTCCTCATCATGAGTTCTCATTAATCTTTGTCAGCCTATGGGAGTGGGATGTGCAGGGGAGTCTTCTGGAGATGAGGTCTGGCCAGCCAGATGCCACGGTTGAAGCACAAGCCTGCTGCTCATCTGTCTCCTAGTCATTCAGGCATGCCTATAGCCTCCACCCTCGTCCGGCGCTACTCCACCATGGATGACATTTCAATTACACAGAGCTCCTCAGGCCGCCTGACGACAAGCTAGCAACCAGTAAACCCACCTGCAAGGCCTGGCTGCTGGTTCAGCTTTGAAGCTCAAAATCTGACTGGTTGTTTAGTGTGTTAATACAACAATTAAATCATAAGTAGAAAATCCTTTGATTCTCTTTATTTTACTTCATTAGTCATTAGTTTATTTCTAACTGTACAAAATAAAGGGAATAAATAGTGATATTAAAACATGTAGTTTTCAGGGAAATCTAATTCTGTATGGGAGATGATGTTTCATGAGCTGTGCATATCACTGTGTAACACTGAATTCTTTAGATATTATTATCAAACGTACACTGTTTTATTCTAACCTCGTTATGTATGTCCCCATGTTCAGTGACTATATAGCAAAAAAGTACGTAATTCCTAAAGAAGCTACCTTCTTGTCATTATGTTTACAGGAAACATCAAACCAATCAAGTAACACATGTGATTATGTTGTGATAGTCAATATTTGTTTATCTAGATTTTATATTGTTCAGAGTATCCACCCTTTACTGTCCTCCTCAGCTCCACACTAGTGATGTTCTCCAGCTGCATGAGGCAGACGCCTATGATGCTTCTCCATCAGTCTTGAAGAAATTCTCATATGTGCAGAACAATTGAAGGGTGAGGGACTAAGGTTCGGATGGAAAACTTTTTGCTGAAGGTGCATCTACAATTAATTGTGAGTGTGTGTATGTATGTTTTGAAAGTCAGTTCATATAGAGGCTAGCACCTTTACCAATTTATATTTGTCTTAGAAACAAATTTAAGCATAATCCGGTTGATTAAAAACGTCTTTGTTATAATTAAAAACATACATTCAGTCAAGTGTGTCCAAATTTTGACTGGTACTGTATATTGGGAAATATATATATATATATGCAGTTTTGTTTCAGATTCAAATTATGGTTCAGAATCATATGACAATTTCACTGCAACACTGTGACCACATGTTGGTTCTTTTTATCTGTTACAATGATCTTAATGTTGCATTTCTTTGGGGAGACAAATCCTTGGTCATTCACCAAGTGAAACATCCGGCCTTTTGAGAAGAAAATAAATATTCTGTCTTTAAATGTTCAATGTCCAACACCAACACTGGTCCCATCAGAGCTGTGAAAAAATATATTTGTCTCAGCACTGCACAACAAGATGCTTTGATCATGGGATTTTGAATTATCCAGGATTATAATACAAGGCAAGAACTGAGAGACTCGAATGTGGCAGCTGACAAAAGAGATAAAAGGGGACCAGTTAGAGAAAATAAGGCAGAAGGCACATCAGAACTGACTGCATGAGTGAGAGCAAGACATGCCTGGTGAAAAGAAAAAAAAAAAAAACACAGTTCAGCCTGGTGAAAAAAATCACAGATCAGACATTGCAAGGAGTTTCCTCATCTTTCATGAATAACTACAGCACTGATTCACCAGCACTTCAAAACTGGTAGCTTTGATGGGTTGCTCTTTGTGTAAATAATTCTAATTAATTGTAAACCCTGTGAGGAGGCTGATGATCGGACTCTTTATTTCACTTATTGCTTTGAATGACCTTCTCACCAAGCTGGTAAATACCAGCTGAGATCAGAGTTCTGCAGGAAAATAGACATACACACTTCCACCACCCCCCCAGCCAATGAACATACGGTGGGTCTTTTGTGTTAATCAGATTAAATTAGTCAAATCAGAAGACTTATATCCATGTCTTTTTTTATTGATTGGTATCAAATATGTGGAGGCCACAAATGCTTCAATCTTGTCAATAATTAATATGTTAAACCAAAAAATTGAAAGTGTTATTTGTTTTTTGCTATTTTGAAATCATGACAATGACAAATTAAGACCTATAAAATCTTTTGCTAATGTGATTCCAGAACGGCCAAACTTTGCTTAGTGAATTTACTACAAACACAACATATTTATAAATTGCATGCAAAATTGGACTGACACAGTTCAATGATCATAGTTCAGTAATCAGAATGACAGAGTTCAGTAATCAAAAGTGAATTTATTATGATGCACTGTTTTGGGCAGCCATGGTCTGGCTGAACACTGCATGAGGGACTTTCTATTCAAGCAGATGTAGTAAAATGCATGCAGATCTCATGTAAGGGCTGCTACTCATCCCTATAGACCCCAAAACAGCTAACCTCACAATCCAGGCAGCTAACCTCACAATCCAGGCAGCTAACCTCACAATCCAGGCAGCTAACCTCACAGTCCAGGCAGCTAACCTCACAATCCAGGCAGCTAACCTCACAGTCCAGGCAGCTAACCTCACAGTCCAGGCATCTAACCTCACAGTCCAGGCATCTAACCTCACAGTCCAGGCATCTAACCTCACAGTCCAGGCAGCTAACCTCACAGTCCAGGCACCTAACCTCACAGTCCAGGCACCTAACCTCACAGTCCAGGCACCTAACCTCACAGTGCAGCTGGCCTCATTTAGTTTTTTCTCCACTTGCCACTACGGATTACAAGATACGCACACTGCTGTGATGATCTTACACAAACAACATTTGTCAGCTCATTTATCAGAGTTCCTGCCAGTTTTCCACTCTGTTGAGAGACTATTTCTAGCTTCTAGCCTACAGGCAAAAAATGTGTCTTAAAAATGCCCCCACAGTCCTCTTTGGTATTCATGAATTTTCTCCAAATGCCATTAGCAATAATTGCTGTTTGATGGCAAAGGCATTACAGCTGTGTTTACAGAACTTAGAGTGAGTTAAGTAGATGGTTGTCCTAAATGCTAAAAAAAAAAAATCTTTCATATTATCGCATTTGACTGCAACTGCACTGATCTCAGGGAAATTATTCAGTAATGATATACAGACTGACTGAGTAAAAGTAAGGACTCATAGCGCTCATGATATGTTTATGTTCTCAGCTTTGCTGCAGAGCTATAAATCTCAAACAATATCTTGTAAGTATGGAGTCATCTTCAAATCATATAGCGCAATATTTTTCTATAGCGCAATATTTTGCTTTTTGCTTATATAAATGTGTGATGTACACATCTTCCTTTTACCTCAAGAGTTCAAAGGAATTTACCCAGCATAGTACAATATGCACAATAACATGACATCACGAGGACAACATAGTACTGTGTTTAAAATGACAGCATTACCCTGTGCTGGTCCTCGGACAGACTCGGTTAAACACTGGACGTTAGAGGAAAATGAGGAAATGGAGAGGATTAACTTATGTTTCCATGCCCATTAAAAATCCATTGTCATTTACTAGAACAGGTTTTAATTGCATGAAAACTGCTTCTGCATGAGGTTTCTGAAATGAGGCATTCAGTGCAAAGTGCAGGAAACCTCCGAACAAATTAAAACTTTCCCCTTACCGGTCTAGTACCTTGGGAGACTCTCAGCAAAAACAGAGCAGCTTTTACTACCTACAAGGAAAATGTTTTTAAATCTACTCCCACTGTGTGTGATTAACAGGTCATGATACCACTAATGTGCCTTGGTGGCAGCAATGAATACACTGGTGAGAGGTCATAAGCACAGACCTGGCTAAACTCCTTTTGACTACTCTGATAAAAGCTTTTGCTCTTTGATTGGTGTGAGAGGTGTTTTTCGCTTCAGTTTTTCCTCTTAATTCCCACTTGCTAACTAGGTGTCCCCTATCGCACAACAGCTGCTAACCTGAGAAGGTGAGAGCTAATTCACTGTCCCTCGGAGCCACCAGATCTGTTCAGTGAAATGCCAGTCACTGAACCTTTTCAAGATGCCTCCCATGCAGAGGGGGAGAACACCAACTGCCCATTGCTTTGATTGACATGAGGACAGGAAGTAGATCTCCCCACCCACAAAACAGGAAGAATTACACTCTCTTAGATTAACAGCCATGGATGGTATCACCAGGACTCATTCACAACCCACTGACTAGGGCTAAGTCTTTAAAAAGATGCTCCAGGATGGTGCCAGAAATGTTCCCTCCAGAAATGTACTGGTTCAGCATGCTCTGTTCTGTTGCAAAAGACTAAACTTTCTTTTTTTGATCATTTCTCTCTGGGATGTTTATTTGATAATAAAATTATACACACACACACACACACACACACACACACACACACACACACAGTACCAGTCAAACGTTTGGACACACCTTCACATTCAGCAGTTTTTGATTATTTATTTTTTTCCTGCATTGTAGATTAATACTAGTCATCCAATACATGTGCAATTATTTATTTAAAAAAAAAATGTTAAACAAACCAGAATATGCTTTATATTTTAGATTCTTCAAAGTAGGCACCTCTTGCTTAGTTGACATCTTTGCACATCTTGGCATTTTCTCAGTCATCTTTAAGAGGTAGTCACCTGAAATGGTTTTTAGTTAACAGCTGTGCCTTGTCAAGAGTTAATTTCTTGAATTTCTTGCCCTCTTAATGTGTTTGAGACCCTCGGTTTTTTTGTGAAGAGGTAGAGTTGGTATGCAATGTCTAGCCTTATTAGAGTAATGTTCTAATCCATATTATGGCAAGAACTACTCAACTATGTAAAGAAAAAAGACAGTCCTTCATTATTTTAAGAAATGAAGGTCAGTCAATGCAAAAAAATTCAAGAACTTTGAAAGCATCTTCAAGTGCAGTCACAAAGACCACAAACGTTAAACGTTGGTGATGAAACTGGCTCTCATCAGGACCGCCCCAGGAAGAGAAACCAAGAGTTCCCTCTGTTGCACAGGATCACTTCCTCAGAGGTACCAGCCTCAGAAACTGCAAGTTAACTGCAGCCCAGTTAAAAGCTCACTTAAATGCTTCACAGAGTTTATTACACGATTCCTTATGTTTTCTGGATGACTTCAGTATTAATTTACAATGTAGGGGGAAAAAAATTAAAATAATAATAATAAAAACACATCTTACAATGGAGTTACACTGGAACAATGTAACAAACTCTGAATCAGTATATAGTGTCACTGAGTAGAGCACCAGAGTATAAGAGCCATAAGATGTTTCTATCTAGGATGGTTTTTTTTCTTACACTGAAATCTAATTATGATACTAATCTGTGCAGTTCTTCTTTCCCATTTCCAAATGCATTGATCTTATGCTTTCATTTCAGTTATTTTTCTGCTGTGATACTTCACTAACTACATTAAAGCCAGGGAAGCCTAAGGTATATTTTATCCAGTATGATCAAATGTATTCCCACACATTCATAGAGTGAAGTGTCTCTCTTGTGAACTGATCTTGAGGGCTTTGTGGCACGTGTTCAGTCTGCAAGAATGATATCCCCCTCTTACAGCAATCGGGGATAATGTCAAAGTATCAATGCAGAGAATTGAATAGTCCATGAAACACATTCTAATGGCTGCCTTTCCTTTGAGTGGAATAGCTCACATTACAGTTTTGTTTCTTGAACATTCTGCCTACTCTTCTCTAAAGTATTTGTACAAATATCACAATTTTGTTCCCGTTTGATGCATTCTAAAAGTATCTGTTTGTTCTATTCCCCATCTGTAGACTGTGAAACTGTTCCAAGATTTTACACATCTGAAACAGAATGCCTAATTTCAGAAGTTCCATTCAGGGACCCAGAGATGTGATTTAGCGTGACTAGAATGTGCTCTCTTAAATGGCAGCAGATTTTTAATGGCCACAAAAACATGCCACTTCCCTGAATTGTCTGTTAAATGTAAGTTCACTATTCAATATCATCATAGCCTTTCAAAGAGACAGCACAAAGTATTAGTATTATTATATTGTCCTCTCTCATGGAAAACCTTTACTATAATATAATGTAAAGAATTCCTGAAACAATGTACAGGAAGGCTTTTCTTTATGCTGAAAAGCAGGCTGGAGGCTGCAGAAAAATCACAAATTTAACATTTTTTATTGCAATTGTAATAGCTTCCAAATGCACACAGTTGAAGGAAATCCAGACTTCTATTACACAGAGAAAGTAGATTAATTATTATGCTACTCCCCACAAGGATTGGATTATAGACCACAATCTCCATAAGACATTTTATCTTAATCTGTTGTAAGTAGACATCCAGCACTGTGCCACTAAAATAGAAAATAAACTTCCACTCGGTGTACTGGACAGATTGGAGAGACCTTTGACGGAATAAAATAATAGTACTGATTAGCATTTAGAAAAACGAGTAGGGCTTGCCACAGGTTTGAGTGTCAAGTAATGTTCAAGGTCTTTTCAGACTTTGCATCCACAATAAGACGTAACCTAGCACCCAGCTATAAATTACTGGCACCAGAGATACATGACATCCTTGCTCTACATAAAGATATACATTTATGTATATATTTAAGAACTCTATGCTAAAATGTATTCTAAACTCTGGGACACAATTGGTAACGAAGGTCAAAGTAATAGGAGTACCACCCTCAGAGTGGGCTGAATGTGTAATTGACATATTGGATATGACTAATGAGATCCCCTGTGAACTCATCAAAGAATTAGTGATATAATCAGATTGTTTCTTTTATTCAGAATTAACAATAAGGTTTATTACTCCCACCACACACTGCTATCAAGATTAGCAGAGATTGTGTGGAGGTTTGCCTGTATTTAAAGTTCTCTGTTAGGGTTTTTTATTTATTTATTTATTTATAGCAGAAAGATAAATAAGTGTGAGGAGAAATACACTCATAGGGCCACATTATGACTTAAAGAAAATGTGGCCTTAGAAGATATTTATTGGGAATATTACAAACTGTGATAGTCGTGTAATTGTTTATGAATAGGATAAACCAGCATAATTACACCTTTGCCCCTCTTTTAATGCCCCTTGTTAAGGGACTATTTTAATCACTATTATACTGCTGTTTTCAGATTTTCTTGTTTGTATTATATATGAGTTATACATGTGTATATGTGAAGTATATGTTATGACATTCCATAGGAAATTAGATGTGCTCACAGAACACCAGTGCATGACTCAGTTCTTCTAATGCCACAGATAAAGAAAGACAGACAATCAGCAAAAATGTAGTCTCTCCACAGGCTCTGTAGAAGATCAAAAGGATATTTTAGCCTGGTTTGAATACACAAAAAACAGATCAATCTGCCTCATCTGTTTTGTCTCTGCTGAACCTGCATTCGGTCAGATTGTTGTAGCACAGGTTCAGTATTTAACTTTTGTCCTCTCGCTTCCTTTTCTTCAGAGGCTCTGCTGAGTCTCTTAGACCTGGCAAGAGTGGAATCTCATTTGAGGGGACTCCAAAATCTCTGGTGACTAAAATGGTTTGACGATGGGAAAAGGAATGACTGTTGAATACGTGCATTCCGTGCTGATGGAGAAACATCTATAAACATGATAGTTGCAGTCTCTGCCTCATGTCAGTATGAGTCACCCCACCTGGGCATATGCACTGCATAAAAAATGATGCATAAAATACTTTTATAATAAACCGCAAAAGAACCAAACCACAATGAGGCAATTAAAATCCACCCAGTCAACTTCACAAAGGGAGCTGAATGTAGAAGCTAGGGCATGGCTGCTTATGCAGTGCATGAGGTGAAGGATGGAGGATATATGTACGCAAAAAGAGTCTTCCACTCTTTTAGTCAGAAGGCATGAACTTAGAATACATTAATTTTTTAAAAGTCTGTTTAGGAGTCGGCATGTGGCAGATGCCATAAACAATTTTTAGAGGTTTCTTTAGATGTGTTTGATGAATACAATGTCCTTTAGATGTGTTTGATGAATACAGAAGTTCTAAGAAGGGAATACACTGAGGTTATATAGAGCATAAAATACTATCATTGAAGTTTTCCTGAACAACTGATGCCATTGGTGTTCATTTCATCACTTCTCTCACCCTTAGAAAGCGATTATTTTTGACTCTTTCACACACAGAAGTCCCTTTGATATGCCTTTTTCTCATCTCCTAGTTGACACTTTATTTTATATACTACCATTCATGAGTAAAAAAAGAAAAACATTTTCAACCCAACTTTGAATTTCCACAGTAACCCAACTCTAAGGGGAGTCCTGATATTCCAAATTTAACATCAAAGACAAATTTAACATTTAAGACTAATTGTCTTAAAATTATTTACATATTTCCTGCAACAATAACTCCTGCATTGTTTAAATAAAAGACTTTGTGGTCTTCGAACTAAAATAAGATATGAAAAGCAGTTGATCATTAGCACATGATGTTAAATTTTAGAAGGTTACATATAATATATGATGGAAATCAGAAATTACTAGTTTTGACCCGTTTATAAAATACTTTGCCAGCAAGCAATAGGAATTATAAGGACATATATTGTAGTGACATTTTTAAGTGTGATGATAATGAACAATGATCATAATTTATTTGTTTGTATATTTTTCTGTCTTTCTGTATTCATAAATGATCTAAATCAGCATACCTGTAGAGGCTAAATTAATCTCAAACCAAACATAAATGTTAAGCAATCACATCTAATTTGTCCACTTTTAACAATACCTAATAAACCTCATGAACTAGTCAAATACCACAATACGTTTGAAGAGAGAAAGAATACAAAAAAAAAGATAGAGAAAGAATTTGATAAATACTGAACTATTCCAAAACCAAAAGGAGTTATTTGCACACTTTGGTATAGGAAGAAACTGTGCACATGCTCATATACACTTTACATCACTTGCACGGATGCACAGGTTTTAGAGGCACTATTACAATAATATAAAAACATAAAGGGTTATGTAAATATAGTGTTAAAGAAAGGTATAAGTATGTATAATGAATTGTCTAGCATTGCATTCCACTAATATGCTTGATTACCTGGGATGGACATATTATTATGTTTCTTATATGAACTGTACTGGGAACATTTAAAAGGCTTTTTTGTTTTGTTTGTTTTCAACAAAAATGTTTTATATATAATATCTCTGAGATGCTTGAAAGTCTGTGCACAGCATATGTTTACTAGTAAGCCAGGTTTTAGAGCATATTGATTTAAAGGAACCCAAAGAGGGCACATCTAAAGTTGGCTGCAAGAAACATGTGAGCACTGCAGTCCAGCTGTATGTATTGAAGGGAATGATAATCGCCACAAAGAGAGCAACACTCTCCCTGGTCTTTCCTTCTCTCTCATTTTGTCTCCTTTCAGAATGAATACAACATGCCAACAAGCCAGAGTTCACTTTAATTAGATTAAACATGTGTTTCCTTAGAGAACAATAAGTCTTGACACATTTGCATGACAATGCTCCCTAATTTTGTTTGTCTTAATTCAATTTTAATGGATGAAGCAATGTAGACTGATTATACCGCTAATGTATCTGTTGGTGCAGCACCTTTTGGGAACACAATGTATTAAATAGCTACACTCTTTAAAGTTATTCAGGAGTGTCATTAACCCTTATGACTTTATATTTTGTCTGAGTTTTCCCTACAGGAATCAAACCCAAGCTCATTTTGTGAAGAATTACTGGCCTTTCTTTCTTTCTCTAGCCTAGATGGAATGGGGATTGTCTGAGTTTCAGCTCCTGCTGGGTATAAAGGAATGAGGTGAAAAGCAAAGGCAGTTAAATAATTTTTTTGGTTACTTTCATAGAACTTTCTTTTCCCATATATACACTGGGAGCTCATGCCTAGTATTGCCTATGTGCACTGGGTACCTAAATATAGTATTATTAATAAAACGAAACATGATAGATATGGAAGGCATCACTCATTACATATTGCGCATTGCAAAATAATAAATGTCATACACAATAGAAGTAACAAAAATTAATGTAGAATTGGTGGTATCATTGTAGCACGTCCAGGCTTGTCCTACATTGCCAATATGAGGAAATGTCCAGTGTTGTGTATGTATAGTGCGATGGAATTGGGACAGCTTATGCAATTCCTTCAAACAAATATAAGAGCATTTCCCCTCACTGCCGGTTTAGCTATTTGTCTCATCTGTTCCTTTTTATGACGATGTATATATCCAGTGTATGTCTGGGAAGAAAACCTTTCCTTTATATAAAGACTTGAACTAAGAGACTGGGTCAGTTAGGGGAACCTTTGTTGTATCAGTGTGCAACATCCCAGAGCACCCCATTGCTCTTCTTTAACGAAGTACCTGCAGTTTCTGTGTGCTGCATTCAGATCCAGGACAGTATGATGGATCACACAAATCAATGATCTTTTTTATGAGGATGTCCTCTGCCATTTCCATATTCTTATACACTATCTTGAGCAAATCCCTTAAAAGTAGCAAAGCACCATGGCGAAGCAGGTAATTTAAGCTTTGGCTGACCACAGAAATGTAAGGATCAAATGAAAGGATTTCTGTGAATAAGAACTGTAGGGGGTTGTAGTTCTACGGTCCCACTCTGTGTGTGAAATGTAATGTTACATTTCCTTGAAAAATATTACAGATTGACAGTGCTTTGATAATAATAGTAGAAGTTTGCTATTATTTCCTTTTTCACATTTCAGATTTAAATTCACTTACTTTTGCTTTGGGCTTTGTTGGGCATAACTGTTGGTTTAGTCATTGATTAATCCTCCAATTTGTATGTACACACGTATACAAGTCCTGTTTGTGAATCCCTGTACATAAATGCTTGTTTGAATTATTGCTGTACCATATAATATTTTTTAATCACATCTTCCATGGTATTCACTCGAGAAAAAGGCAGACTTCCCTAAAGGTGAGTGATGATTCTGTTAATGTTTGTGATATTCTAGCTTCTCATATACTGAAAAAATGGAAATGTGTTATTATATTATAGAATAAATGTTTAAACAAAAAAATCATGGCTATAAATCTAAAATCTGTCAAATAAAGTAAAAATATATGACTGTTTTCTGTCACACTTGGTTTACTGAACATTTAGCAAACTCAGTAAAACAAAAAGAAAAAGTTCTTTGAGATGTCAAAGCAAACCTGTATTGTCCCATTTAAAGCTTTTTTGCTTTTGTGCGTTTTTCACCGTTGGTCCTCTTTGTGGAGGTGTGAGAGCAGACAGAGCAGAAAGGTGCCATTTTAGACAGAGCTCAACCTGGATGCTCCACCCGTCAGAGAGTGGAGCATCACCATGGAGACGGTGGCCGCATCAGCATCCTGCGAAGAAGGTCAGTACAGTGGGATGCCGGAAGTCGCCGTGCTTTCGTGCTGCACTGCGTCTGATTGGCTCTGGCGTACAGGGACCTGAGCAGGAAAGGGGGTTCAGCACCCTTTCATGTAGCTGCTCGGAGAAGAGGGTGTGCCTCACAAGAGAAAAAAAAACAAACAAAGGGCAGGTCATATAAAACAGCAGAAATGTCAAATTTCTCAAAACATTTTTACCATGATGGTACTAAGTCATTTAATCAAATGAAGTTTTATTAAATCAAAAGGATGATGAGGGACACTGCCTCAGCCTCAGTGTTGAAACTGTTTGCCCATAAGCTGAACACTGCATATTACTGTTTCAAAATATCTCAAGCAATATATAGCTGCAAATAGCTTACACCAAACATTTACTCCTTATTTGAATATAGAATTATTGGTTATCTATTATATATAATTAAAAAAAATAATAAATAATATATATTTGTTGGTTATTAATAGTTGATTAAATGAAATCAGCTTCACAGGTATTCTGATTACATTCGCATTAAGTGAGAATGGTGAGAATGGTCTCTTCCTTCCAAACCATTGTAGAAGTTCTCTCAGTATATATATTTAGATCTCTGAGTTTATGTTTTGATATGTATATTTCTGACATGGAGTTTCTTATTTTTAGTTTTTGCTGTCTTTTTCATTGTAGTTAACTTTTTCATTGTAGTTAATCAGCCTGAAGGGAGGGATTCTACAGCACAGCAATATTCATTCTGCCCCTTGTTTAAAATAAACATCAAGCTGTTCCCGATGCTCGGCATCCTGCCTCACTTCTTTTGCACTAAGCACTTACATCGTTACAGAAAGACTGACAGAACAGGATGCCCAAAGGGAAACAGGGGAAGAAAGAAGGGGAAAAAGACCAGTGGAGCCCCCTCCTCCACTGGCTGCCTCTTTTTATCTGGTGATCGGCTCGAGGTGCCTGGAGGAGAGTAGAGGGTTGGAGGAGGAGTTGGCGGAGTATACCCAGGAGGTCGGTGACCTCATTCGTACCCTGTCAGACTCTGGGTCTCCTCTCCATGTCCACCTGAACCCTCTGGTAGTGGGGGGTCCTTCTACCCAGTTATTCAACAGAGGAAGGGGACCCGCGCTGCAACTTCCCTGAGGAGGAGGAGGATGCCTCCCATCCCTACCCAGGGGTCAGAGGCACAGGGCACACATTTTGTTAAAGCACCCCTCCGAGGAGGAGGATCTAACAGAGCAGGACTGTCAGAAAACGGGGACCCCTGAATCAGTGCCCCCCTCTGGGCACAGGAATACTGCTATACCTGTTACGTGTGATACCTGCAATAGTGGACTCTGGCACCACTGTAAACCTCATGGTCCTAAGCTACCCCCAGACATTTGGGATTCACATGGTCCCGCTCCCTTCACCCCAGAGAGTGCTGGCTATAGACAGCAGACCTGTGGGCACCGGGCTCATCACAAACGACACCCCGCCTTCACTTCAGCATTGAAGAGCAGCACGAATACTTGTCCTTTTACCTGTTCACATCTCCCCAACAGCCAATCACCCTCGGACTTCTCTGGCTCAAGAGACACAATCCCCATATCTGGGCTACAAGCCAGATCCTGGGGTCAGCCCCCCTGCGCTGGAGGCATCTGTTTCAGCCGGTCATATCCCTCATATCCAAGGTTTACATCTTATCTCAGGAGGAGGAGCATGTCCCAGTACATCAGGGAGGCCCGTGCCCAGAGGTACATCCACCCTTACATCTCACATCTCTGCATCTGCCAGTGTCTCTCCCAGTGTCTCCCCATCTTCTTCCCCTGGTTCAGTCTCCTCCTGAACAGCTTTGCAGAGCCAGGTGCTTTACAAAGTTAGACCTGCGCAGTGCCTCTAACCTGTTTAGAGTGTGGGAGGGCAGCGAATGGAAGACGGCCTTCAGTACTATGACTGGACACTATGAGTACCTGGTCTTGCCATACGGCCTAATCCATGGCACCTTCTGTCTTCCAGGCCTTCCCAAGCAGCACCATGACGACCTGAGAGACCATCGTCTCGGAGGCTGGTGGGGCTTTCGGGGTGGGGGGGGGGTTGTTCTGTCATGGTGCACCTGGCACCTCTCTCCATCTTCACACACACACACGCCTACCCTGCTCCCAATCACCTGTTTCTCATTCCATTAACCACTCTGCTCAGCTATTTAAGCCCAAAGGTCCTGCCAGTGGTTGCTGCACATTATTCTGAGCAGAGACCAAGAAGCCCCTGAGAGACACTCAACTTTAAACAAGTGTGTTACATATGCTTTTCTTTCACTTTCTGTATCATCGACACTTAAGGTGCTGCAGGTCTCTTGTGTTACTATGGAGAATTAAACTCCTATAAACTTTACAAAAACGAACATCTTCAGACTATAAAAAGTTAATATTTTCTAAACCTTTTAGCTTTGATGTTCCTATTAGTAGAAAAGCAAGGCTTCACAAACAAGAAGTTAGACCATATCTCCAAACATAAGCCTTCCACTAGTCAACTACCTTTCTTCAATGTGCTTTGCTATATTGCTATATTACCTTCTTTCAGTTACATATAATACTGTTCATGCTTTGTTCTAAGAGATAAGAAAATTCTACCTTTTAAGAATTAATGTCACAAAATGTATGCAGAAATAAACAGCTAATTGCTATTCTTGAAGCAAATGTCATGTTTACCTTTACTTCTCTGGCTTTTATCATATGAAAATCTCCCAGAGATTCTTCAGTTTGAGGAAATCAATTGTGTGTGTGTGTGTATATTTATGTACAGAGTGAAATTTATCCTTGATCCCGTACCATCCGGCTCTTTGGTGCTGAAAAGACAACCTGATGGTAGGTACTGCTTCCGAATTTTAATGGCTGTTTGTAAGTGTGGAGCAAAATATTATCAGTATAGTCAAATGGCTATGGACCAGGGATTTGAGGTAACATGCGGTTATGTCCTGTTCAGTGTCAGGGGTTCCGGTGGTGTGTAGGCCTGCCCATTTCCAGGTCATCCCATCATGTTCTCTTCCAGTGACATTTAAAACTGATCTGTTATGGAGTTCATCAGCAGGGCAACATTCTGTGTGGCCTTCTCTTTACATTAAATTCACTCAGGCATATTTTGCCATCATCACAACCATAACATGTTATCATCTCACTTTACTTTGGAAAGGTTAACACGGCAGAGATCCAGCTATAAAATGCAGTGATAAAAGTTTTGATAGAATTTTACACCACAGCCAACCTTGGACAGAGGACACCATGCCAATCACAGAACAGATGTGACGTCCAGGTTCATATCCATAACTACTGTGGGAACAGAATGAGCCGAATGGAAATCAGACTATGCTAAAGTCTAAAAGGAAGATAATCCCAAACTAAAATTGATCTTTCCCTCTGATATCTTAGTCTAAGATTTATTTCTATTCTGTAAACAATCACTTCACCATTTCAGTTGTAAGCATCTCTTGCCTCTTGTGCATTTGAGTTTGAATAAGGGATTCAGAACAGATTTGCAGATAAGATAATAGATTTACAAAGCATTCGGTTTTGGATTTAGACTAATCCTCCCCACTTGATTTGTTTGGAGGGAAAATAATGTGTGTGTGTGTGTGTGTGTGTGTGTGTGTGTGTGTGTGTGCATGGGTTTGTTGTACTACTGAGCTCAGTGCTTTGCTAATGGAAACAGTGCAGAGTTTAATTATGAGCAAATAAGTCACTGACCAGTGTTGCAAGCTTTGTGAATTATGAAAATTTAGTCCTGTATTTAGAAAGTGTCATATTTTAATTATAGTAAATGTCCCCTGTATATTTTTGTCCTAACAACATATCATGATATTTACAAATACATACTGTGCAAATGTGTGCGTACATGCACATGTAAGTGAGTGAAAGAGAGATTAACACCATGTAAATAAATTATCACAGTAATTGATATAGCTATTGATGTAGCTAAAAATCAGTTTCCAATATCTTGGAAGTCTACTTATTTGTTAATATTGAATTTGTTATAAATAAGATATGAATTGTTGGACATGTATTATGAGGTTACATTTTCTGTTTATTCCCATTAAGGAGGTCAAAATTGTTTAGGGCAAATGATTAGATGCTTTCCTGCAGTTTTACAGACTTTAAAAACCATAAGCCCGGGGGCCACACAAACTCTGAGAATTACAGTTGTTCAAGGACCATATTTCATAATTTCAAGTACTTAATAGCTACCATTTTATAGTATTAAAATCAAAACTCACGATTTCATGAAGCACATAATATATTTGGCATTTCCATGGACAGAAACGGTGCCTTGCAACAGCTGTTGCATGAACCGATGTTCAAAGTTTTATTCACATTTCGACAATGTGTCAATGCACCAGTGCAACACTGTGATAACTGTATTGTGAGGTCATGTCATTCAAGATTTCTAAAGCACAACAGTTTTGTTGATCTGCGTTTGACTTTCTGCTTTTACAAGAGTTTGAGTTGCTCTAAATCAAAGCATATCCCTGTGAACTGTTTAACTCAAAAGGTTAAACAGTTATATTTACCAAAACCTAGAGGGCAGGATTTACTTTTAAAGTACATATTACTGACTATGTACTAATGTAGCCTTGTGCACCTGCTAAGATGAAGCAAAAATGTTCCCCTGTCATGTGTCCTGTCAAAATATCAGATTAATTTTGCACCAAATTACTTTTGTTCAGGTGCCATGTTTGACTCCAGCTGTACTTTTTATAATGGACTTTTTTCTAGAGACCAAAGACCACACAGCATGGTGTCAGATACACCTTGACTCATAGGTATGGACAAATAGGTCATGGTTAGCATTGGATTACAGGTATATTAGGAGTAGAATAAACATATGAAACTAGGGTTAGATAGGGGGGCTTTTCCTAGTATTACATTTAAGGCAAAGGAAAAAAAATTGGTTATAAATGCAATATGTAGAGCTTTAGTGCATTAACTTGGATGCTAGAAAAAGCGACTTTTCCTCCATATAAATGTTGGGATCACCTTAGGCACTGAAATTATCACTCCAGCAATGTCACCTTGGGACCCGCATCTGCTGCACCATATGCTCTCTGGGCACGTTTTCTGCAGAGACAGCCCAGGGAACATTGCTGCCTTTCATTGCTATCTCTCCGTGGAGGCTGAGGTCCGTAGAGGATTATCTGAAGTTCCACCTCCCCTCGCTGGAGAGAGCACTCCTTTTGAAATATGATTTCAATATGAATTACTTTCTTGTTCATACTTCCTGTGTTTTGAGTTCCTGTGTGTTGTAGTGAAATATGCAATGATTGTGCATTGCAATGAAGTACATTTTGTTTAGGGCCAGATAAAGCCAACATGGTTTATTTAGCTGGCAGATGCATGTAGGTTTTGTAAAGTGTAATGGCTGAACTTCCACTCCTAACATCTTGTCCTTGCATCACTTAGCCTACTGTATGAGATTATCATTGTGATAAGGCCAGTGTAGAACAACTAATCCATAATGTGGCCTGCAGGTGTCCTCTACATATGGCAAAAAGTTTAGAATTAAATTTTATAAGCTCTAGAAAGTGCTATAACGCCTGCAGGATATTTCCCCATCCCCAGTCACCTCCTTATACAGAGATTCCAAATCCTGTAGGTGTGGGGCTAGAGGCCTGCCCATTTGCTTTACACTCAGTCACCTAGGGTTTATATTATATTATATTATACCATACCAAACTCTCGTTCTTAAAAAAAGTAATAATAAAATAAAAATACCACAATCATCAGCGTAATTATACCTATTGCCACCATCACGAGATTAACTAAAACAATATTATCACTATGTTGTTCTGTAGTAAAAGTGTGTGTGTGTGTGTGTGTGTGTGTGTGTGTGTGTGTGTGTGTACTGTGTCAATATGTGTCTTTCCCTGTCTTTGTGTTAGTGTGTGTGTGCATGTGTACATATTTGGAAGGTTAGGGCAGGAAGATGAGGGTATGGTGTGCTTTTACAGCTGTGTTATGGTCTGTAAAACCTGCCACAGGCTTTAGAATTTAGTTCATGGTACGTTTAAGGCTCATTAACTGAATTAGTGAAGTAGACTGCCAGTGACCTCTCTAAAATAGACCCAAAGATTTATGTTATTATCAGACCCTCCAATCAGAATTAACATAATTTGTTAATGTTTTCATTAGAATAGGAATATGAGCCTCATTTTTTCCATTCCATTAATGAGTGGATAAAATCCATAAAATGTCAGTGATGGTACACAATGAAACTGATTAACCAGTTTGGTTACCTGTAGTGGACAAACAGGAATCCACACTTGGCATATTTGAGACTCATTAACTGGATGAGTGAAATGGACTGTGACCTCTACAAAATAGACCAAAGGATTCATGTTATTATCAGACCCTCTTATCAGAATTAACATAATTGGTTCATGTTTTTCTTTCAGAAGAGACAGAACAGAAATCAGTAGAATTCCAAAGATAGCAGACAATAAAAAGTGACTAAACCAGCTTGGTTATGAGCAGCAAATAAAGAGGAAGATATGTGGCATGCATTAGCTGATATGATTTGCATTAGCTTTAACTGGAATGCATCTTATAGCCTGTAAACAACATGATGGTACATGTAAAGGTTGTGCAAAGTAAATGAATGTACTGGTTGAATCAACCATGGTATATAAAGCACTACATTACATTCATTGGTGCACAGAGATAGTCACATGCAGAGCTGCAACACATTTGTATGCGTGACCTTGGACCATGCGCGTTAGTGATTGGTGGATTGCACAAAGGGTAGGAGGGTTTAGTGCAACAGAAAAACATATGTAAATGAGGCAGTAAACGGTGAGATCTTTTTTTATTATTATTGTTGTTAGAGAAGTCTCACAGTAAGGTCTAAACAGTGAAATTTAGATGCAACAAAATAATCAAAAACCTTTTTTTTATTAATTTACTTTTACAATGGTTTTTACTTGAAAATCTATGCTACTTCTTTAGCAATTGGGTATCTAATTGGAATGTAAGTACATAAATGCTGTCAAGTCAATGGAAAGTCAATAAGTCACTTTAAACTGGGGCTTTTTCCTTTGCTACACATTTCCATTTGATTAATAAGATCAATGTACTATGCAGTCTACTATTAAAATCTGTTACAAGGGTCTAATATATAAACAAAATGCCTTCATCTACGTACGCCGATATCACATTCTTGTAATGTATTTTTTTTCCGTATGCAAAAATCAGTGGAATTAATTAACTGTACAATTATTTCAGATAACATTTCATAAGCAGCATATCAATTTAGTGCATGTCAAAGTGTGACATTCATTACTTGGTTCTCTAAAATGTACATACATTCGGGAGAGCCTTCCTGCATAACCTGCTTAAACACTACCATGTCTTTCATGCCCAGAAATATCGATGTGACTGACCAATAAACACTTTCATTGTATTTGAAAGGCGATGGACCTGTTTAGATGCTCACAGTTCCCCAGCCAATTATATCTCAAGTCCACTGTGAACATTAGAAAATGTATATATATCAAGTTCAATAAACAGCATGTCAGAACTTCTTGAGAACATCACTGCAGAGCGTAGGAGAAGACATAAATAGTTCCATTAAGCTTTAGAAATAGTCCATTATTAAGTCCAAAGGTTATGCCTTTAAATCTGCTCAGACATTAATGCTTCAAATGCAGTGAACTGAATAGCACATTCACGGTGATGCATTTTAAACTGAAGTTGGACCACTTAGAAAATAAACCAGTTTTGTGATGGTGTATTAAACTTTTTTTTTTCCCCCTTTTTTCACAAAACTTCATAATGTCTGAGTGGCTGCTTCTACCTGTGGTGTAAAAGATCTTTAAAATGACATCAAAATATCTCCTCTTCTACTTTTATCCTCTTTTTTACATCTCATATCTAATATTGATATTCCTCTGTAATTATATATATATATATATATATATATATACACACATACACACACACACACACACACACACACACACACACGCATGTGTATTGTGAAACGTCTTTTCAGTTTCCTTAAACCTTTCTCCGTGATGTTCACTATATCAGTGCCAGTTTGGGAAACTTGACAACATCCCTCTATTGTGTCCCTCTGTAATACAAGCCCAACTCTGAATGGATGAAGCAATTGTGCTATGAATATGTGCAGGTATGCTATTCTAATCCCTCACTGGTACTGTAATCCACTGCCCTGTGCAACATGATACTGAGTACTTTGTATATTTCATACAATGCTGTAATCTTTGGTTTCAGAGGGTGATGGAGCTGGATGCAGCTGCTGTGGAAAACAAGTTTCTTCACACTGATGAAGCTGATTTCCACCATGCCAAAACAAGGCGCAGAGGGAGGAACATTATAGGGCCCTGTGCCTTTGTCTGTGTTCCTGGGCAGCGTGGTGTTAAAATCACAGCTATAAGCCAGAATGGTGGTGTTCATCATCATACCAACCTTGGTCCCAAAAACACAGTACACATCATCACCTTCCTTGAAACACTGCAAAACATTCTTATTTCCCATCACCAGGGAGAGGGACCACAGCAGTCCAGATACGGTGTTGTCTGGGACAATGTTAGTTTCCTCTGGACTGTTCAGGTCCAAAACTACTTTACTGATCATCCACTATTCGTTGTGCTTTACCTTCCACCATACTGTCTATTCCTGAATCCCATTGAGGAGTTCTGTTCAGCATGGAGGTGGAAGGTATATGATGGGCAGCTCCACCAACGCATGCTGCTTTTCCAGGCAGTGGAGGAGGCCTGTGGTGACACTGATGAGAGAGTGTGCCAGGGCACCGACGACATTGCTTGTGGTGTAGATGAGGTATTGTGGCCAGACCCAGACAGAAGATGAGATGCATCCAATTGGGGGGGGGGGGGGGGGGGGGGGGGGGGGGGGGGGGGGGGGGGGGGGGGGGGGGGGGGGGGGGGGGGGGGG
>JAOYMR010000007.1:14450974-14482200 GCA_025802075.1 Tenebrosternarchus preto | reverse complement strand
TATGCTTATCTTTGAAAATTCCACCAAAAACAATGCACATGTGTGGAGTGATTGACTTGTTGCTGCCTTCCTCGATGCAGTAATGCTCACACCCAAAAAGTAAACATCACACCCGTAATTGTGCTTTACTTTATAGTGGTACTAATGATGACAGAACATCATACTGAACACTCCAAAAACACAAACTAGTAGTATTTTCAGTTTATTCCATCGGTATGTAGTTATGGTGTAGAAAACGCTGTTGATTGGCTATGTGTGTGTGGAGATGGGATTTAAAAATACCATTCTGGCAAGAGTTTACAGAGCTTTGGAAGAAGTGTTCGCTTTATCCAGAAGTCTAAGACATTCGGCACATTGTGTATGTGGCTTGGGCACCTGTGAGGTAAGTTTGGACATCATGCCAGGTGATATACCATGCACCACATCTGCCATCCAAATGGATCACCGTATGCTGGATGGCTTGTCAACATGCATTTCTGCCTCATCTTTGCCAAACACCTGTAGCTGTAAACCAAGGGCACCTTTCAGAGCTCTGACAGGCGACTGAGGGAAAGGGCTAAAACTCAGCAAGAATCGATTAATCATCTGCATCCACCGGCCGGCAGACACCATACTCCCAATGGACATCATTATATTTGCTAAAAAGGATGCTTTTACAATGGGGACAGCCATCAGAGGATAAATAAAGCTTAGTGCAATCTACAGGATGGTCTATTCCATGGATTTATTTATTTATTATAAAAAATATATAAAATGTTCACAGAATGTAATAGGTTTATTATTTGTAAGAACATCTTGATGTTTTAATAATAGCTTTTTCCAGCATCAGAAAAGCTGCCATTAAAAATAAAGCTGAAAATGGGGAAATAAGATGACTAGATGTATGGGCTTTAAAATATGTCATGTTACTGCAATGCAGCAAAAAAAATACACTACTCACAAAAAGTTTGAGAAATTTGGTTTTCGGGTAAAATTTATGGAAAACATAAAATGTTCACACTACAGTGATGTTAGAACATGAAAGTATTAAAGTAGAAACATGCAATGGTGATTCTCATCTCAAACAATTTACTGAAACAAAAGCCAATAACAGTGATGAGTATACCCCAACAGAAAATGTCAATGTCAATAACTTGTGTGCCCATGAGCATCAATTATAGCTCAACAACGATGTCTCATGCTGTTCACAAGTCGACTTATTGCCTGCTGAGGCATTGCATCCCACTCTTCTTGAAAGGTGGCCCTCAGGTCATTGAGGGTACAGAGTTACAAGCCTCTACATGGCAGTCCAGCTGATCCCCTAGGTTTTCTATGGGATTCAGGTCTGGAAAAAGTGCAGGCCACTTCATTTGAGGTACCCCAGTCTCCAGCATCCATTCCCCAATGATGTGACCTCCATGAGCTGGAGCATTGTTGTCCATGAAGATGAAATTAGGCCTGTGTTGTTCATGCAGAGGCACAACAACTGGATTAATGATGTTATTCAAGTAGTATGGGCTTGGCACTATACTATTCACAAAGTGTAAGGCATTTCTGTATTGACTAAACACACTTGTCCACACTGTAATACCACCACCACCAAAGGCTCGTCTGGTGACAACAGTGGCTGATGAATAGCACTCTCCTTGACATCTCCAACATCACTGGTAGCCATAATTTCTGCTCAGCGTGAATCGAATTTCATCAGTGAACAGCATTTAGGCCCACTGGGCCCTCATCAACCATAAACGCTCCCTGGCCAATGCAAAACAACGACGCAGTTGCCTGGTGTGTCGTCAGGTATCCTTGTAGGTCGTCTAGCACGCAGATATAAACGAATGGTCTGATGTGACACTCACCTCCCTTAAATGTACCTGGAGTTGTGTGACATTCAGCATCTGATTCTGCAGGGCACTCTTCACAATGAAGCGTCATCAGTGTTGGATGTGACCAAAGCACGTCCATGTCTATGCATTTCTGTCACTCTACCAGTCTCTCTGTATCTCTGTTGTAACCTGCTGATAACACTGACACTAAGCTCAGTGACCACTTCCGTCTGAGAACATCCTGTTTGCATTCATTTTTCAGGAATTACCAAAACATGGGCCAGGTTTGGATTCAAGGACCAAGACTAGATATAAGGTGCATGAATAATCAAAATATTCAAAGTTTTATTTATCCGAGAAGGTAATCTGCCATTGGTCATCAATAGCAGAACAGACAGCTGTGCAGTCAAAGACACTTTTATCAGTTTATCTCTTTCAAAAGATGAATAAGGTGACCATAACATCCAGTGCTCGAGGTGGAAGTCTTCTACATTTTGCTCTTCGACATCCTGTGACTTTCTTGTGTACTGGCACTTCTCACAAGCTCCCCATACTCTTTTCCCCATATGATAACCCTATATAAACTGCATTACCCAGGGGGCACTACATGCCGTTCAGCTATTCCTATTCTCTCTACACATCTAGTACAGTAGAAGTAATGTTAATGCTAGACAAGACAACTAATGCTAATTGTAGTCTAAGTACTGTTAATGCTAAATTACAATGTTGGAGTGGCTCCAAAAGGGCACAAAGGAAATGTGTGAGTCAGACAGTGACACAATAGAGCTTCAACCAGAACCAGTATTAAATGCAGGCTGGAAGCAGCAAGCTAACATTAGCACCACTCCTGGCAGTGAGGATACAGTTGATGTAGCATCAGCAAAAATTACCACTACTGTAGCCAACTACGACATTAACAACAGCTTCAGTAAAAATGAATGGCATGATTGTTGGTCGAAGGGATCAAATTATGTATTTGATGGTTGAAGGATCAAACAGTACACATATACATGATGTACTGTATCATATAGATATTACATTATATTATTATGTATTGTATATGATTACAAAAATATTTAATTTGGCTGTCACTGAGTAATTTATGTTGTGAGCATCAGTGATATTGGTATATTTTATTCACTGTAGAAATTCTTAATGAATTTAAGAAATTCTTAATTGTTAATGAATATTCAGTGATTTGCAGATACCAGATACACACACCAACATGTGAATAAGGGGAGTACCAGAACTACTTTTTCCAACTCTAGCACTAACACCATCTTCCACTGGAGATTACTACAGTTATTAGCATCCAGAACCAATAAAATTATGTCTGTTAATATGCAGTCCCCTCATAACAAGGACCAGTGTGCTGTGGTACAGGCCTCAAAAGTACAGTTCTCAATACCATTTTTGGAAATGGGAAAATCTGAGTGAATGTAATGAGAAAAAAGTGAATTTACTTCTTTGTGTGAATGTGTGTGTGTAAAAAGTGTTGATTAATTTACTTTTCCTGAAACAATCTAAATGCAAATTGAACCTCTCTCTCTATCTGTATGGTCCAGGACATAATGATGTTTGAATTCAAATGGCTTGCTTGCATTTGAATTTGGAGAACTACGTTGAAATTTAAAGGAAGACTTCATCATAAACAAACTGAAATTGTTGCCATGGAAATGTTAGATCGAAGAAAACCATATGGTCACATCTGAAGCATATTCTAATTTATTAATTACACAATACAGTACTGAATCATGCATGGTGTAAGCCTTGAATAATTGTATGTAGAATTAAACCTGTGAAAACAGAATAATTTTATAATCAATATAACAATTTTTTGTTTAGGTTTAGATTTTTTTTTTTTTTTACTGATCACAAATAGACAGATATTTGCAAAATAAAACTTAATTCAAAAGTAGATTTTCTCCCTCAGTACCTTTAATGTGTGTTCAGCCTGATTAGGTTAAATGCATTTATCAGAGTTTGTCCATCAATAAGAGTTTTCTAAAGGAATCCCTTAACCTGTATGTAAAATGACTGTGGGAGTCTGACCCTTGTTTAAAGAGCTCAGTATTCAGGACACAGCTACAACTTCACCTTTGCAGTTACGCTTGGCTTGACTGCAACAGAATCAATGTTCCTAAGAACTAAGTGTGCACCTCAGTTACTTGCAGTGAGAGACAGTTAGTCTAACTGTTGCAAATAAAGTAAAATACCAGACTCACTGTTAACATTTACAGACAGAAAATCCAAGATGTTATATAGTGAGAGGTTGACATTTCCTAAAATTGTTTTAATGTGAAGGGTGTAAGGACACATGCATAACCAAGGTGACAGTTCTATCTTTGATGTCAATACTTGACATGAATCTCTACATTTTCTTTTTCAAAAAGTGAAACAGAACTTCACACCTTCATACACTGGTAGTTGTTATTTGCAAACTAAGAGTTTCTGTAAGACAACAACCAGGCATCTAGCAATCTTGGATGTACAACCCTGAACAAGTGTTCCTAGAATGTCTGGAAGTAACACCAATCTACTGTGGGCCAATATCCACCATGCAATAACTACTTGGTCATCTCCAAAATGTTTTAGATTTTCCTTTATTTAAACATAATCAGTCTCTGGTGTTTATGTGTGCAAAGTGATTTGGCAATTGTATATTTGATTTAAATTTGATTTAAGTAATATGCATAAATTGTGCTTACCCTGGGGAAATAGCAACCAGGCCTAATCTGTACTAACAGATTAGGTGTATATATATATACATATATATATACATACACACACACTTCATATGTATACAGATGAGTACAATTGTCATAACCCCTTTTTTGTACAACTTGGTCACCTTGCACTTTGTACACTTTATACCACCCATAGTGTGGGCACTGTTCCACAGTCCCACTTTAATCCTATTTAACACCTTCTCCCTTTACATTCTTAAATCTCTATTGTAATATAATGCATATTTTGTAAAATTTTCTCTTTTTATCAGTCTATTATTATCAGTCTCAATATTAGGTATCAGTGGCTAAGCATCACTAAAGCATTTCACTGCCTGTTGTACCATGTATGACTGTGTACGTAACAAATAAACTGATTTAATTTTGGTTGGAGATGTGTCCACTTCTACAAATAGCATCTTAGAAGATTGTAGAAGTTACTTTTCTATACTGCAGTCCATTCACTTACTAGTTGTCCTAAAATTTCCGAAACTGTCAGTAAGTCAATCTTAAAAAACAAACAAAAAAATATATGTACACACACACACACACACACAATATTTGGATATCTGGGGACATCCTTCATAAAGATTCTAGCAAAAACAATTAGTTCAAGTAGTACCAACTCATAGGAACATCCCTTCTTTACTACTTCTGTAACATTCCCCTTATATCAGGATAAATAAAACAGTTGTGTATGTTTTATAGATTATAATTGTACTTGCACATACAAAGACAGAGAAAGAACCAGAGGCAAACCTGCCTCTGGAGATCCCACCATCTGTATATGTCCTCTTCACAAACCTTAGTCTGATTATTGGTTACTTTCCAAGATGACAATCACAGAATTTTGCCCCATTTGTAATGCAGTTGACATAGTGTTTATGCCCAGCAGGCTATGTCACCTGAAAATCTGTGATCAGCATTAAAAGAACAAAGTTAAAATGTCACAAATACCACGTTTAGCGATCGGATGGAACTCTTTAAATGGCAAGATCTTCCAAAATGCCATTGTGATCCCAGGTGGCTCTGCCTTGTCTGGCCTGTCATGGGTGACTGGGTGAGAGACACAGACTCCCATGAGTATATGTAGAAGTGAGAGACATTTTCCAAGTGGATTTTAGTTCAGAGTCATCATCAGCAGAGAGTGCAGGAAAAAGGAGTGTTCCCTTTCAAACAGAAAGCAGGTAAACCACTTTAGCCCAAAGAGAGCACTGTATCTCCAGCATGCAATTTTTTTGATCATTACTTAGAGTCCAAAAAAGGGCACTCGATTTGCATTTTATTTATCTATTTTTATTTTACTTTTTTATATATATAATTTTAATTTAACATACAGGGTTAGGGTTAGGGTTTCTTTGTTTGTTTTCACTAATGTTATATATATATATATATATACATACATACATACACACACACACACACACAGTTGTATTACTTTAAATGGGTTGCAGAAGCAGCTTGAGCCTCTCTATTAAACATCTTGTTTCTCTGGAGACTTTGTACAGTACACTGTAGTTTATATTAAAGATACCATATTTACATTTGCATTATATATTTACACCACAGGTATGCTATAGGGAAAGATACATGCTTTCTAATAAAGTGGCTGGTGAGTCTATAATTATATTTTCAAAACCGCTTTTTAATCTACTTAGTCCACAGGTCTCTACCCTGTCATGCAATAGTGCCCATTATTTGTGAAGGCATGCCATATTTTCCACACTCCACAAAATGTTTTCCACCTACAAGCTTCAGGGCATCATTGAGCAGTTCAGGCCACTTGGAGGAGAACAGGAACTGCCTGATTCTATCTAAGTGTCCAAACAGATGTGCTGATTGCTTGGCACATTGCTCAGAGACATTTTGCTGTCCCTCCCAGCCCAGTGAGAGTGCGGCCAATTTTGCTATCAGTGACATCCAGCCTTGGATAGCATACGGCATGATTAGGACTCAAACTCAGACATCTCTGCTCTGTCAAAGTTTGCTTTTAAATGCTTGTATTGGTAGAAAGCTCATTCATAAGTGAAGTATGTATAACATCTAATAATTCAGAGAATTTGATGTTTCAAGATTTTTTTTTTTTTAAAGAAAGCAAGAAAACTCCTGATTAGTCATTAAGTACAACAAGGTTTGGTTATTTGATCTGGGTAGACCCATGTTTTATCTTCTAACTAATAAAACAGACCTGTTTAAATAGATATATTTAAAGTATATTATTTATGATTTACAGAATTTAGTATCTGTAGTGGTATGAACTTCAATAATTTGATACTCGAAACTGTTAAGAGTAATTGGGGACCACCATGATTAAAAATTTAATGAAAAAATAATGTTAATTTAGTCTCAACCCAAGTTTTACAACATGATTATTTATCATCTAGCATAATCAGAAAAGCAACGCTCAAATTACATGCTTTACCATTAACAGTATGTCTATTGATTAATAAACAATAGATAATAGAGGGAAATGCCTAAATAAAACTGAGGAATATGTTGATCATGAACAGAGGTATCGACATAAATTAAATAGAGCAAAAAAAAATTAACCAAACAAGATTTGTGGTGAGGCGAGCGTGGTTTTAAAAAAAGAACTAAAGCTACTTGTGAGGGGAACTAACCTGTACCGATTACGCTATTTAGTAAACAGAAGACAAAGGGGTAACCAATTCTGATGCATAAAAATGGACGTATGAAGGTCTTGCGATGGATTCAAAATTTTTAAAACAGGCTGTTCTAGTGCCCCTGTGGATTGCATTGCTGGGTTTATAAGGCCCGAAACGACCCTGACGTTCCTGATTTGCTAGTGTTGATTCCCAACCTGGTTGTCTAGCTGAATTTTTAGCCTATGATGCAACAGGAGACTTGGTAGGTTCTGTAGACTATTATTGAGTTTTGTCGAAAATTCTGTATCAACACAAACAAAAACTGGTTTGATAAGTCAAAAATATACGTCACAAAAATGTGAAAAATAAGTGGGAACAACGAAGCTCGGGGCGGGGTGTGCTTGTACATTAATTTTCTTTGTTCTAATTAGATGGGGATTAGGTGTGTAGTGAGTGAGACCACGAACAAAGGCTAAAACCAAATTAACTGAAACACAACTTATTGAATGTCGCGTTGCGTCAGGGCAGCGCTATATAAGCGTGGTAGGATGCTGAGCTAGTTCACATAGACAAACGCTGTTAGATGCGGGCTGACGGACATAACATGGAACGTATCAACAAACACCAACATAGACATTAGGACACATATGCACGCTGTAAGGGAATTAAGGATCCATGTTTCATTCTGAATTTAACGTCTCTCTAGTTAGACTATCTGGCGGTCGGCCTGACCCCAGTCCAACTGACGTCTTACCATCTTCCAAACTGTCCTTCGTCTTTACGTGTGCCCACAACCCTCTTCGTGTCTGACGGTCGGACTGACCCAAGCCCGAACGTCATCTAAACATCTAATAATGTGGAAACCACTTGTTGGACTTTCTGACCCCATCCTTAAGACCTATCATTTTACCCCACACCATCACCCTCCTGATCATTTTCTTCTACTTAAACTTACTATATTGTTAATAAACTTTAGAGCATCTTCCTGACAGCTGTGTGTTGTGAATTTGTTCTCCAGGGTCCTGCAACGAGGCATGCTGAGGGCTAAACTAATTTCTGCTCAAACCCTGAGGGTAATCTGTGTCAATCGCACTGAACAAAGGCAAAGACCGAACGCACGCTTAGATAGACGAAGACTAAATACTAAATAAAAGACATGCACACCAAACACGGAAATGAACGAACAAACACAAACACACACACACACACGCGCGCGTACCTACATACACTACGAGGGGAGGAGTCAAGGGCGGCCAACACGACACTGAACAGTTTCAACTTAAAAAATAATATTTTCTTTTAGCTGGTTCATATACAATTACCAGTAAACAATGAGAAATGCTTGAATATTTGATCTACAGTTAAGCAAGATGGTGTAGTAAGCAAAATGCTAATGAGAAAGAAAATAATAGAAGCAAACACTGTAGTTTGAAGTTTACATTTTGAGGTCACAGTTAACATCACATTGTGCCATTATTATGTTGTATATCTTAATCCTGTGAAATACACAGTGGTGTGAAGAGAAATACACACCACAGTTCTTCTCACTATGTGTTATTGTGGACCTATGACAGAAAAAAAAATGTATTATACATATCAATAGCTCTTGAACAAGTTCATGTAGAAGTGCTTTTCATCCTTAAGATGCACACAGAAAATTTTGACCATCCCAGCAAATCTGAAGTCATAGTCAGTGCAATATTAATAAGCTGGTAGAAGGTTCCTGAATTTCACTCTATGAATTGGACACCTAGGATAACCCTGGTAAAGGAAACGGAAATTCAAATAGTCATGACAAGGGTGATAGGCCTAGCTTGCTCAGGGATTAAGTCTCGTTTTGTAGTTGTTATTGTTAGATATCTTGATGCCGCAGGTGTCCTGGTTCCCATCTGTGGGCAGAAGTTGAAACAGTTCAGCCTTACCAAACCAGTTTTTAGTCCAAGCAATAATATCTATCTTTGCTAAATAACATTTATAAGACTATACATTTAGAACATAGGGTGTTTTTTTTTTTTACACGTACATGATAATCAGTTACATTTGTCCAGACCGTCTACAGGCTTTTCTCTTGTCTTTACCTACTTCTGCATTTTTCTATTTTCTTTGCTTCAAGACATATGACCCCCTATGGTCACACAAACACACACACACACACACACACACACACACGTACGTGGACTGTCAGAGAATTTTACATGTTCTCTTCCGTCAATAAAATCTGTCTGCTTACTCTTTCTCTTTGAAGGTTTCTATCCATGTGTGATAGGCTCAGTCTGCCTTCCCTCTTCAGCTACTGGCAATTAGTCCCCATCATTAAAAAATTATGTGAAGGATTTGCTACAACAGATAAACTGTCTGACTGTTAATTTAATCTCAACTTGTTCTTCTGTTCCTGTCTAAGGTCTGGTTGAGAGCAACACGATGACGTTTGAGTTACACTGACTCATATTATCCTGATAAAGTTATTAGAGTTCACAAGTGCCTGAAAAAGTTCAAAGTAGCTAATATAAAGCCATTTATTAAAAAAAAGACTTTAATTTAGGATATTAGCAGTATAAATCAAACAATGTTAACAGTAACAGTCTCTTATAATCAGTAAGATGAAGTTAATTAAATCTCAAGGTGTAAACCAGAGACTAGCATATTAAGGAATATATCTTTTTTTTTTTTGGAACCTGAATAATTCCCACTAAAAGTATTAAACAATAATGAGCCAATGTTAGTTACAGTCACAAAAAATTTAGAATGACTCTAACAGTATAAAAGCTAATTACTTTTAGGCTTCAGTTAAATCATATTTCCTTGTCAGCAGAGGTATTTTACCCTTAACAGTACCTAAACTCAACACATTGATCTATAACGTGAATGTTGAACTATCCTTGCCAGTGGCTGGAAATACACTAGCCCTTGCTGTGAGGATGTGAATAATACAAGATGCCCGTCACAGGTTCTTACTCACAGTTTTGCTTGGTGTCAAGGAAAAAAGTCCATGTGCCTCCACACAACCTGAATATTTCAGTCCCAAGTATCATACATCAGTGCTACACTTAAGAAAATCGATAACATTTGATTTAGGAGAAAATTCAAGAAGAATGTTTTAGGTTCAAGCTCAGGACATATGCACAGGCCATATGTGCAAAGCAAACCAATCAGTTTCAGCTTCCAGCTGTTAGAGTGGGAGGCAAACATCTGTAAATAAAAATGTTTATGAAATATTTTTCACAGGCTGTGTACACACAAAAATATTGGTATAGCTGACTAAAATGTTGATGATGAGCATCATTAATTAAGCATGATAATCTTGTGCAAATCAAAGCAGCAAACATTTCACAATGACAGACAGTATAGTTCCTAAGGAAAAAATACAAGATACAAAAAGGATTCCAAAATTACACTTTAATCAAATCCTCATATTTATTCAAAATCACACTCACGTTTTGTTCAACTAATCAATTTCTTCCCCTCTATGTCCCATTCAGACTCTATTATAATTTGGGCCAGAAATATTACAAACACTCTTCTGTAGGTAAGAGATCATGCAGTCATCATTTAAAAATTTTGCTGAAGACATTATTCCCCTTTAAAATTGTGTAGTGCTTAGATGAAAGGAGGTCATATCAAAGTTCTTCAGTCCCGCTCATTATAGCTTAGAGTGTAAGCAAGAGTTAATCACCTGGTAATAACTGCAGGACATAACAAGAACAATTTGGAGTGATGGGCTGTTTAAACTGTAGTAGCCTAATCTATGATTTATCATCAACTAATTACAAACGAAAATGAATTAATCAGTGGTGTAACTGGAATCTTCTGGGCCCTGGTGCAAAATGAAATCAGTGCCCTCCCTTTGATTTAATTTGCTTATTTACCTTCTATTGCTAACAGCCAAACCATGAAGTCTCGTTTCTGAAGTAAGCAGCTTTTCACTGCTTTGTTACTGTAACGGAATACCTGATGCTGATTTGTCAACACCATATTCCATTACTACACATCCATAGAAACAGAGCAGAGCCAGTCCTTAGTCTCTGAAGCTCGACAAACTCAAGCCTTGAGGGTCTCGTGGTGCTTGTGCTTCAGAGACTGATATGACAGCTATAACTCACAGCGAAGGGGAGCTGGGGCTATCAGCCTGCTGCTGGTCTGCAGGCACTGATCTCACTGGTGCCACTGGTGGAAGTGTTCTACTCCCCACCTCAGCTTGAGGCAAGCAACATATGCTTTGGTGGAAGTCTAGCGACAACAGGGAGAGAAAAATACTTGACATTGTCTGACATGATTTGATATACTCCCCCTGCTGGATAGGAGGATGTGTTACTACAGAGAAAACATTAAGGCACAATGTTCGTGTTTTCCAGACACATATTAAAGTTAGTGGCAAGTTCATTTAGCCTAACATTTTTAGTCTAATAGAACCATCTAATTCCTGTAAATGTAAAAAGGAAATTTACAGAACTTTTTACATTTGTAATAAATGGATTTGAATGGCAGATGGAGATGATGAGCCTGGAGGGGTATTGAGCACCTGCAAAACAGCAAGGCTCAGACATGGAACCCAGCTAGCATCCAGTAAGAGGAAGATGAAGATGAAGGCAGAGACGGCATAAATCTGTCTTCTGCGCTACAACAGTGAAGGAACCAGGGAGCCCTACTTCACACAGCTGTAAGTTGCTGCCTGCCATTGCAGCTGAATGACCATAACCATATACAGAGCTACATTTGGCGCTGGTTGGAAAAGTGCTACAGGTGCTTGTGGAACTGAGCCTTTATTGGTCAGAAAGGTCAATAAAGAGGTGTGTAAAATAATTACAAAAGGATGTGTAATTGGCAGCAGGGCTCATAGTTTACCTTCCATTGCAATAGCCATGGAAAACAATAATATAAAATAAATGTTTGATAAACCCCAAATAAATGATACATTTATGCAGCCTACACAATATATGCCTGAGTGTTGACTAATCTTATCAGCTGTCTTGATGCTGCTGTTAGCATTGTTTCTTTGGTAAGAACAACCTCAAACTTTTTTCATAGGTCCTCAGCACTGCATTTCAGCTTCAGAAAGAAATTGGTATCATTATATTGCAGTCCCCCCCCCCAATCGGTCCCTTCATCAGACATGTATTCATCTATCTGAAATGACGTTCAGTGCACAGTCTGCCTAACAATCCCACTGAGACCACTGACGTGCTTTTGTGCTTCAAGTAATTAATTTCCTAGAAAAAGCAGCGAACTCGATTGAAGATCTGTAGAATGATAGGATTGCTTTTGTGTGACCGCTCGAGTGGTGGATGTGTAATGTATGGCCACGTTTCTGATTTGACTGAGGGGAAGCCAGCTTTTAGAAATTCATCGAGTGGATAGACCATGGCAGCTCAATCTATTCAGATAAAAATGATAGCACTGTTTCAAGCACTTCAAAGCTGGCTGTGTGCTCACCAGGAAAGGAGTGGCTGTGGAATTAGGATGAGCTGTATAATAAGGGAACTTGCAGAGGCTGACAGGGTCTTGTGTAGGCCACACAGTAAATTTAAAAGCATACATTTGTTTCAAGGTAATCATCCTAAATCTTGTGATCAAGTGATCTGTATGTACAGGAAACATCAATCACAGGCAATCACACATCCATTTGAATAAGCTTAAAATTGTTAAAATGTTAGCAGCTGTTATATATAAGTAAATAATGGGAGAATAGTTTTCTTAAAAATTGATGAAGAAAGATTGGATAAAATAAGGGATTTAGGTATTAAGGTATCTGTGCTTGTATCTTTACTTTTTTTTATCTTTTTTTTTTATCTTGCTGGGTTAGAGGGGGAACATCATTCTTCTGATGGTCATTCACTGCTGAAAATTCCCTCATAACATGCAGGTTCACTGCAAGCAACAGCAGACATGACACTGCATCGGTCAGGCCTCATCAGGTTCAGAGCCGTCTCAGTTCCTCACTGAGGCCAGCCTTCTGTGAGGCACACTTACGAGGCAACTGCGAGGCAACTGTGAGGCAAGCCCCGCCCCTGCATCTCCACACCGCACTGAATACAAACCAGTTGAACCTTGGAGTTCAGAGTCCTTCAGTAAACAGGTATGAATGCTGAAAAGGCGTTGCCATGTTTCACTGAGCAGCTCTCAGCACACAAACAAATAGGATGTGGCATACCTGTTCCCTGTGTCTAATGGTGGGTTTTATTTTTTTTCACTCCCGTGTGATGCTGACCATATCCTTTATGCATGCATGCTGGTTTGGGTAACTTCTTGAATACATTTACAAATCCTCATCTCCTCCACACATGCCAGAGTGCTTTGATCACTACCGGCCGCAAAGCAAAACAAAAAACAAAAAACAAAAAACACAACTGTCTAACATGATCAGATGTGTTGCCTGCAGTCTTTGGCTCTGCGGCAAATTTCCCCTTCCCATCCCTGCCTCTCCTAGTCCTGTATTCTATTTCCAGCATGATATGCAAGTGAAATACATATTACATGCGAGACCTGTTTTTGGGTACAGAAGTAACTGCACAGCTTATAGAAGGGGGAAGCATTTCTCTTATCTGTCTTCAGCATGGAGTTGTGCATGGAATGGCTGTGACAGTGTAATGTTTTAGAGAACCAGTTAGGGTGGAGGACTGGTTCTGTCACCTCATCACTGCTAATGATGTAGCAGGCCATCCTTGGTAGCACCCCTCAGCACTGTTTAATCAGACACAAAGTGCAGGTTTGGTCAATTTGTCTGCTTTGTTTGTCTTGTTTTATTGATTAAATGCCAACCATCTCTGCACAACAAATTTCCCTTTTCTTGGTAACCTGATGGAAATTTGATCTTTTTAGGTGAGTTGATCAGATTTCTACCTTCAGTTTGTGAGTAGGAGGAGTGGAATGTTGGTTCTTTTGTTAGATGTTCTATGTAAGGCTCAGGCCATAGCTCAATCCTCCTGCTCTGCAATCTCCATTTCTCTATCTTTTCCTCTTTGCTCTATTTCAGGTTAAGTTCCCCACTGGAGGGCATGGCATGCTAGACTGAATTCCCGGGAGTCTAAAGCTTGGGAATGAGCATGTCCCCCGCTGTGGTCTGCTGCCCACCAGATCAGAGTTGCCAGCACCACAGCCAGCCAACCCAGCCCTCTCGCTGCCTCTCATCTAATGTGTTGGCTGGGCCGCAGATGCCCCATTTGAAGGGAAAACCACAGAGATATTCCCCTCTCATTTCCCTCTCGATGCTGCATGCAAGCCCTGCCAGGGTTAGAATAAATCTCCAAGCTGTCTCATTAGTGCTTGTGCTTTCTCTAGAGTCCCACAACACAGGTGGGACCAATATTCAATCTGTGGTATGTTCCAACAAAACAAGTTCCACGCAAAACTTATTGACTTGTTTAAGTTAGTGCATTACCCCAACACAAGAGATGACATTACATAAAACTTTGCCTTGAATAAAATAGTTTTGAATGTAATAATGCAATCAAAACAATCCCATTGCAAGTTCATACATGTGTATGTAGACACACTAGTAAAGATATATAGATTGGTGTTAAGCTCTTGATGTTTTTTGTTTTGTCTTGTTTTGTTCGAGGAAATCAAGGGCAGGTGCACTGAAAGGAGCAAAGCAAGACCGTTTTGCAAGACGTATTTGTGTATTTTTATGAAATGCTCACTCATGCTGCTAGCAGTTTAAAGTTAAGGGCATCATTAAAAAGAAAAACGGACACTGGGAAAAAATGTTCAGTTGTGTTGTTTGTTGTGCACAGTTTGAAATTCAGAGATGAGATACCCAACAGCTTCTCAACTTCCTTAACTTCAGAAACACTTTGCTTGCAGAGCTGATGTCCAAGATGATTGAGTCTCCAGGTGAGTATTTGCAGTGTACTATAGTAAAAGATGTAGAGGTGCAAACATACAACACACACACACACAGGAATCATCTTCAGATTTATAGATATTTTTGCAGAGCTACTACCAAGACCACTATCAAGTATTTCAGTGATTAAAGAGGATTATCATTTTTTCCGATCAACTGGATGGTGCCATCAGTTTAGTCATTAAATTTGCTAAATGTATTTGGACCAAATCCAGATGTTTGAGAGACAGTATTTCCAACTCAACTTTGAAGTTCCAACTCAACTTCAATCCCAGCAAAAATAGCAGTCACTACTATACAGTAGGTCAGTGCAATCTACTCTCTTCAAATGCAGCAGGAGAATTATGAGGCTAACAGTTAGTAGCTACATTTGGAGAATCCTTAAATGTAGAAATAAATGCAGAAATAGTTCATATAAAAACCTATATTAAATATATACATAATTCTGACACTTTTTTTTAATAATGGGATTTAATCCACCAACTGAATTCTTATATTTTTACTTTTATGGCTCATACTTAAAACAAGTTGGCTTTACTTTAGAAAACAAATGAAAATGGTACTTCTTCCTTTTTAAACCACAAGTAAAAATGTTCCTATTCCCAGAGACTTGGAATAAACTTCTCTGAGGTGATCTGCCCTATCAAAAGTTTTAAAGTCTGTACCTATAAAGCTTATTATTAACGAACCAAAGTCCATTACTGACACCAACCCTTTTTTTTTCTAGTGTTTAAGACTACGTGATTATTTTAATAAAAATTACCAGGTTGACCTAAATAAATATAGAGCATCCAATGTATAAATATAATTCAACCAAATCTTTTTGACACCTCCCACAATTTGAAGCATTAAATTTTTAAATTGATGTATGCATTTAACATTTTAAATAAAATGAGTGACATACACCATATGATAAGGGTGGAGCTGTTGCCATTTGAAGAAAATACCTTTATAAGAAGGAAGCATTCAGAGTTTTGTGATACTAGTTTTTATAGGCAGGCCAGCACTGGTATCACTCCACAGTTACAGTCCTCCATTCAGTCCACTATTAATCATGCCATTTAAGCAGGACACCTTCCTGATACCACACAGAATCTTATTATAGATAATCCTCACTTTATGTATTCATTTCCATATTCTCCCCAAGAACACAATCCTAGATGTCCAATCGTACCTGCTTGTTCCAGATTAACAGAAATTATATCCCTGTTTCTGGATATAATTTCCCCGTTTCAGTTGTTCAGTCCTTAACCACATATGTTTAAGAACTCCTGAACATTAAAAGGATTTATAAATGGTCATCTCTAATGAAGATGGTTTGAGAGCATTAAAACATCTTGATACTTTGAACTTGTGTTAACTCTAAACTGCTTCAATCATTGACTCACTCAAAAGAGAATAATGTATTTTATACTCAGTATAAGAGGAGTTAGTATGGGTATTAAAATGGGGTCATCCTATGCAAACTTCTTTGCTGGATTTGCTAAGAAACAAATATTGTATTTGAACCATATACTGAACCTGTACCCATAGTATTCTGAGATACATTTATGACATATTTGGCACTGTTTATTGTTTCTTTCTCCATGTTCCATCTAGCTCTGAAATATACATGGAATATACCCCAAATAATCTTCATGATAACCTTTTTGGATAGTTTAGTTAAGCCTGAAAGTTCTTGTTTACATACCACCATCATTACAACCATCGTTATGACCCCACTCTAGGCTGTGGTAGTAACGAGAATGGAAAGACACACATACAGTTGGAATCAGAAATATTCATCCCCCCCAGAGATTTCAGGATTTATCAATTAACGTTTTTTCAAAGAGCAAGACTCTGCTTTGCATGACTTCTGTATTTGATGTAGTATTTGTGTGTAACAGTATATTTTGTTAAGATATCCATGCCACAATTATTCAACTCCTATATAAAACTGTCATTTTTAAAGCTTTCTGACAGTTGTTATGTCCTAAAGTGGAGCCGAAACATAATTAAGCCTTTGGGAACTCTATAATCTTTCATTCACTTCATCTGTGATTCATATATAAACCCAACCCATGAAGATATTCAAAGTAAGTTGCAATCATGGAATAGACAGACAAAGAAGCTTCCACAAAAGCTGAGAGAGGAGATTATTTCATCACACCTAAAAGGCCTTGGGTATAGGAAGATTTCCAAAAAAATGAAACTTTCCAAGAAACACCACTGGGAGCATTATGAGGAAGTTTAAAACTTGTGGAACTGCTGCAAACCTGCCTGGCTGTGGAAAAAAGACCAAAATAAACCCATAGTAACTTAGTCAGAAAAACCCCAGTGTGAGTGCAAGATACCTACAAGATAACATGATGAAAGCTGGTACAAGTGCTTCAGTGGCGACTGTAAGACGTGCACTGAATAAACAAGGACTTCATGGCTGGACTCAAAGATGCACTCCACTCTTGACCACAAGGAGCATCAAAAGTCGACTAGAATATGCCAGGAGAATTTGGATAAGACTACAGAGTTTGGGATGACCCTTCTACAGACTGATGAAACCAAACTAGAATGTCTGGACACATGTGGTTTGTCTGAAAAGCAGTGGTTTGTCTGAATGTGTGAAAGGCCAGGCTTATGATCAGAAGAATACCATCCCCACAGTCAAGCATGAAAGTGGGTCATTGATGATGTGGGGCTGCTTTCCTGCAGCAAGAACTGGCAATCTTGATCGTGTATCTGGCATCATGGATTCCCAGAAATACCATGCCAGGACTTTCCAGCAAGACAATGATCCCAAGCACACCTCCACGTCAACCAAAGCTTGGTTGAAAAGGTGATCCTGGAATGTCCTGGAGCGGCCTTCTCAGTCACCAGATTTAAATCCAATGGGGGTGGGATTTTAAAAAGGCAGCAGAAAAGCCAAGCATCACTGAGCTAGAGGCTTTTGCATGTGAAGAATGGGCAAAGATTACAACTGAGTGGTGTAAGAAGCTTGAATTTACAGAAAACATTTGTTGGAAGTTATAAAAGCTAAAAGATGCTCCATAAAATACTGAAGCTGGGGGTTGAATAATAGTGTACATGTACATTAAAGTTATATTTTTCATTTGAACTTCAAAGTCAAGTCAAACTCTGTTGTTTAAATAACTCATTATTTTTGTCACACCCATATCACTAATGTCTTTTGAGGTCAGGCGGTTGAATACTTCTAATTGCAAATGTATATATAATTTAACTTTGACTAACATTGTGTAAAAGGACAAGGACATTTGGTAGTCATCGAACTTTGGAAAAGTAATTATATATGAGAACAAACTGTAATGGTAGCAAAGAGGGACCAAGAGGTGAGTGAAAGTCACGAGAATCTCTATTATCTATCATTTGACTCAAGCCAAACAATAAAGAAATAAATTCTGCAGCAATAACAACTTGAAGCATTAGCCAAACACAGCGAAGAAGTCAAGAGCACTTATGAGCAACAGCCCAAGACACAACAAAACATGTAATGCACACCACTGACCTGTGGGCTTAAATAACTGGGCGAACAACAGAGGGCAAACAAGGAGCAGCTGTGTGTATTAACTAATAAGTGGGTGATTGGGACTGTGGCAGGTGCTGTGAATGTGTGTGTGTGTGTGTGTGTGTGTGTGTGTGTGTGTGTGTGTGTGTGTATAGATAGATAGATAGATAGATACACAGATATATATGATTTAAGTAATTAAGTATTTAAGTATACTTAAATGAAGTATTTTAAGCAATAAGTAATTTAATATTATAGTTTAAGTGGAAAAAATAACTAATGATAATATCCATTCAGTCCAAAACTAGATGGATTAAAATTTGAAGTATGGGAGGCATTGGATTTTTGGTTTGTCATATCCTACAATGCAAAAGATCCTGCCAGTTTAGCAATTTCCTCAGGGAATGGAAGGTGTGTACAAAACAGAAGAGTGAATGTCACCTCGTCGGATCTTTGCCTCTGGGACTTGGGTGAAAGTAAGCTGAAACAAACCATTTATTCCTCTGATCTTTTCTGATTTGAAAGGTGACTCATGACTTTCCATAGGGGGGATACAATGAAAGATAATGAGCTTAGAGACTAGAGGGTCAAGAGGGCCACATAGCCATGCAGTAGGGTCATGTTTTGGGTCCTGCTTAAATTCTGGGAACTTTCCCTATAGCTAAAATTGGATTAAACCACACTATTTGTTGAAACCACAGTCACAAACTATGCAGAAGTTAAAAAAATGTACAATACAATTAAATACTATATAAATATATATATATATACACACACACACACACACACACACGCACAAAGTTAGCAGCTTGGATGGGTATAGTGCAAAAAACGCAGTTTTCGTCATGTGAGTGAGAATGTGGTGTTGTGCAATATGCAAATGCAGTTTGGTTGTGTGTGAGTGTCCAAGGATGCAGTTCGGTTGTTTGTGAGTGAGTTTGAGCCCTCGTTGGGGAGTTCGAGTGTGATGATGGACTAGTCACTGTTCTCATTCAGGGCTCGGACAGCTTGCAGGAAGAAGCTTCTCCTCATTCTCTCTGTGTTTGCCTTCAGGGTGTGAAACCATTTCCCAGAGTGTAGCAGAGAGAAGAGTCCATTGTTCCACTCTACGTAGGGCCTGTCTGTCCTGCTTGGTGCTGTTCCCAAACCAGGCTGTGATGTTCCCCATGAGGATGCTTCCAATGGTGCAGGAGTAGAAGTTCTGTAGCACCTTGGAGGGCAGTCTGAAGTCCCTCAGACGTCTTAGGTGGTAGAGACGGGCCTTCTTTGACTTGAAACTCTCTACTCTTTCCACTGCCGTACCGTTGATGAGGACAGGGTGGTAGCTCCTCTCCTGTTTTCTGCTGCAGTCCACAATCAGCTCCTTTGTCTTGCTGACGTTGAGTTGGAGATTGTTGTCCTGGCACCAGTACTCCAGGTGTCTAATCTCCGCCAGGTAGGCTCTCTTGTCGTTGTTTGAGATCAGGCCTACCACGACGGTGTCATCAGCAAACTTGATGATGGGGTTGGAGCTGGAAGTGGGCACACAGTCGTACAGTGAGTACAGCAGAGGGCTCTGGTGCTGAGGGTGCGTGAGACATGTTTGCCTACATGCACAGCTTGTGTCTATCCATCAGGAAGTTGGAGATCCACTAACACAAGGATGGGTGGAAATCCACATCTTCCAGTTTGTGGTGTTTTTGGAGGGGATAATAGTGTTAAATGCTGAGCTGTAGTCGACAAAGAGCATTTTAACAGTGTTCAGGTGTGAAAGTGTTGTGTGGAGCAGATGGGTGATGGCATGGTTTGTAGAATGGTTGGGTCGGTATGCAAACTGGAGTGGGTCTGTGGATTCAGGTAGTGCAGAAGTGATGAAGTCTCTGACCAGTGTTTCAAAGCACTTCATCACCACCGATGTTAGGGCTACTGGGCGATAGTCATTGAGACATGCAGGTTGGGGTTTCTTGGGGACAGGAACAATGACGGACTGCTTGAAGCATGTTGGTACGATGCCCAGCATCAGAGAGAGATTAAAGATGTCTGTGAATACCGGAGTTAGCTGGTCTGCACAGGCTTTTAGGACTCATCCGCAGATTCCGTCAGGTCATGCTGCCTTCCTGGCATTCACCCTCTTGAAAACTCATCGTACATCCCTCTCTGTGATGGTGAAGGGACTCAGATCTCTGACACACTCTCCTCTGTCAGCAGCACCATTAGCACTGTTGGTGTGATTAACACTGTTAGCGCCTTTAGCACTGTTAACCACAGCCTCGAAACGAGCATAGAAGGTGTTTAGCTCGTCCGCCAGAGATGAGTCTGCACTCTCCAATCTGCAGGGTGGGGCTCTTGTAGTCCGTTATTGTCCTTAGTCCTTGCTACAGGTCCCTAGAGCCTCCGTGAGGAACTGTGAGTGTAGTTTCGTTCTGTTGCGGCACTTTGCCTCTTTCACCGCTTTGCGCACTCCGTAGGACGCAGCCTTGTACACGTCCATGTTCCCGCTGATGAGCCCCGCGTTGTAGGCAGCAGTGCAAGTGTTCAGGGCATCGCGGAGGGTTTTGTCCACCCACAGTTTCTGGTTGGGAAACCTCTTAACAATAGTCTTTTGAACTGTATCGGCAGTTAGTTTCCCAACAAATCCCACAACCGCTTCCGTAAAAACGATGTCATCGGAGCTGCGCCAGAACATGCCCCTGTCTGCGTCATCCAGAACGTCCTGCAGGACAGCCATGGATTTGTCTGTCCACCGCACGACCTCCCTCTGAACTTCCTGTTTTTGCCTTTGTTTGTATTTTGGCAGAGGAAGATGGCGGCGTACTTCCCGAACGGTGGCTGCACTTGTGCCTTGTAACTGTTCTTAAGTGGTGTGTAGCAATGATCCAGTGTCCTGTTGCCCCTTGTGGGGAAGGTGATATGCTGATAGAAGTTTTGCGCCACACGTTTGAGGTTGGCGTTGTTAAAGTCTCCAACCACAATGAGTGCGGCGTCCCTGTGAGGAGTGTGGAACTGTGTGAGAGCGTCATGATGCTCACACAGTGCAGTGTCCTTGTTGACTTGTGGAGGAATATGAACTCTGCAGATTATAACTGAAGTGAACTCCCGAGGAAGGTAGAAGGGACGGAACTTGAGGGCGAGCAGCTCCATGTTGGGTGTGCAGGAGCGTGTGAGGGTCACAACACTGTTGCACCACTTGTTGTTCACCATAACACACATTCCACCACCTTTTGACTTCCTCAAGTCCATTGTTCTGTCCAAGCGATGTACCTAGAAGAATTCGGCTGGCTGGATGGCATGGTCCGGTACCGCTGGGTTCAGCCGTGTCTCAGTGTCTCTCTGGAACTTGATTCTTGTTCCGGAAGTCATCGAGTTTGTTTTCCAGACACTGGACGTTGGCTAGTAGGATACTAGGCAAGGGTGCACGTTGTGCTGTGGCCCTCAGCCTGTCCCTGACGCCAGCTCGCTTCACTCGGGGCCTTTGCCGCTTCTTCATTTTGCGTCCTTTGTCGTTCCTCAGGATCTTCAGCTTGGATCCGGTGCATATGGAAAGCTTTTACATACTGTGCTTATGGAAAGCTTTTAGATCCTCTCATGTTTTCTGCATTGTACTGTTTCAGACTCATAGTAAAACAGATTAAACATTTTTCCTCACCACTCATTTTTTTTCCACATATAATACTCCATAATGACAAAGGAGATAAAAATTACAGAACAACACACATTTTCCTAAATGTCAAAGTCATTGTGTAGTCCAATAGGAAATTATCCTAACAAAAGTGAAATAGCAGTATTTTAAGCTTATTTCATAAATTGTATATATTCTAAAGCACAGCATAAAAAACATAAATGATATAATGAAAAAGAACACTGATCCAAATTAGAGAACACTGTCAGATACCTGCAAGTTATTGGTGTTAATCTGGCACATTGTGCTAATTTGCTTAATTATTTGACAAACCTTATATAACTGGTAACCCTAACTTTCCAGGTTTCACTGGCTTTGCAAAAATGGTAAGCCGTTTCAAAGTGACTGAAACCCTCTGGCAGCTATTTGTCCAGATGAAGTCCAAAGGGGTGACCCTATCAGCCATAGCAAGGGAAGTTGGTTATTCCAAGACTGTGATTTCTAGAATATTGTACGTTTACATCTTTTTGTATATGCAGCCAAAAAAATGTAATTGCTTTGAACTGAGGGTCTATAGTATACTTGTTTACATGTTTAGGGGGTTTTGCCACTTAATAAACAAAACAAATTTAAAGGAATTTAGAGTATAGTGATGAAAATAACAAAAGAATTTGTCTTATTTCCTCCATGGTCAAGAAATGAAAGATGTTTAAATTTTTGCAAGTAAAAAAAAGTGAGAAGACCAGAATATAAATGTTGTTTAATCAGTAACAGGGTGCTGCACCGAGTAATGAAGCCTTTCGCACAGAGATGTTCACCCTCCCTGAAAGAGTTCATGTCTCCTCGTCACTTAGAGTAAAGCCCCTAACAAAAGCACAGTAATTGCAATGATTACCATCATCCCCAAACCTCTTAACCTAAAAGCATTTGTGTCTATACCACATGTATTATTCATTATTTTCATATTCCACACATCACTTTTTATTCATTACCTTATGCTTTAAAGTAAACTTGATGTGGGTGTTTTGCACTAAGCACAGTGCAAACATTTCGTATTGTTGGGGTTGGGGAAGGATCTTAAATATGTTAAAATGTAAAAATGTTATGTGAAATGCATAAAAGGCAGCACTGTGCCTGTATCCCCCCACAGAAATCACTAAACACATGCTAGCTGTGTGTTTTTCGGGTTGTTTGTCTTCACTCTCTTATGTGTAATGGAGCCAGGGGGAAAGGCTTGTTTATGCTAGCCTGCTACTTACTCTGCTTCTGCCATCAGCAATGCTCAGACTGCTGTTGGTGGCTTCAGTGATATCAGGAAGTATTATACTTAGCAGACTGAGGGCATGAAATGATAATTGAGACTTGTGAAACACTAAACCAGGCTTAGAGCTCAATCCTCAGTGGTGGTGTTTAAATGTTCAGATTGTTGGTGGTGTGTAGTAGTGTGCTGTGCTGTACTCACACTGTTTGGGTAGTTCTAAATTATTATTTGCGCGCATGTTTTGTTTTGGGTTTTTTTCTAAATACCATGCTGATGAAAAAAAATGGAATTCACAGCTGCAACACAAATATGTAGAGACATCAAGTATTTTGATGTCATTTTAATGGTGCTAAATAAATGTGGGGTTTGTATAAACTGGGAACTCTATATAAACTTTGGTTACTTATGCAAGCGATTTTCAGTGCGATTTTTCACATATCTTTACCTGCATTATTTACTCACATGTACTACCCACCCACTCTTACAAATAAGTCAGAGGATTAGAGCAAACAATGGTCATTATAAACAAATGTTTCCAAAGTGGAACTGTTGAGAATCTAGCTGCTTTCTTTCTATGTCAGCCCTGTTTACAGCACCTTCCTTCATAGCACCTTGCAACAATTCATACAATTATATTTTATTTCCATACCATACAATATAAGAAGTCTTCTGATGTTCTGTCAGCAAAATGCTTTCATATTTTGTAACATGTAACATATTGGTCCAAGATGTTTGAAATAATTGGAAACAATTTGCATTATTTAGGAAAGATACTTTTACTATTATAAACTGATTTATAACTGAAATGATAAACATCTTTAAGCTCATATGCGAGTCAAGGAAGGAGAGCGAATACTTTTGGCAATATAGTGTATTAGAGTTCAGTTGAAATATACCATGTGCTAACAAAGTATTAGATAAACAATAGCCTGGAACAAACTGCTAAATAGAGCAGCAAGTACATTTAGATGAGAAATAGATATTTGCTTTGATGTGACATATTATTGTGACGGGGCTACTAGAGAGGAAGGAGCAGGAGGCGATGGTGGTAGTGGCACGTCTTTCCATATTCAGCAAAAACAGCACAAACGAGAAGCCCGCAAAAGCTAAACAAAATACAGCAAGAGCTAAAATACAAACAGAGTCATAAGGAAGCGCTTGTTCCAAAAAGTCTGTCAATGAGACCAAGAAGAAGCATGTGAATCACACAGATGGAATGTTGTTATGCGTGAAAAATTATATCAGGAATATCTCATCACAGAACACCAATAATGATACTACAAATAATATGTATTATCATATTTTTTGTTAGTATAGATGTTTCATGAGCAACATCACAAGAAAGATGTAGTCACATTTTTGTAAACAAAAGTGCCACTTTATCAGTTAATAAAATGTAAGATATTGTATGAGTCAAAGCTTTATTGCACTTTTATCCTTATTTAATGCTTGTATGCAATCATTTAGATCCTTCAAAAAAGGTCTCACAATAACAGCAGAATCTACTCTAAGTAAATATGCAAATCATTGTAATTATCAGGATCATACATTATACACTATATTACCAAAAGTATTCGCTCACCTTCCTTGACTCACATGCAGTATATATGCATTGCCATTCTGTAAGGATAAAAGTAGATATTGTCTTGGCACACATACATACAATATCTTGATAGGTTATCTTTTGTTAAATTAACTGTTAAAGTACGGGGAACAACACTGAAGATCTGTGGCACCTATGTTGCCAATATATGTACATCAAGGGTTAATTCATTATTGTGTGTATTGTTTAGAATAATAAATATTACAAAAAGAAGAAATGATTATTATAGTATGTCTGTTTCCTCTATACATTTACTTTTTGCTGCTGACAGGACAAATATCTCTGCACACGTCTCACTGGCTCATGCTCGGCTATTACACAGAATATGAGATTGGACATTATGGCAGCATTCTTAACCATACCTGCTGATCATGTATTGTGATCTAACCCAAGCTATTTTTGTAACTGAGCTGCTCTGTGCCAGACTAGTGCCTCTGTGCCATGTCATGAGAATAGCAAACAGCATTTCTGCCACACCGACAGGTGTCTGTGTGCTGTGATCGTACGCCTTATGCTGTGTGCTCCAAAATAAACCCCCTAATCATTAAACAACACATTCTGATAAAGATTACACTGGTGTTATTGGCAGAGCTAGGGATATAGGAGATGTCTGACAAACTATGCAGATATGAAAGCACGTAATGAAAGCATCATGAAAGTACTTCTGTGCTATGATAGCCTGGAACAGACATTAATCAATAGATCATTAACGAGGTAGTGTATCTCCGAGCACTGGCGAGTATCATCAATCAGCACTTCTTTTCACTTTTTTTGCTCTTAGCTTTGTTAGCATTCTGACACAAATGGAACTCTAACTCAAGCAAAACTATTCCTGCCCATAGGCAAATAAAGAAAGAACGAAACAAACAAACGAGAAAATACATCCAATGCTGACAAAAGCTGCAGTGAGAGGAAAATAAAGTCCCAGTGCTGAAGTGTGCTAGAATCCTGTTCGTAATTTAAGATGGAGAAGATGAAGAGATGTAAGCTACAGCACAGTTTCATTATTTTGATGAAGTGTGCTCACGGGACAAAAGCAGTTTGCTTAAACACTATTCCAGACATACTGTGGCTGTTTTTTTAACAGCTGACTACAAATCTGAAAACTCTGCTATTGTTTGAAAAAAACAACAACAACAACAACTAAACCTTCAAAAAGGTGCCGGCAACTATGACATTACACAAGAGAAACAAGTCTGAAAGTAACTTCAAGTCTGAAATGCATAGAAATGCAACTTCATTTAGTTTTTAAGTGACATCCCATTCCTAATCCGTAGGGTTCAATATGACGTTGGTCCACCCTTTGCAGCTAGAACAGCTTCAATTCTTCTGGGAAGGCTGTCCACAAGGTTTAGGAGTGTGTTTATGGGAATCTTTGACCATTCTTCCAGAAGCACATTTGTGAGGTCACATACTGATTGATGATGGACGAGAAGACCTGGCTCTCAGTCTCCACTCTAATTCATCCCAAAGCTGTTCTTTCGGGTTAAGGTCAGGACTCTGTGCAGGCAAATCAAGTTCATCCACACCAGGCTCTGCCATCCATGTCTTTATGGACCAGTCTTTTGTCTGGGTGAGCGAATACTTTTGGCAATATAGTGTATTATTATACATGAGCTGTACAGAATAACAGAATTTCATTTATCTAATTTACAGAACACTGGATTGTTGGCAAAGGGAAATAAACATCTAATAATGTAGTCCTCAATGTATATTACATGAACATGCTGACTATCACACCAGTAGGTGCATCAGACAGAGGGGTGTATTCTCCTAGCAACACACCATGTAAACAATAGTCTGAGTATAATAGTGTCTGATGGACAATAAAAACAAAAAGAACAACTGTGTTACAAATAGAATTTGTGCCTTAGGGTATATGAGAGATATATGGAATCGTATCTATGACTATGCATATCTGTTTAATAGTCAGAATGAAACGTTTGGAGAGTGTCACCGATTGTAAACATTTTTGTCATTTGGTGGTTGAGGTCACCCAGAGCTTACAGAAGAAGCAAAGACTAAGAGAGATCAGCTAACACTGAGAGCATTAATGCCTGTATCTGAATAAAACTTTAAGGGAAATGGGTTAGAGGCATGCATATTATCCAATTACGTGCCAAATGTGTTCGTGTAAATATTAAATGAAATCCAAAAAAACAAATTTCAAATGCCAAAACTGTTCAACATATAATTCTGCACGATAATTTTAGCTAACAAATCAGGTCAGTTTCAGTTACTGATGGTGAAAAACATGTTGTATAAAGCCCTGGCTGTTACATAATTAGGTATATTTATTCACACAGCCCCATCTGTTTCTAATTGCTCCATATATACACTGAGCAGTGAGATTATGTGACAGACTGCTGATATAGTATATTCTATTTTTTTTTTTTTTTTTTTTAACAGGAGAGCATGCTAACATACTGATTCCAGTGAGCAAGCCCTCTTGCAAGGGTCATGAATGATGACAGCCTGAACACTAATGGAGCTCAGAGGGCATTGCAACATGGTTATGTGCATCTAATACTATGGGCATGGCTGCTGGTTCACCAGAGTTGATCCAGAAAAAATAAGGGACTGGAGCTACTAGAAAAAATTAAACCTTCTGGAGATTTTATAAACCATGTTGTACAGCTTTTAATAGAGTGTCAGTAATCTTAGTTCACTGTTTCCAGATTCAGAAAGGTTCCATCAAAACTAACTGACGAGTACATCTGGTGCACAGCATAGCCCTAAATGTTAAATGTTTTTTTTTTCTTGAAGTAATTCTAGTATAAGAACAGTCAAATTGTTTGTCAGTTTATCTGGTTAAAGCAGCATTTCCATGTTTTTAGGTACTATATATTTACTATATAGACACGTTTATTTACACATTATTACATATTTTTATTAAATTTTGCAATATTTGTCTTGACGAAACAAAAGCAGGACATAACAATAGTATATTCAGAGCTGTTCAAAGTGGATGAAACTCTAACAGCAGTAAGTAACAGTTTTGCTTGACTTGGAGTAAGAAGTTTTGGTATAAATCAAAGTGACTTATTAAGAATAACGTAAAAAGATTTGTTCTAAAGAGATCATTCTGATGATGTAAAGTGAGAGGATTGAGACCTGCACTTTCACTCTGTATGTAACCCAGCTGTGCCCTTGCATTAAGGCTGTACTAATCAGTATTAACGATGCATTTCACACACCCAGAAGTGCATTAGTCAGCAGCAAAAGAGCAGAAGTGATGAATGTGCTATTATTGAAATGCTCTAAGCCCTTTTGACATGTTTTAGGAAACTAAATCAGAATGACTGTCTGACATCTTAGTAATTTTTAATTTGGTTATGAGATGGATTTCATGTTCCATGTCTAAATGTTAAATAAAGAACATACGCTAATTATTTATGACAGAACACTTCTATAATCAGAGATGGAAGGGTTGCTTTAACAGTGTATTCTGTTACACATTACTGATTACCTGATGTACCTGTAACCTAGTCCAAAGGATTATTATATCAATGGAACACAATCTGAGTTACTTCTGTTACTTTTGGATTAATTTTTAACTCATTAACTGCCAAATGTTTCAGAGTTTCAGGACATTTGTGAAACACAGTCAGTATGACTGCAAATAAGTTCTTGTACTTTTTTGTGACCAGATTCATAAGTAACTCTGCAAATGTGTAAAAGTTGTCTATATAAACAACATATCCCATTCTCAGCAGTCCAGCATTTGTGAGGAGCTATTGCCTGCAGAATGCACAAACTCTATATTTCTGTCTAATTGGTAGGCACCACCATTGTAAAGGTGTCAGATATAGTATAGAATGTTTTGGTATTGGTGAGAACAAAGTTCATCATACTGAACTTGTGTGCTTCATTTGAATATGGTGAATAAAAACGTTGATTAACAATAGGAGATCATGGACTATATTTAGAAACTGCAGAGCACTGAGATGAGGATGTGGCATATCTTGAAAAACAGATTATAATCTGGGATCTTACCTACCATTGCATTGAAATTAAAATGTCATCAGATTTCACAAAGAATGAAGTAAAAGACCCAAAAATGCAAGGTTACATTTGAGGCTGAATCTGTTGCAGTGTGAATCTCTGTTAGAACCACTCGGTTAGAACCATAAAAAAGGTGATCCTTGGTACTTTATAATGTTAATCCTGCTAATAATAACCATGTTTTTTTGTTTTTTAAAAATGCACCAGTAATCCAATTGCTGCGTTTTTCAAAAAAAAAAAAAATTCTTGTCTTGTAATACTGTTACATGTCTTCCATTATTAACTCTGTTTATAATAATGCTATTGTTCTAACATCTAATTCAAGTACTACAGTTTAGGAACTGCAGCACACACACACACACACACACACACAGACAACAAAATTTCCTATTTCATGACTCCTGGAGTTCAGTCTCCTCAACATGTGATCACATATACATGTGATATGACATATATCAAATAGTATGACACCAGATCTCTGAAGGCAAGACAATGCTGGACACATTTTCCAAGCCATCTTCATCTCTCACCCCCTTCTTTAAGATCTATTTTTAAATAAATTGCAAAATTAGAGCATTACTTTACCAACATGAGCTAAGGAACAAGGCTTGAGGCACATTATCAAAAGAAAGTGCTTCAAATAAAACATGAACGGAGGATTCGTCATTTGAATCACATTCAAAAGGAAAAAAATAGTACTCAAGCATTGATGTGGTAGCATATGTTTAGCTCCAAGAAATCAGCTGACAAATCCAGTATTCATCAGACAATACCCAATAAAAATATCCTACGAGAGGTAGAAGCTGCCATTTGCTTGGGACTTCGGTACCTATCTGCTGCCTCCGTAGTTCTACCAGCCACTAAGGCCTGTTTCCGACACGACACGACAGGCACCGACAACCTTGTGGCCACGACTGTGATCAGACAATGGAGGCACAGAACAAGGTCCTCTCGGACTCAGTGTCTTCAGCTGTCCTCAGGATGTGGTCGAAGCTTTCTCAGATGTGGAAGTTGAAGATCTTTCTGACAGGTTCCTCTGCCAAGATGTTTCGAGCAAATCCTCACGATATGTTTGGGTGTCTGGTCTGTCAGACATTCTCACCTGCTATCTGATCCAACTCACCACTAGGAGGTGACAGCTCTGCCCCTCTCTTCACCCAAGTGTCCAAAACAAGTGGTCACAAATTCGATGACACGAATATTCGATGACATGAAAGTCATGTGCACTTATGGACACCTTTGTGCTCAAACATAGCGTTTGTTATGGACAAACTGTGACAAGCACAGAAATACAATATCAACAAGCCTCTCAGGTTCAGATCGGATGGACCATTCCTCCCAATCACGCCCTCACTGTTACTGAAGTCTCCCTGCAAAACAATGGAGTCTCCAGAGGGGGCACTTTCTAGTACCTCCTCCAAAGAGTCCAAACTGGTTCTGGGTCTTGGGTTATTGGATCCTGCTGGCTTGTATCATTGGGGTTTTATGGATCAGCCTTTTGGCCCATCACCTAGGACCTGTTCGCCTTGGGAGACCCTATCAGCACCTTTCGCCCCTGACAACAAACCTCTCCACCACAATAAGGTGGTGATCCAAAGAGAGATAATTGTAAAAATAAGACATCCATTTCACTAGCTTGTTGATTAAAAAATACCAAAATCTTCAAAACCTTTTGCAGGTCAGCATTTCATTGCCCGGTATGCATAAATCATTCCTGTAAGTATAAAATATTACAGCATTTATTATGAGTACAAATAGGTGAAATCCTGTTTTTGACAACCTTTTCTGGTATATGAGTGACATACTGTACATTCTGAGTGATATACATTTGTTTATTAGCAAACAAAATGTAAAACACTATAAGATTGTGTGTATACGTTTTAGAATTTTATATGAGAGCAGGGACGCATCAAAATTACTCTTCATACACTAAAGGTAAGCTATAAATATAAGTGAGATTTAGAAATATTTGACATTTTCTTTAGATTTGCAGTTGTAAATCACCACTGTACAAAAGTACTGTTATTTTGGGAAACCATAGATGTGTCTCCTACTTCCTGTCTTCCATTAAAGTGCAAAATGGATGCTATTTTTTACTTTTAGGAGCAGCACTAAGACAGTCGTCCTAGATGATCACAGGAGTGAGGAACAGCTCTAAAAGTGGAAAAAATATTGCAATTCCATTGTAACATGCAGAGGAAGCATCTACCCAATCAAATTTGTGGGGGGGGGGGGGGGGGGGGGGGGGGGGGGGGGGGGGGGGGGGGGGGGGGGGGGGGGGGG
>JAOYMR010000007.1:14429652-14447834 GCA_025802075.1 Tenebrosternarchus preto | reverse complement strand
TCTAAATAAAATCCACTTCTTATGACAGACTTGTCTCACGAGTGCTAAAATTCCACCACAACAGTAACTATTGACCCCCACACACACACACACACCATTTTGAAATGCTCTCTCCTCTGTGCCGATGTTGGACAGGCTGTAACATACCTGCAGCCCTCAGGAAGAGATTACTCATTCTAAGGTGGAGAAAATTGTTTTGTTTTTGCCCACTCCTCCTTTTGCCCTCTCCCCTCTATCTCCTGCCTGTTCTTTTTTTCATTGATTAAATCCAATAGGTATCATGTTTTAAACATCAGTTACTGTGAGGGTCAAATCTGAAGCCTTGAAAGTGACAGAATCTCTATTTATTTGCACATGGTTTGATGCAAAACTGTTTGCTTCAAAATAACAGTTATTTAACTCTCCATAGTTAAATCCGGAAATCCAGCTGCCGTATGGAATAGACTGGCTTCAGGATCCAATTCCACCTAGAATCAGTCAGACTGATTTTGAAAAGCTCAGTGAGGATGAATATTGTACTACAAACATTGATCAGCCATAACATTAAAACCACCTCATTTTGAAATGGTCTCCCTTGTACTGCCTGAACAGCTGTGACCTGTTGAAACTCATCTGAACCACTTGATCCAATTCTGGGTCGCAGAGGGGTCCCCTTGCCCATCCAAGGGAGTATGTTTAGTGCTGGGTATATACACCCAGGGCGCCAATCCATCACTGGGCACACACAAACATACACACTAGGACAATTATGTAGAGTAACCAACTCATCTGACATACATATTTTTGGACTGTGGAAGGGAACCAGTGCAAACCCACACAGCCACAGGGAGAACATTGAAACTCCACTCAGATGGGGACTTGAACCCAAGACCCAGCACTGAGAGGCAAAAAAGATGCTAGGAGCAAGTCCTGTAAGTTGAAAGGTGGGGCCTACGTGAATCAGTTGGATCAGACTTGATTTTCCAGTACACCCCACAGATACTTGATTGAATTGTGATCTGGGGAAATTGGAAGTCAAGTTAACACCTTTTACCAGAGGGTCACACTGACTTAGCCAGCTTGCCTTCTTCCCATAGAACATCCTGGTGCCATTACTTTACCAGGAAAGTGGCAAATGTGCCACTTACAGTCTACATGTAAAAAGAAATAAAAAAAAAAGTGATTCGTCAGAACGGGCCACGTTCTTACGTTGCTCCGTGGTCTAGTTCCTATTGTTCCAGTTGTAGGTGCTTTCAACAGTGGATGGGGTGAACATGGGCTCTCTGACTGGACTGTGGCTATACAGCAAATTGTACTGCACTAGCTCTCTACTGTGGAATCGGATGAGATGGACTAGCCTTTGCACTCCTCATGAGTCAGTGAACCTTGGGAGTACATTAGCTGGTGTCTGCTTCACCTGCTGTCCTTTCTTGAATGACTTTTGGTAGGTACCAACCACTGCACACCAGGAACACCCCACATTACCTGCTGTTTTGCTCTGACCCAGTCGTCTGGCCATTACAATTTGTCCCTTGTCAAAGTCGCTTGCTTGCCAACACATCAATTTCAAGAACTGATTGTTCACTTGTTACTTATTACAATAGCACCTGTCAAGGGGTGTGATATAATGAGATTAACATTAATATTATTCACTTCACCCATCAGTGGTTTTAATGTTGATGCTGGTCAGTGTATAAAAACATTAACCCTTTCAACACCAGAGCTGTCTGATACTTTTTATGACCTGAAGCAAGACCTGTTGTAAATGTTATCATGGCCTACTTATGATCTATAATATTTGTAGACAAAGCACTTCATGTGTGCATTAATTTCTAATGACCAGTTAGCACTTTTTTTTTTTTCCAACTCAGCAAACGGACAACCCACATCCCTCAGCTTCCTGTTAAATGTGTTGTTATTTGGTAGACCATCCTTTTATGATCTCAAAGCTGCATTACATCAAACTGACATGACTTCACAATATAGCTGTATCCCGGACACAGTATAAACACTGTGGAAGGGAAAGAGTAAATAAAATGAAAGCTGAGGGCTGCCTGAGTGGATTAGTATCTGAGGAGCAGAGGAGCACCACATGTCCCAGTTAACTTTAAAGGAGGGGCATATGACAGCTATGATGTATGGCCAGTGGAAAACAACAGTACCTGAAAGCAATCAATCTTCGCTTTAATTCAGAGCTGCTCTCTTCATCATATTGTCAAGAAGCTTTGGTGCTTAGTCTAATGCTCGCGCACAGAGATGGTTAAAGCAAGTCGGATCAAAAAGAAAGATGATCGATTATCTAATGGCAGAAAAGCCACCACTGGAGTCATCTCATTTGTTAGGATGCTAAAGATGACATTGATTTATGACTGTTGACGTTTCACAACGTCAGTCTCTCTTAGGGAGCGTACCAGAACAGGCTTAGGAAACCACAGAGGTATCTCAAAACAAAGAAACAACACACCACTCCAAATGGCCTCAGTAGCCCTCTCAGAAGTACAGAAAATCTATGTCTTCTTAAAAATCACAGGCTGATGGAAAATTTCTCTGTGATGAGAACATGATTAATAGTTTATGTGTAGAAAGTCTGTAATGCAATAACAGAAAAGACTAATAATCCATAATAGATGCCCTTGTTGTGACTCCTACGTTGAAAGCCTGATAATAGGCTCCTGCAGCTGGTATGCCTACACCACCAGCTCAGAGCACAAACTTCTTCTGTGTGCCTGTGCTTGATTTATTTGTTCAATTATCCCTCATTTCCCTTGGCCTTATTAGGATCGTGAAACGCGGAGGATCTTAAAGGATCATAAGGCAGCACTAAATATAATTCAGCGCAGGAGACACTCCACATTTTCCTTACTAAAGAATGTGACTCAGACAGGCCTGTTTACAGCTATATACATTAAATAGAGATGTGTGTTCATAAACAGTCTAATTCTCCCAGAAGCCCAAAGGGGCTGTGAGAGCCTCCCCTGGTGTGTTGAAGTTTGTTAAAGTCAGTTATACAGTATGTCCAGATAAAGTATAAAATTCCAAAACTGTTATGTCTGCTGTACATGTAGCAATATTTGTATACTGTGTGCAGACTGCACCTTCTCCAGGGGCTGGAATGGAGGCGATTATGGGATTAGAAGATGTGGAGAACATGGGTTCTGGACAGTCTCCAAAGGTGGGAGAAGCCAGTCTAACTGAGGAGAGTGAGTGAGTGAGTGAGAGGGAGTGAGAGAGAGAGAGAGAGAGAGAGAGTGAGTGAGAGTGAAATCCAGGGAGAAGATGGGATGCAAGATTCATCAGGGAGAAAATAAGAATGTTTGTGAGTATAAATAGGAATAAATAAGGGATTCAGGTGCAGTCTTTCTCTCATACTTCATAATTCTATTAAAAAGATAATTGGTTTACCTCAGATTCTTGTGACATCTTACAAGCTATATTTAAATAATGAATTCAGCTTGATTATATTGTATCCTTTCTGGATTTGACCTGTTGTGATCTTCTTTCACACCAAGAATCATGCTAGAATACTTTATTTCTGCCCACAAACAACAATTAATACAGGTAAAGTATTTGCATATTTCCCTTGTACAGGTTATTGATTTCTTGATGGAACCACCATCATTATACAATATAAAGAATCATTATTTACAAAGACTCTATCCACATAAAAGCTCTATAATACTGCAGTGAGAAAATAAAATGAGCTACATTCAGTTACCAAACATTAGAGAAAGAAAAAGGAGAGGTGATGAGTGCATGTGAGTTTATTTAAAACTAGTGACCTGAGTGAATGTGTTTATAACCAACACATGTCCCTAATGTCTCTGCAATAGCTTCAAATCCATTTGCTTTATGTGCCTCAATAGCAAGGGAGGTGTGAAAATGCAAGTAACGGATGAGATCATAAAAATAAAGAATTAGAAGCTCTGCTAGTTCACATTCATCATAAAATCCAGGGAACTGAAAAGTGCACATGCTCTCATGTACCGTTTTCCAAAACCCTAGTCAGTACATGTATGTGTGCATGTGTGCGTGTGTGTGTGTGTGCGCGCGAGTGTCGTAGGCTCATGTCCACAATACCGGGAGGTACTTTAACTGACCTGTCCATCTCCAGGGGCTGTCCACAGAGAAGAGGGGGAAAGGGTGTTCGAGCGCATAGGACATGCAAAACATGCAAGACTTACATTATATGTGCCATGAATGTGTGTATTTCCCAAGTGATAATCCTTTTGCTAAGTGATAGAAAAAAGAGAAAATGAAAAGAAAAACAAAATGTATTTATTCTTCAACCAGTTACTCATGAAATAATAGGTGGTGATGGTTTTGTTTTTTGCACACAGCTTTTTTTCGGTGTTCTTTTGTGCTTACTTGAGACCACATTTTAAGATTATACCCTCAAACTGGAGTCTATGTTCTCTTGTTTTATAATATCAAAATGGTGGCAAAAAGGTTCAGTGGATTCAAGCCATTTCAAATATTTTATTTCAAGGTTTTAAAACGACACCCTTGTTCTCTAGACTTTCTTATTATTTTAGGATCCAATTTCTAATCCTAATCCACCTTAGAACAGCACTTAGTATCTTTAGTGCTGTTAATATTGTTACTGTTAATACTAGTTAAATATATAATCCTAAATCAATAAAACTATATGCATCATCAGCTGCATATAGATAACATGTAAATTCTTTTTGATCAACGTGGTGAACTTTGTATTAACTGGTCTGTTGATCATAACAATGTAAAACAATTTAATTCATGAAAAAAAAAGTAATTACACAGCAACTACGTACTTAAATTTGTGCTCTTCGTCAGAATGTTCATTACCTTGATGTAGCAATGAAACACCAATAAAAAAAAATAAAAAAAAAACTAATTTCAAAAAGTGCCTTGCAGGTGAACTTTAACCCTTTGCAGTTCTCTTGGCAAAATATGTTGCCATGTGTCAGACTTCAATTAACAAATGAGCAAAAGTTCAAAGTGTACATCACACTCAAAAAAGGCCAAGCTTCAACATGGAAAATTTATAAATGCTTACTGCTAAATCAATATGACCAAGATGACATTCAGCATAAGGACTATAAAAATGCCCCTTGCTACCACAGCACAGTCAGTGAATTTTGCAGTGTTCTTTGACTAGAATATCAGAAAAACATGGATGATCAGAGAAACAGGTAGCCTCAGCTGAATTAGCCTGATATGCCTGCAGCTGGTATGCCTGATTGAACTTGGCCGCTGTTTTTATAACTGTTAGAAAGGTTAATTAGCATCATCAGTCTCCTTTGACCTCTGTTCAAAAAATGCTGTCACAGTGGTGGTGTTTTTATCCTTACATATCTGTCAGGGAAAATTGAAAAACAGTTACCATGTACAATGACATGTACCTGAAACTCAGAAAAGAAAGAAAATATTTTTGCCTGAGTGGTCCTGATGGTGAGTGAATAAAGCTCTTTGCATAATACTGAGTGTGACAGTCTTTATGCATCATTTTCTGGTCAATTTAAAGAAGCTGATTCACCTCCAGCTAACAATCCAAGATAAAGTAAAAACACACTGGGTCATCATCTTACCAAGATGTTTTCATCCCTCATGCCATACCTGTAGTCTCCCAGTAAAGGTGGGATCCGCACATCCTTGTTAACAAACTTGTTAACATATCTCTCCCCATCTTCCTCTCTCCGTCGCAAAGAACTTTTGCTTGCAAGTTCTCTCCTAATTAAAGTGGGCACAGTTTTGCCAGCTTTGAGGAAATATCAGACTCTGGGGCATCTGGTGACCACTTTGAAGACAGCTTTCTTCAAGGGGTTGCCTCCCACTCTCCCTAGACCCCGACAGCAGTGTGTTCAACAGCGAAACTGGCCAATAATTGCTTTGCCTAAGAAGTTAGCATGTCTCTCAGCCCTGTTCGCATGCTAGCGCAGACCACACTGGGAGACCTGCAGGCACTCGTGTTTACAGGGCAAGGAAATGGCAAACAAAATCACTTTGGGGGCACTTTCTGTACAGTCAACAAACCAGAAGATGTAAAGATGTTTATTTGCTTGTTCTCCCCCCTTTCTGTTAATGCCGTGTTTCAGTGCTTCTGCGTCACATCATCTGAAGACAAATTAATGGATTTCCTTAAGATGCTCCTCAAGGAAGTAATGGAGGGGTTAAAGGTCATTTAACATCATTGCAGGGAAACCCGTTGATGCACAGAAGGTGTTGATGAAGGCAAAGATATAAGCAGGTCATGTGTAGATTCGAATGATATTGAGCATCACTGTTATCTCTCCTTTATCTGTCCACCATGGGTGAATGTTGTGACAAGTTACTCACACATTTACGCTACGCACAAACCTGAGGTGCAATTAGCCTTGCGCATGACTGGCTTATCTACTTGATATCAGTTTAACAGTTACAATCTGGAGCTACTGTTTTCCAAACCATTTGTTTTGTTTTCACCCCATGTCAGGGATTTTCATGCTTAGTGCTGGTAGTTCATTATTGTCATTATCAACAGATGCTGATTGCTGCTTTGCCCAACTGAAACATCTATGGAGGAAAATGGCAGAAGCACCAGATTGCAATCAGAGAGCTGAGCTTCAGGGTTATAACCAGATTAATGTCAAACATGTTCTACATAATAATGCCTAATATAGGAACTTTATACAGGGAAGAAGATTTCTGACGTGCACAGTACCAGTCCAGACAACAAGCAGTTTTCCCACAGATGTGACACTGGTCCTAGAAAATCAGATGGCTCACATAATTTGGAATGCCTTTGAAATGGTTCTGAATAAAACCTTTCACATATCCCTACTTGGGATTGTTTACCTTTTTCTGAACAGTGAAAATTATGCTATTGAGCTTGCCATCTATGGTTGCTATAAATTGTAATAGCATGCCACTTAGAACGAGAGTACAGCCTCTTCCTGTCCTTGAGAGCATAAGGCTTTTAAGGCCTTGTCTCTTTATGGACTACTTCCTATGATGTCATTAAACACTTGAGTTTATTTTCAGTTCCAAGGATCACAAATGCTTGTTGTAACTTCTTCGCCCATGTATATATTTATATCTTTTAAATACATGTCTAAAAGCACTTGTCAAAACTGCATTTATTTACCCTGTAGTCAAGCGGATGGAGAACATATCTGTCAACTGAGCAAATAATAACAAAGGAAAGCTTTGGGCCCAGAATACATATTCCTCGATGAACGTGGTGCAGCAGCTACCTGCTGCCATAATGGAGTAGTGATGGAGTCTTGGATCTCCAGGTTTGGAGGCTGATATTCAGCTGAGTGGATGATTTTCAGCATACACCTATACACCTGTGTCAGAAGCAATAGCCTGGAAATTGCTTTTAAAACCCTAGGTGCACGCTTATTACACAGTCATGCTTAAAAAGGCAAGAGTTCAGTCTTTAACACACCCACCACTACCAAACTCAAAAACAGCTTGGAGGAAGATGCATCAAATCAGGACCCGAGCAGGAGAACAAGCTCAACATTTCACAGCCTATTGTGTGCACAGTGCACTGTGTGCATCAAGGTACATGTAACTTTAAATCCCATAATTAAGCAAAACTTCTTACACATAGGCCAAAGGAGCACAGCTCGACAGTCTCATTACAAATAAGAATGGAACGAATTAAGGTAAAGTAAGCCTTCCTTTTGTGTTACTTGAGAGGTTTCTTTGATGCGGTCATCTTGAGGAATGTTTTCTTAAGCAGAATGAGTACAGCAATGAGGGATTTTGATAAACAGTATTGAACCCCAGGTCTGTGCTTCTCAAAAGCATTGTTGTGCAAATAACACTTAAAATCACATTCGAAAAATGTGAGTGAGTGAGTATTTTAGGAACATTGTATTTTAGGAACATGGAATAGAATGATTCATCCACCTTAAGCAGTGATGCACACTAAGCCTATATTGTAATAATGAACCTCTTAACTTTAACATTTGGGAGAAGGAACCATATATTATTTACCTTACCAAAATGATATGATGGGGTGCATGTGTGTGAAGGAGGGCTTTGCGATTGTATTTATATACTCTTCTCTACTTGCCTGTGACCAATGATAGATCATTTAACCTAATAAACATGCATAGCACAGATTGGATACTTTACAAAAATGGTTTTATATATAGCATTTATGCTATACAAATGATATAGTAAACTACAAACATGCAGTAGGGAAAAATACTACCCGAGTAGTGTTGTCCATGAAAAATACATCAGTTCAGGATCAAATACCATCCACCACCAAAATTCACCTTCAGGCTTTTGAGCAATTTAAAACGTAACATTGTTATAGGACCAAGTTAACTAATAAGACATCAAATAAGTGAAATTTGGGGATGACCTTTTGGCAAACAAGTGGATAACAATAAATAACTCAAGCGTCAGATATATATTACTACACAATCAAAGCCCTCAAGACAAATGTTTTCAAGCAAAATTACTTATGTTCACTGTACTGAACAACAAATGTTTTGTTTTTTTCCCTTACTTTGAATCTTGAGCTTAGACGTTCACTCTGTGTGTGACTATGGAATTCCAGTGTTCCCAGTTACTGTATATATTAATACCAGAAAGATTAAAACTCTTTTAATGTGTTTCTAAGGCTGAATGATAACAGGGTCTGTGTCCAAATGTGACAGGTTCATTAAAAGGTTAATTATTCACACCGCATCCACACTGACCACATTAAGAATTAGGACAGCACACAAATATTAGATTTTCTTAAATCCATATTTCAACTCTTCTACTACTTTGAGTAAAGCAGCCAAGTGAGGTCATGAACTTAATCCTGAAATGGCCAAAATATTTCCCAGAATATGTGGACCATGTGGGAAACCAATGATGGTAATTCAGTGACTCACTGGAATGGTTAAAGGGTGGAGAGTTTCAACAGCTCTGTCTTTGGGAAAGCTATACAGTCAGCAGCCACAATAACTGTGTCTAACTGGCTTTCATACTCTCCATACTCAATTGTAATCTGACACTATAGCTGTCCTCAGAAGTCAACTAGCTCACTCTACTAGGCTTACTCTATGGGCATATACTCTGTGCTTGAGCTTGATAATACACCTACTCACAACACCCATGTATGACGCCTCTATTGCAACATGAGGATATGTATTTCACAAAGACTACAAAGTACGTCTGCAAGTCACTCTGGATAAGGGTATCTGCCAAATGCTGTAAATGTATCAGTCTTGTACCCTGCCTTCTTTGGCCCAGTGTCCTTAATACAACATTTTCAAGATCAATTTCACAAAGAGTGTTTAAAAAATATTAATCTGGCTGAAAATATCAAACGCATAAACTCTACGCCCTTTGAAATACTGCTTAGAAAAAGACATTTCTAAGAGACACATGCACCAATATGTTGTAAGTTGCTTGGTCCTAAGGGTGGTGCAAAAGCAGTTAAAATTGTCTTGACAAGCAGAGATTTCCTGGAACTAACTCTTATAATATATGACACATCCACATGCGTTGCATCATGTGCTTTAGTTGTGTGAGAAGCCAAAGCCATTTCAGTCTTTTATTCCATGTTTTTGGAACTTTGTCTCAGCTAAACAGTGCACTTTACCCATCAGATAACTGATGACTGTGCATCATCAACCGAAGCACTTCTTTCTCAGCCAATGACTCAGCTTTACTTCTGCTTCCTCCTTCTCTACTAGTCTCAAACAGTGTTTAATGTTGTGGCTCCATATTTCCCCACTGCAGAGAGGTGTTTTCACAGAAGTCTGACGTACCCTCAGGCCCTATATGAAATCAGGTACTGCTGTGTGTACCATAGTTCCCGGAAGCACAGTACTAATCGCATTAATGAGTTCTTACAGTGACAGCATTACAAGCCTGCTAGGATAGACAGGAGAAAAAAAGTTTGTGAGTAATTTTAGTTGCGATGATTTTTACAGCTGCACAGATGTGGTGGTAGTGGTGTAGTTCCGACTGGAAATAGGTTAGATATGTTTTACTTTTTAAAGATAAACAAAAAGGAATTGGCCTGAAAGAAATCATTATGAATGTCAAGCACTAGAACAGTAGGTCAACATGGCATTTCACATTCTACATTTTTGAAGCAACAAGAAATTGTAAGGGCACTTAAATGTAATTAATTCAAGTAGATGTATTGAGATTGTATCCTCAACATGGTTAATATACCAAAATCAACTAGAAGGGTTTATCTTAAAATCTCTATGCACTTCCTATCTTCCTCATCTTCCTCACTTTAAGCCACAGGAAGTAAACACAGAATCTGGCATCACCATCCTTCTTGGTTACAAGGACCACAGGTCCCAAGCAGAAGCAGAAGGGCTAATTAGCTTTTTTCTGAAGCATATCATCTAAGGCCTCCTCAGTGATTTGTTATGAAGACTCAATATGGCATTTAGCATACTGGAGTACAGATGTAATACTATACAGTACTGCTGTTGTACATCCAAGCACAGTGGTGTTAACTGAAGGCCATTGTTTCAAAACGTCATATAGTTCATATTGAACTGAATATATCCTGTCTAATAAACTTCACATCTGTTATCATAGTTCACAATCTCACTCTAGACCAATTATTGCACTAAATGTAACAATAATTTGCCAAACTGGTTGGTTTGAATGAAACTGCCATCATTTCCTATGGGGAAATTTCTTCTTAGCAGGTTTCCCAGTCGCTGATTGCAATTCCTAGCAATACCCTGTAGCAGTTCTCATTCTGACATGCCTAAAACTGGAACATAAAGTCTCTGATGTTTTCATGGATGCATCGCCTCTGGTCCAACAGCTGTCTCTTTGCCTCAGCTTTATTCCCCACACAGAAAAGATCGGGGAGAAAGACAGCCGAGAGTCTGCCCAAGACGTTATGGTTAGGGTTAGGATTAGGGTCTGCCCGGATGTGATGAATGAAGAAACACAAGTGTGGCACGTGGAAGGGCAGCCATGCTAGGTTGAAGTTGTTATTCATCTAGAAAAACCAGCTGTGCACGGCCCTTACAGAACAAAAGTACTGTCTGTTAAGACTTGTAACAGGGGTTTGCACATTTACCTAAACCGCAAAATGATGCAGTAATGCTATGGCAATCTCAAGCACTAAATGAAATCTCTCCATCAGCAGTTTTCACCCATATCTATTTTTTCAATGTCACTGTTGACATCACACAAACATGTGGAGTACATGTGAACCTTGTTTACATCAACAGCCATGGTGAATAGAAAGCAAAACACCACTTCTAATTTAGTCACTCACACCACTCTGGGATATGACCGTTCCAGCATACAGCTCAAATGTGTCAAACTGGTTATGAAGCAGGAGAGAACCTGGCTGATGGGGCATTATCTTCATCAACACTCGGATCAAAACATATTTAATGAGGCATATGAAGACTATACTAAAAGAGTACACAGCTTCTGTGACTGGTTGCTTCAGCAAATTATGTAGACACTAAAACCATCACCACATGTGCTAAACTTGTGGATATTTTGAAATTGTGGATAATTGTAGAGGTGTGTGAGAATGTTGCTTTTAGATCCAATGATAAGGCACCCATTACCACAACAAGAACCAAAGTGCCCCAAGCTATTGCAGAGGCAAAGAACAGTTACATATACAGAATCCACAGCTGTTATTTTGACACCACAGACATGAAACAGGGTATTCAGACCACCACCTTTTTGTGATGGAGATGCCTCACTCACATGTCCTAAAGAGCTACTACATGTGATCTGAAGTGTACAGTAAGACAGTCAGCAAGTTCACCACACCTCCCAAGTAGTTTGTCTGACCAACAGAGATTGGAGACTTCAGTCTAGAGCAAAGCCATGAAATGCTGCAGGTCCTGACATCAAACCCAGCAGGATGTGCAGGTAGTGCTGATCAGCTCACACATGTCTTAACAGACACCTTCAGCATCTCCCTGATCCAGGCAGGTGTTTCTGAGAACTTCAAAATGACCACCATTAACTGTGCCCATTAAATTATCCATATCTTTCCTCAACTATTGGCATATAGCACACACCAGTCATCATGAAGTGTTTCGAGCTCCTAGTCATAAAACACATTAAGAGCATCCTCTCCAACACACTAGTCACAATTCAGTTTACCAGTCGCCCCAATCAATCTACAGAGGATTCTTTACCCTTTGCCATTTATCTTTCATGGACTCAGTTGGGTAAAAAGAATACTTTCCATAGACTTCAGTTTAATGTGCAACAATAACCACATTGGACACAGAGTTACATGCTCATACACTGCTGTTCACATTGCTAACTCATGGTTCAGACAGAGGACCCAGTCTCAATATTAAAAAGGAGGTTGGGCTCCATTGCGTCTTCAGAAACATTAAAAAAAAGTTTACAATGAATGTATGTGGATCCAGTTACAGTCTATATGTCTTCCTAGAGCAGTTTCCAAACTAGCGTGTAATATCATCCACCCTGGGCAAATCTGGGAACCTACAACAGGAAAGTATTGACTAGTTGGCATGCAATAATGATGAAATGACCCCAAGCAGAAAATTTTCATCAATGCTGATTTCAAATATCTGCCCATCAAAACCCTTCTCTTCTCACATCCATCGTTGAAGCACATTATAGAGAAAACACCTAATATTCACCAGACAAAAACTTTTTCCTGTAGTCCTGAAACTTTAGCACCTTTGGAAACATGTGATCAGTGTTTGCAAATTAATAGAAATTCATTATAAAGTAGGACAGAATGTGGCCCATGAGAGGAATCCTTGGCTCTTTGCCAAGACTGCTAAGGAATATAAGCACATTTTATTGAGGATAAGTTTATATATTTAATGGCTATATACAGCATTGAATGTTTGCACACATGTACAATGAAAGAAAATCACAAAGATGAGCCTTGGGTGGCCCAGAAAAATAAAAAAGTTACAAAAGTGAGACAAATGTATATCCATCAACGCGTACGAATCAGTGCCCCTATGAGAAACAAACTAATCAAATCTAACATGCATGCTGATTTATGTAGCACAGGATAGGTCAAGAAGGCCATCATTTGGAAGATACCAAATGTTTGCACCTGTATCTAAAAGCTTGCATCCTATAGTGAAAAAAAATGATTGCTGACCAATTTTACTCATCTATTATTTGAGAAAGGTTTGTCCTCATCAATACTGACTACAGTTTAAAATCAGCATGGCTATCTTCCAGGAGGTAATACAGTTATTCTCTGGTAAAACCAGAGAATAAGACCTGGCTGATTCAGAAGAAACAATTGTGGTTACTGGCTGACGTGTCAAAAGCCCTTGATTGCGTCGATAGCAGGAATCTAATTTATCAACAAATGAGTAAAATGTTTTCTGACTGGTCGAAAACAAAGAGCAGTTGCAAATTAATTCTGGAATACCTGGAAATAGAAAAATCTGCAGTCCCACAAAGAAGCATTAGGAGGCAGATGCTTTACAGAAATGAGCTACAGATAATAGTATTGCTCTTAAAAAAAGTCTGCTGAACTACGAATCTGCTTTATAAAAAATGCCCTACAATCCTTTAATTTTGGGAGGAGAGGGAGGACAGTTACAATGCAAAATATCTAGGCCATCACTTAGAAAACACTTTAAACAATGATCATCAAATAAACCTGTCTGCAAAGAGGTGAGAAACAAGATACCCCTGGAGGACTTGTCTACATTATGTCCGATCCTGATGTCTGGGATATGCTATTAGGTTATTTGCGAGATGTTCAAAAAACAAGAGCCGGCTTTAGAATGCATCCAAGAAAATATCAACATAATGGAAAAATCCAACTCTGCTCCAGTTCTTCCCACACTGCAATCAAGATGACAAAAAGCTGCTGTAAATCTCATAAATTACATGCCTGCATTGAGTCCTTCTTTGAACGTCTGCATAGGTTCCCAGTCATCCAGGTCATGGCAGTCTAGAGTGATTTAAATAAAACCAACTACATTTCTTCAGAAACTGGTGGGGAGTCCCAGGTATTTAAATCCTGAAAGGTTGTTCCTAGGGGTGTTCCTGTGAGTCACTGACCTATCCTGTCAGACTGTGGATCATTAGGATCACAGAGGCCAGGTGTGATTCATATGCAAGTTGAACAATTCATATGCGAGTTGCTCCTTAGGGGAAGTGTGTCAGATAAGAGGTGGAATGTCTTCAGCAACCAAATAGAAGTCCAGTTGATTGTATTTAATAAAATCACTCTAGACACTTCCTGTAAATGACGTCCTCACACAGGAAAAAAAGGAGCGTGGCCTGGCGTAGACCTTACGTAGATTTGAAGAAATTAGGACACAACATAAAATATTTAGTTCATCTATAAAAGATGATACAATCACATCACATTTGTAAAAACAGCGAAAACTTGACTTTTACTTAACAAAAAAAGTAATAAAAAAAATGAAAAAAGGACACCCTAAGTTCCAACAGCTGATATTTCCCCTTTTGGCTGAAAATAACCTCACTTAGGCATTCCCATAACCATCTACCAGTGTCTGATATCAAATGGAAGATTTTTCTCCAACTCCTCCATGCAGAATTCTTTCAGCTATGTGGTGTTTGAAGAGTTACTTGCATGCACAACCTATTTCAAATCACCCCATCTCAGTAGGATTAAGATCAGGATTTTGACTTGGCCATTCCAGAACTCATTTTCTTTCTTTTGAGCCGTTTGTTGGTGGATTTACTGGAATGTTTTGGGTCCTTGTCATGTTGCATGATCCACCCCCACTTCAGCTTTAGTTGTTGGATTGATGGTCTCACATTTTCCTCAAGTACCCTCTGATACAGTAAAGGATTCATAGTGGAGATAATTCTAAGATGGAGAGCTTGCCAGGCCCTGCTGCAGCAAAGTATCTCCAAACCATGACATTTCTTCCTCCATGCTTCATAACTGGGATGAGGTTCTGGTGCTAGGGTTAAGGTTCAGTTTGCACCAAACATGTCTTCTGTTACTGCACCCAAATCAGCTTCCTTCAAAATCCTTCTCAACTATGGTCTAATCATTTGCAGCTAGTGCGGTGCACATGATTCTAATTTTAGGCATTTGAAGTAATTAGCAGTAATAGTGGTGTCCTAACTTTTTATATAGTGTATTTTCCTATATGTATTTTCTAAACTTCTGTTCAGTTCAGTTTTACTCTGTGATGCAGAGTGAAATAAATAAACTTGAAACTTGAACATTTAAGAAGATCTACAGTGAACATTCTCCACTGCACATCAGTGGAGAAGAACCTTCTAGTTGTCCACTTTCTTTCCATAGCACTGCACACCTGCATCTTAACTTTAAACGTTCTCTTGAGGACATTTAGGGCATTAAAAGTAATATTTGGGACATAACTACAGACATTTACTCATTTCTGATGCTGCTACTGGGAATGTTCCCACCATCAAGTGGACTTTGACAAACAGTGAATAGATTTAACTCATATCTTCATGCTTATGGAACTTTTGGCGTGATTTTAGCTGGAAGTTGGTCAGGTAATCAAGCTTTCAGCTTAGTTGATATATTTTTGCAGTAGTAGCTCTTTTGCCTTCCAGACTGCTGAGTCACTCACAGAGCCTGGTCTGTCAGGCTGTTGCTGTCCTCTTGAGAGGGAAGAGGCGGTGCTCTGATAGGTCATGTTACTCGCACATTGAGTCTTCTTATTCCTTCTCAGTCTCTGTATATAGATGATTAATGGTGTCGGTGAGTCCTTTCAAGTCACAAATGGTCTGGCAGTAAAATATAGTGGAAGTGAGCACTGCGCCACTGCCTCAGGCTGCCGAGCCGCCATGCTAAATAACAGTAATAAACGAAAGCACCAAACAAAAGCAGGTAACAGCTAAAATTTTATATAGCAGTCCAGGTCCCCATGTTGGGTGCCACTTAGTAACTCGCTGCCTAGGACAGATTATACTGAGCAGATACATAAAACCATAGGGTGTGTGGAGCCCCTGTGTCAGCTGTCTACCACTGAAGGCTGCCCAGAGGCAGTTAACACAACAAAAGGTGCAAACTGACACACCACAAAGAGTGCTGAAATGTTAGGAGTTGTATATCCACCTATTTATAACACCACAATGTGAGGCCTAACGCCCCAACCAAACAATCAAACAACCCAAGAAACACAAATCCCCAAAAGAAAGTATCTACAAAGAATGGAATCAGAATAAATATCCTCAGTAAGAAAGTGTTTGCTGTAATATGTGTGTGAATGGGTGCGAATGGACCAACCCCACTGGGAGTATGGAAGTCCTTGTCTTGATAAAAATAAAAGTTCTCCAATTCCCCAATAGGTTGATAACTGCCACAGGAAGACCGGCTTGCAAAATGCTTGCCTTGTTGAATTGTTAACAGTAGAAAAAAACCCTCTCTCTGTAAACATAAAGAACCCCATCTCTCTATAAACACAGAGCCACACAGACATAAGGTGACCAGATACTCAAAATATGCAGCTCATTTTAACATATAATTAGCATAGCATCATCTTACCAACTCTACATATACAACCCTAGCTTACATATACCAGTAACTATGTCTGAGTAATGCACAGGTATGTTGAACTACTAATCCGCACAATTTACAATGAGAGTAAAACCCAAAGCTTCTCTATCAAGGAGATGCAGATGAGCAAACTAGAACATGGAGAGTTAAATCAAAATAAATTAATCCACTTCCTGTCTGGACTCCTCTAAGTGTGTGTGTATTATGTTGTGCATTCACCATGTTTACATACAGCTAAATAGGCCAAATGAGAAATCTTTTCCACCTCTGAGAGTGGGTTTATATTTGGAGAGAGTAGAACCTGGGGCTCACCAAGTAGGATCTACTCCATTGTTTGCACATAGGTGGAAACTCAAAAGGTGAATTTATTAATATTAAGATAAAAAGGGAAAATGGTGTAGAAGAAAAATAAAAATAAAATAAAGTCTCTTAGCATGGGACTTCAGTAGCTTTATTCTAGTCCTTTCAGCTGCTGTACAATAAAGAGCATTTTCAAGCCTTTACATCAGTAACCAGTATTGTCTATGGCCTCAAGGTAAATTAGCCACAACTTCTGTCTACGGGTCACTCACCAAGGAAATAAGCATGTGCATGTTTACTCTCAAATATTTTAGAGGTTACCAAAGCCTGTGTCAAGAGTTCAGAGCAGCCCTGTTGATGAAGCAGGGCCTTCTGATCTCGTCACAAAAAAATACTATTACTTCTAAGGAGATTTGCCTTGGAAATGTAAAACCAGTGTCTTGGTTGAACTTATCTTCAGCAGCAAATAAAAACAAAAGCACAAGAATGTGAAGGCTGCTAACAGAAAAATGACAGTAATTGTATTACAAGCGCCATTTTATGAATAAATGGACCATGTAATTAACAAAAAACAAGACTGAAATAAATAATTCATGTAGCACACTGTACCATTTTTTTAATTATAGTTTTGCACAGGAAAAATAAATCTTAAACCACATAGTTCAATACAATGCATGAACACACAATGTGGTCTGAGCTAAGATCCAGACAGCTCCAGTCCTTGATATCACATTGATACATATGTAACATTTCTTTTTTATTATAAATTGTTTCATCAGTACATAAATGCTGACTAATGTTAATGTTAAAGCACATTCAGTTATGCAAGCTGAAAATAGTAGATAAAGATGTCAATTTTGTATTGCTCATTTAATATTTCATCTTTGTTCTTGTTAAATTTCTATTTGACTATCAGCAGAAGCTGAAATGAAAAGAGTGATGACCAGGATGAGAGTAAAGAGCCCAGATCCAGGCATTACTTCTTTCAAAAGGTTTACTGCAGTTTGTGAAATAAAACAAATAAACATGTTATGTTTCATGTATTGTAAAAATGGGTCATTAATAATAAAAAAAAGGTTATGCTTTGTCATTGCATTTAGTAATAAAAACTCCAAACAAGTTTGACTTTATGAATGAGAATGTAAGTTTATTTCTGCAGAAAGTCTTGCCAGCAGAGGGGTTACACATGCACATAACTCAGCTCATATACCGGTATCTCCTCCTTATATAACAAACGCATGTAAAATGCACATAACTCAGCTCATATACCGGTATCTCCTCCTTATATAACAAACACATGTAAAATGCACATAACTCAGTTCGTATACCGGTATCTCCTCCTTATATAGCAAACACACGTGAAATGCACATAACTCAGCTCGTATACCGGTATCTCCTCCTTATATAGCAAACACACGTGAAATGCACATAACTCAGCTCGTATACCGGTATCTCC
>JAOYMR010000007.1:14405564-14429552 GCA_025802075.1 Tenebrosternarchus preto | reverse complement strand
TCCTTACAACATATGTATTGAAGTCAAAAATCCAGTCCAGGGTCAAAATCCAAAAAAATAAAAAAAAACAACAAAATCAGAGGCAAACAAACCAGGATGGGGAAAACCACAAAAACAGAGACAAAAACAGGTCAGTAACAGGAGGAGCACAATGACTGAATGCAACTGGTGAGTATATATAGAGCTGTGAGAATTGGTTGCAGGTGCATTAGTAATCAGGAGAAGAGACTCTTAGGCATCATTGAGTGGAAGCTTGGAAGTTGTAGTCCTTTATGGCTGGTTGCATGACAACATCAGTCTTAACATAACAAGGTTCACTCTTACAAAATTAAAGAATGCAGAGTTCACAACCATATAAAGCCAAAGTAATAATTATATATATAAAAAAACAATAAAATAAAAACTACTACACTTACTTGTTTAGCAAATGTATTTCAATTCAGCTTGTCAGAGCTATAATACATTCTGCTTGGGATCTTTTATATCTCACTTATGCAGAAGCATAAAGTTTTTTTTTTCTTGCATTTAATTGGAAAAATTATCTGGAAAAAATCTGCAACAACAATAAAACTGGTACATAAGATTGATCTTGATTAGTTTGGTGTGAAGTGAATGAAATTGTATTTACTAAATTGCTACTACTGATTTAACTGATTCGTCATGTTTTAATGAAAGATGAAGACAGGCAACAGCTATTTTCATGTGCAAACATACACAAAAGAACTGCAGTCCTGGGGAGCCATTCTGCTCCGTTTCTGTTCTGTTCCATGTTTTCCCTTCTCCCACCAGACCAGATTCAACATGTCAGGCCATTTCCAAGTCCCTCATGTCTTCATTATGTGGGTATTGAATCTTTGAATCTGTGTGTGAATCTTTGGGGGGCAAAACTCAAATCACGCAGGGCAAGTGTTGAGAACCCCAGGCAGACAACATTCAGTGCAATGGCTTAGGTTCTGATTAACAAATTCATAACATCACAGCATGACAATGCAATGTAAACAACTACTCTTCATTAATCTATATATACATGTAAGACTGTAAGCCTTCTCTAAGCTTTAAATCCATGACCCTGTGTTAAGTCAGTACACCTGACTCATTTTACTTAAGTGAAGTTGAGGAACAAGGACGTTAAACACTGAGAAATGTGCGGTCAGAAACAATTCATGTTGAAGCTTCTTTCTACACCAAAAGTCTGCCCTTATCCCACATGTCCATATACTACAAAGTTCTTACTTATGAAACAATAAGGCATTAAACCACAGTTCAGCATTACTCTGCCATCTCTGTCTTAATCACAAATATGTTAAGAAGATCATCTAAGATGATCTGCTGGTTGTGGTGACACTTATGTGACTTACTAAACATGGCACTTGATTCACCAGCAGCCGACGCACGTGATTCTGGAATTTTCTACCCATAAAAGTATAAAACACAGGGTTGACACAGAAGTATAAGTGAGCAATGTTGTGAGTGATATACTCCACATAAACGAGACTATCATCACAAGGACCACTACTGCTATTCTCTTTCATCACTAATACAACATTGTATGGGGTCCAGCAAATAAAAAACAACACCACAATGACAAAAATAAGCTTAACAGTCCTGTGTTTGCCCTTCATCCGTGACAAGATCACCGTCACACCGATCCTGATGTAGCAGTACAGAGTGACGGCCAAGGGGAAGATAAAAAACATCACAAACTGAGGGTAGGTACCAAAGATCTTGAAGTCACTGTTCTCACCACAGATGGTCCCCAGGAATTGATCATCTTCTGTACTGAAACTGAAGAAGGCCTCCAAGCAGGCAATCCCACTGACACTCCAGACAACGGCAGACGTGACGCAAGCATAGCAGGTCCGTCGACGCTTTGTGGCAGCTATGGCGTGAACAACAGCCAAGTACCGGTCAAAGGTCATGAGCGTGAGGAAGAGGACCGAGCTGTAGAAGCCCAAGAAGTAGGCAGCGTGCACCATTTTGCAGGCTATACTGCCAAAGATCCACTCATGGTAATGGTAGACAGCTTGAAATGGAAGACTAAAGGTAAAAATCAGGTTAGAAGCCACCAGGTTGAGGAGGAATATGTTAGTGACTGTTCTGAGATTTTCAAACTTATATAATATGTACAGCACCAGTCCGTTGCCTATTATACTGATTGTGAAGATGACACAGTAGAACGGTGGAAGAAAGTTTTTGCCAAAATTATTGATGTCCGTTGGGTCACATGGAGGTGTAAGTGAAGTACAATAATCCTGAGTTGATGCTTCAGACTCAATTGCTGCCATATTTCAGGTAACCTGTGCAAGAATTTTTGTTATAGTTATTAACTGTCTATTAGGTTAAATGATGAATTATACAAAGACAGCTAAACATACTATTTACAATAATGATTAAAAGCAATATGGCAAATATACAACAAACTAGTAATTAGGGGTGGGAAAAAACACACTTACAGCAAAGCACTTTTCAGAGTCGCCCGTTCTGAGTATAAAGACAAGGGTGATTAAAGAGCAAGCTCAGACTTAAGTGTAAGAAGTATGTGTGTCTCTGTGCTGCTTGTTGAGTCATTTACTGTGTCATCCTGTGGTCTCCTCCTACTTCATAACTCCCTACATATCAGTTCTTTTCTGTTCTCCTTTAAAAGACTTTTTTCACTGCCAGAACCAACACACAAGGCATACCAGGAAATAATGCACACAAAAACAAATAACAAAAAAAAAAACATTTTAATCAATTCTATATTTTAATAATGCTTGGACATTATTTCAAGATAACTAAAACCTCTTCATCCAATATCACATGACCGTCCAGCCTTGCACACTAAAACTAAATAAGACTATTAAGATGTTGGAGAAAAAACTATGATGATTTTAATTTATACTTGTATATGACTTTAGTCATCTATGCATGTACTTACTTATCATTGGCTATGATCAGTTAAACTAAAATAATCTGAAAAGTACATAGTTGATTTTGAGTTATATTTTGCTAATTCAGTGCAAAATACCACAAATCCCAAAGATCTTAATAAGAGAAATGTTACATGGAATAAATGTTACATTTATAATAGATTTCAACTCATAAAACAGAAGCGTAACCTATACTCTGCCAAAGGAAAAAGAATGAGGACCAGTTGAATAGTTATTTTGTTAAAATTAAATACTCTCTAACTAATGCATTTTTCTTATAGAACCCATGTCCATCACAGAGGTAGTTACCCTCAGGCAGTGCAAATATGTTCACCAATCCAAACATTTTTTTTTTAAAACATCTGAACATGAAAGTCAAAGCAGAACCCAAACAAAACCCATTAATTATTTAATGAATTAAACCAGCATTGTAATTAGATGTACAATCCCACACAGGATTACTATGTACATATTACCTAATTTACAAAAGTTGCCTTTTCAACATTTCTATTTTGTTTATTTTTTAAAACTTGAGTGGTCACTCCAGTTGCTTTGTGTTGTATTAAATATATATGATAGACAAGTGCTCACAATGTAATATCTCTAACCATTCTGATAAAGTCATTCTTTTTACGATTCCCTCTATGTCAGTCAGACCACTGTATTTGCTCTTCTCTAATCACAGCTATAGCAAGAGCTGTACTGGACTGCATTTCAAATTTTCAGTGCTACCATTTGAACAGTTCTACCCCAAAACATACAAATATGTCCATGTAAGACCACTACAAATATTAACCTAGGATCAGATTTCACAATTCATAAATTTACCATTCAAGGGAAGACAAACTGATCCCGCATGAGCACTCCAAGATGCTCGTCATAATGTGTCCGTGTGTGTGTGTGTTTCAGACGTTTGGTCCTTTGCTGTTGTATTCATCCCTGAGATTGTAGACCTGGTAGCAGACGGACATGTCACATACTCCAGCTGGTCCTGGGGCACCTCGTTTGCCTGAAATGCCTGGAAAACCAGGTTTCCCTGGAATTCCAGGAGGTCCCGGCATTCCCATTCCATCAATGCCACGTGGGCCCTGGATGCCTGTCGTCATGAGAGAATGTATCAGATGTAAGCCAGGATCAATTTGAGAGTTTTTATTGAACCAAGACCAAAGTTTGAACAAAGTATCGTCAGTGAGAGGCTGTTCTCTCACCAGGAGGCCCAGGGGGTCCGTGCAGTCCTGGCCTGCCTTCCCCTTTGTGACCTTTGAACCCCTTTGGTCCCATTTCCCCTAAGCAAAGATACATTTTATTTGCACAAAACAGAAATGTGCACATAATGTACAGTTTATGTTTCTCACCACAACCTCTTAATCCTATTTGTCAGGTATAGAATGCCCCTGTTACCTTTCATCCCTGAAGGCCCCTGCAAGCCTGGTGACCCTGGGTAACCCGGAGAGCCTGGCCTCCCTGGGTAGCCTTGCAATCCAGTGGGACCTTTGGGCCCTGGAGCTCCAGGCTGTCCTGGTGGCCCTTTTACTGTCTCACAAGGCTCACAACTCGGAGAAGTCATCGTTTGCAGTAGCTGAGGTAGCTGATCTGAGAAAGAGAGTGTGTGAAAGGGGTACAGAAATTGCAGTATTAAGCACATTTATAGTTGTGCATCAGAAATCACAAGTATTCTGGAGTGAGTTCATACTGCTCATTTTAATAAAAATCAGGGAAGGCTTTATTTTAATGATACTAAGAAAGTTTACCATCAGACATGTCTAACCAAACAAGATGGATCTAAATTTAAGAAGAAATTGTGTAAGAGAACCATTTCCTCTTATTTCACTGATTATCCACAGATGCCAGCATCCTTCCTTTGACCTATGTTCAGATGTTACGACACAGACCACAACACTGCATAGATTCGTATCTTTGGCATTGCTGCTCTTTAGCCCTGGGTGTGAGCCTTTCAGCTGAACTCTGCTGACATTAATTACTTACGTCTCAGTATGTCTCCACATAGCTTTTTCAAGTATTCATCAGAAGGTGATGTCCCCTATAACACACATCAGCACTTCTTAAAAATTGGAATTTTCCTAACTCTGTTCTACAGTGTTTTTACTTTTGCAGAATTTAAATTAGCTGTGATATTGAAAAGACCATTTTTCGGCTAATTGTAGGCCACACGGTGGTTCTTTCCTCTTGTTTTGTATTTAAGAGAAGGAGAACTAAGGAGAGACATGCAGCTTATGTCTTACGAGAGAAAACTATAGTGTTAGATAGCTAGTAAGCAAGCAAGTTCATTTCATCTTTCTCTTAGAAGAAATGAACATATAATCCTATGTATGAGAGCATCAAATCTAGAGTGTATGTATTATTTGAATTTCACAACAGTTTAATGCAGAACGAAAGCCAATAGTTTTAATCCAAAATAAATAAATTCTCAAAAGAATCTAGTTTTTAACCTAAAATCTAATTTTTTAATGGGCTGTTGCAACTACCAAATCAAAATAATGGAAATCATACAAAACCTTGAGCCTGAATCTCTTTATTATTAAAAGAGCTATAAGTCATTTTTTTAGCATGGAGGCAGCCAGTGTCTAAGATTTTAGTAAAGAATCTGACGCATCCAGGCCACTGGGTGGCAGTCTAATTTCATACTGTGAAGAATAATCACCGGAAACATGACGAAAATACTTAAACCAGCAATACATTTTCTTGACTTTCAATAAAAAAACGGTTTCAATGGTTTCAATGAAAAACTGTATCCATGCTTAACATTACAGGATATGGCTAACTTAAAACAGTTTCAGTATCAACTTCTCAGAAGGTTAACTTTTCTTTTGATAATAAATAGATTCTGGTAAGAAGAATTTTGATGTGGACACATAAAAGAAATTACAGTGCATTTGAAATCTGAACCAAAATGGTATTCTGCCATGTGAATTGGCAGAAGACTCACCGGTTTCCCAGGATAGCCTGGATCACCAGGTTGTCCTGGTAAGCCATCTTGCCCAGGAGAACCACGAGGCCCAGCTGATCCTGTTGCTCCTGGATCACCTTTTTTCCCTTCAGGGCCTCTAGCCCCTGGTTCTCCCAAAACACCTTTCTACACATAAAAGAGCCATAATGATACAATGAAGCACAGATTTAAAGAGTTATCTGACATTATCTGGATGGGGAAACTCCAAACCCTGAAAAGCCACACTGCTGATCATTATTACACTTAAGTCGCTGTGTTTATCTGATTGTATTCCATACGATTCATCTCATCAGCTAATTCTGTCATTATGTCATTGATAAAGTAAAATTGGTCCAATCCTTTCTTTAGGAAACAGATGTGGGTTACATTGCAGTACCACTTGCTTGTGATTTCCTTATTCTTTTGTATTTTACTTAATCTGAAAAAAAAAATGTGCCAATATCCTGGAGAAAACAATTTACTATCTGGAACAACATGAAAGTCAGGTCAGTTCATATCATCAATAACTACTGGCCACTAAAAGTTGTTTTCAATTACCCACTAGCACTAATGGAAAACCAGCATAATCACATACTTAAAGGACACCTCTTCCTCACCAGTGCAATAGAAACTAACAAATGCATTCCATGTGTTCTGCACGTCCTCTTAAAGTGGAAGTGCATGTGATTGAAATTCATTTCTGGTTATGGCTCCTTCCACCCTGCCTGCGCTCTGACTGAAGCAAACCAACCTCAGTCGCTGTCAAACTGTCAAATGTAAACGCCCTGTGGATGCATTGCACACAACTTTGAAGTGATTCACTATTTCTAGTTTATTTGACAGGAAGGGACGATCTTCCTTCCTTTGTATAATGGGACATAATAGATTAAATGTAATTTGTGCATCTAAATCTACAAACCACTCCTTTGCTTCCCCGGGGTCCGGCTTCACCCTAGCGAGGGAAGAGGAAAGAAAGGCAAGAGCCTGTTAATTTAAATTAAAATCAAAGAGTAAAAATGATCTCATTACAAAACTGGCCTTGCAGAGTTCGGCAAGAGGGAGGGAAAGAACCAGAGGTCCCATCATAAACCAGGTTCCAGGTCACCACATCTTAATTCTTTAACAGGGAATACAATTCCTAATGTATACTGATGATAATAACCGAGGTGAGAGTCTACAGAAATCTAGGCACTGAACCTGTGTCACCGAGAAATCATGGTTGAAATGTCCAGAAGTACAACAAAGTGTACTATATTGATTGTACCCAGTGAACAAGGTTTGTCAATGGTTACATAATGAAGGTAATAAAGGTTCTATGTCATGTAACAAAGCAACATTCTCTCCATTTTTTTCCCCCCATACTATATTAGTTTGCAAGATCAGCAATGCTGGGAAAACCACATGCAGTGCGCTGCCACCTTGTGGTCAGATGGTTTATGTGCACGTACTGGTAGGCCAGGCACCCCAGGTGCTCCCTCACTGCCTCTCTCTCCCTGAAAGAGGATGAAGGTTGGTTTCTGTTAGGGGGTCTCAGATGCTGAAAGGTTATCATTAGCATTTAATGCCTAAAAGAAACCTCAGGCTCTGAGTAACCTTTAGGTGAACATGCTGCCTGGGTTTAGCTGGAAAACACAGATTTAGGTGTTGGCAGCCGCAGAGACTATTGCAGTGAGGAACAACATATCATTTTTGTGGCAGTTCTGGACTTTCACTTTCTGTACAATATTGTCTTAAAATTCAGTTGAAGTGGATTATCTTATCTCAACACAAACAACACACACACATGAAGAGTTATGTCCAGTAAAAGCTATTCATCCTACTACATCTAGGTACTTTAAAGTGTAATCCGCAGAAGTAAGGTTCAAAATAAGCAGATGGTGAGTGTCTATACCTGAGTGCCCTTTGGGCCATGTTCTCCCTTCTGTCCCTGTAATTTATACAATACAGTTTGGTCAAGAGATATTGTTGACATCAGCCATGCTAAAATTTCCACACCTATCCTTGTTGACATATTTAAACACTCAACAGCTAATTCCATTTGTGAAGATTTTTGTTGTTGTTGTTGTTGTAGAGAGACATTCAAATGTTCATGTATGGGGATACTAGTCATTTCTCTTATAGTTTTCTTTTTTTTTTAAAGACTTGCCTTATGACCTTTAAATCCAGGAAGACCCATTGCACCTTGTAATCCAGGAAAGCCTGGTTCACCCTGTCGGCCCTGGAATCATTACAACACACCTGGACCAGTTAGCTGAGTTAAACCTGGAAGCTTTACAACACACCTGGACCAGTTAGCTGAGTTAAACCCTTCAGCATTAAAATTGTAAAATCATTAACTGTACAGCATGACCATGAAACCATGCAGCAAATAAAGCTCCAAATAAAAATAATATAGCTTTGAATATAATGAATCTCACCTTCTCTCCAGGTGCACCTGGAAGACCAGCCTCCCCAGTCTCTCCTGGACTACCCTAGACACAGGCAGAGAAAACTCAAGAGAACTGAAAACACACACACACACACACACACACACACACACAATATGCCCACCTACACTCACACATTAGGCAAACACTGAGCACTAGATACCCCACGGCATCTGCCACCATTTTTGTCCAAGCTATGTTAACTGTCTTTTTACTCTAGTTCATAATACAGTATGTAGAACTGAATAAATATAATCTCTATATAACTACAACTATCCCCAAGAGAGAAAGACAGTGCATTATCATAATTGCCACAGGCAATTTTTAATACTGGACTAACCTTGGAGCCAATTTGTCCATCTGCTCCTTTGGGGCCCAGCACGCCTTGAATGCCCTAAAGGATTAAAAGAGAGAGGAAATTGTTGACTACGGTGGTCAGTGGTGATAGCACGGTCTTCAGGCATCATCACTTTGCCATTAGTACTAGAAACTGCTAGAAATAGTGATGTTTTAGCATCACAATGCTAAATGAATGCCAGACACTTTTGCAATACAGTACACATATGGTGAAATGCACTCCTGAGCATCAAACATGGTGGCAACAGCAGGCAGAGGATCAATTTAATTCAGCTGGATTGTTGTATGATAAATGCAAGTATAGATTGTCCTATAACTTCTGAGTTACAGTAACAATGCAATAAAAAACATCTTTAAAGATATTATTTAAAATTACATAGATGTGAAATGTATTATGGACCTGGACATATCAGTTTGTTGTCTTTGAACTCTTGGAAACACTTTGTACTTAAGGATTAAATAAGAAAGTGTTTACAAATACCACGTTTAGTTATATTAAAAATGGATAATATGTAACAGTAATTTGATGGTTTTTTAAAAAAAAAAAAAAAACAGCAAAAGTTACACTCCTGTGATGTGTGTAGTATACTGTAGTATCAAAAGCAACATTAGATTATGCTATGTAGATGATCAAGCAAATGTCATGTGTGTCTAAAGTATTCTGCAAAATGCAGTAAATACATCTGCTGTTAACTATCAAAATGTAATAAGACAACGTCCATCATGTACCTCCTAGTTAATGCTTTTAGGTATTGAAATTATAGTTATTTTCCCTTTTTTGTATTTAATATTTCCATGGTTTCCTGATCATGTTTAAATGAACTAAATTTATAATAAATACATATGAATAAATCATAGACCAGACACAAAGATAGTATTTAAGAGAGTTAAGAGAGTATACGTTCAGAAAGTAGGCAAAATTAAGAATGTATGTAAACTTAAGAAAGTATGGCTGAAGATCAATCTTGAATGCCACAAGATGGCAGTAAGAAAAGTCACTGAAAAACTTTGCAGAACCGCTGCATAATGCAACATTCTACCCCCACCAGCAGAGGTCAGACAACTGTTGTTTCTTTGAGTGCGTCTTGGTGCATTTATTAGTCATGCTGAAGCACTATTATTGTTAACCAGTTTCTGTTAAAAATCCTGCTGATCGATTTGTGTCTGAACTCTGGCTACGTCTACATTTCAGTTCAGCTGCAACAAAATGAGGCAGAGAAGAGCAAAGTGTATCAGTAACTGGAAGAATGTTCAATTTGATTTCCCTCACATGCCTTGATGGATCATCTGTCACAAAGGAAGACAATGTAAAGAGCTGAACCTGGAGTGCTCACAACAGATGTTCACTTACTGGTGGTCCTTTAGGTCCAGGAGATCCTTTCTGTCCAGGCGACCCTTTGACCCCCTAAGCTCAACAGACAAAGTCCATATTAACAACACTCTATTGTGACTGCATCAACTGGGAGAGGAATGTTTTCATTTGCTCACTTTTTATATCTGAGAAACATGCTCAAAACAAATCAAAAGGGGGTTCATTATAATACATAACATCCATTCTGTATTATTTACCTACACAGCTTTTGAGCAAAGTCAGCAAAGACAAATAACAATAACAAATGAGGCAGGAAAATATAAGAAACCTGAATGGCATGAAGTGCAAGTGGCCTTACCGGAGGTCCACTTGGTCCTGCCTCACCAGGAAGTCCGCGAATACCCTGAGTACAACAGAGCAAACCCACCTTACTCCACATGGCAGCGCTTTAACTCACAGGTCAGGTGGGGGTAGTATCCCTACACGCTATAAGGAACAAACCCCATGATTACCCCATCATTAAGCATTAATCGTCTTCTCTTGTTTCATCTACTTCATAATTACTGCTGTAGAACCAATTAAATTCTCGTTTCTGGGTAAGTCATTAAACATATGATATTGCCAAGAACAATGACAGGTTCGTAGACAAAGGTGCTTTGATAATATAAGATAAAAACATATTAAGTCTATGCACTGCTTGCTTGTTCTGCAGGACACTGAATAAGTTTAACAGAGGTACCTCATCTCCTCTGCTTCCTGTAGAAGTCTAGAAGTCTATAACAGACATCTTACAGACTATACATAACCATTACATATACATATGGGATAGCAATTATCTGATAAAACTATGTTGTAAGAAAAAACATCTCTCTTCTGATGGCACCACAGGTTTTCAGCTTGATTTTGCACTTCTTCAGATCTTATGGTTTTGTCGATAAGGATCGTGGCTACCCTTTAAAATGCACAAAGGAGAAAGCAGTTGATATAAAATAAAAAAAAAATGAAAGCAAACATTAAAAATGCAAACGATTAAAAACGGATCTGAAAGGAGGATTTCGATACTTGAATAACTGGCACTACTAAATTAATTATGAAGCACAGGCGTTTGAGCTCAGCTGCCTCTGTCCTGCCACAGACTGCACGACTGCCTCACCCTGTCTGATACCCTGATGAAATGGGAGGATAAACACTTTTTTTATGGGGAAATATATAACTTTATGTTACACTATGAGGCATGATGGCTTTATAGTTCATTTTTAAGAGAGGCACTCCCAGGCGGGTCCCGCATTCAACTATTGTTAAACATTCATATATCTTATCGGTACGTGCATTTGGCAGACCAAAGAGCCGCAGTCAGAAGTCAACAACCTTCTGCTGCTTCCCTGAAACAGAAAACAACATGCAACCCGGATACGTGGAACCCCCTCCACCCATATCAGCACCGCCTCTGACTTGGGGTTAATTAAAGCTCCTCCAGCTCATGCTCCCTCAGTGCTGTGAGACACACAGCAGCACGGTGGGAACATCAAGGGCGGCCCCATCTCACTCGGCAAGACTTCAGAGATGGGGTGGGTGGGGGGTGAGGAGGGGCAAGAGATCAGGGAACAGGTGCGTCACTTTGAAGTGACGCCTCCTGCATAGCATCTGGGTTAATGAGTCATTTGATGGTGAGAGAAGTGCGTGAAGTCATCTAAAAGACCCTTCCACAGGAGGGATAACGCTGGATCAAATAGCAAAGCCGAGGAGAATCGCTAGAGGGACTGAGACTGTAACATTCTGTGGAAGTGTGATAGTGAGGAGCAGTTTAAGGCCATGAATGTAATTACGTGACAGAAATGAAAGGCATCACATCTGACGAGTTAAGTGAATCTTCTAGTAACCGTATCTGCTAATATTCATATAATTACCACCATTTGGAGCTGCAGTCAAGCGATGATCTTGCAAACCTCAGCACTCTTGTTTTAAAAGATAGAGAAAAATTACCCTATAATGTTCTGAAAATGCATTAAAGACATGTTCAATATATGTATGATGATGCATCTAACTTAGATATGTTTTTCAATATATATGTGCATGCACTATTGGTGTGGCACTGTTTTTATTAAATACTAATAACTGTCGGAAAAACTTTTCAAAAAACCCAGCCATTCAAATACTAATCATTTCAATTCAAGTATTGAAAAAGAATTGCTACTGTTAAATCACACAAGGTAAGACACATGAGCCAGTGAACTAGTGAGAATCCATGCCATTCATTCATGGCTCAAAGAACTTTAGGGTAAGTTGATTTACACTGCTGCCACCATCAACTGCAGTGCTAGAAAATATACATGGATGTACTTTTTTTTCACACATGACTGTTATGAGACTGCAGAACTTATTGAGTCTGACTGTTTGAAAGCTTTTAAGCCAGGTGTGAATCAAATTTGTAAAAGTGGCTATGAGATTCATCACTGGCCTGGAATATGGCCTTAAGTGTGAGTGCTGGAGGCAAACACAGCAAATACTAATTCATCACACAGACACTGGTCAGCCCACATCAAGTTCAGTAATATTTAAAGGCAACTGTTGTTAGCACTACTGCAGATTACCCTTAGAGAGATCTTAGATAAGTTAGCCCAGTTCACATTTGTTTACCTCGCACAATTTAATTTTCCATTTCTGAGAACATCTTCAGAAATTTTTAGTTCCTCCCCTTATAGGAAATAATAATTTTTAGACATAGTGCTAAAATGTCCAAGAAATTGACAGGGACTCAAAGTGTGTATTTGTCAAGTGTACAGGATGTTTTGACAACCCAATGCTCTTGAAGGACCATTGAGTAAAATGCCAGAATTTGAGTTTAAGAAGATTGGAAGGTAAAGATATTCCACATGTTTACATGGTGGCTCCATCTTGAATGTTCACAGAGAGGTTTGCTTGTTATATGCAACATGATGGTAGCACAGAGTGGTCTGAGGTTTGCAAACACACGGCTGCGGCTGGGCCCCTGGTTGGAACTGCCCCAACTCGAGCTGCATGTCTATTTTAAGATTTGCTTCTGACTGCTTTTTTTTCCCCCCTTCAGAGTTTTATTCAACCACTGCAAAGCACTTGTCCACATTGCAAAAAAAACTCTATTATCATGAGCATGTAGACAGGTTTGTTGAAATTAATGAATGAATTATATACTTTCAAGTAGAGTCCATAAATAAAAGTAGCAGTTGCACTGTTCAAACCATATAAACTAGGTAACAACTTGGCAACAGTGCACTTTTATTTATTTAATTTATTCTCTGACTGACATCAGAGGTTAGCATCTCCTTGTCCTTATCCTATCAATAAATAATCAAAGATCAAAAGATGTACATTATCTGAATACTCCTGTACATCTCCAAATTGCCATCATTTAGACAGGAGGAAAAACAACTTACTGGCACTCCTTGTGGTCCAAATGTGCCAGGCAACCCAGCGTCTCCTTTATCACCCTGTACAAAGCAATTTATAAAATGATTATTTATTCTGGGTTTCATGCAGTTGAAGTCAGTAGCACTAAGCAGTATTTGTACTAAAGACCCTGACATAGCAGTGGGAAAGGTCACCGTTTAACAGCACACATTAATCATCTCAAAACCTCAAATATGAATGAGTGTGGGCTTTTCACTTTGATTAAACGAGCAGAAGATGACATTTCTATAACACGAAGCCTAAGTTCATCTGCAAGAGACAGTAAACAAGCAATTTAAAAGTTAGACAGCTGCATCTGTTTTTACAGTACCGTCAAGAGTAAAGAGCAAAGAGCAGTTTAAGTTACTGAGATTTTGTTTTCTTGTGTCTGACTGGACATCTAAAACCCAAAGCCCTTCATTATGAAACAAGGCTGCTATGACAAAGCAATAAAGAAGGTTTTCAAACCTTTATAAGCAATAAACAATAAACTGACAAAGGAATTGTCATTGTCCTCTCCCCATCAGGAAGAACGAATCTGCACTGTGACAGAGTAACAGACTCATTAACAGTACCTCTAATCATTTTCTCTTGCTAAACCGGACAGACAGAAATGAGCATAGCATGTGATTTTCAACAGTTCTGGCCAAGTCTGCTGGTGTGCTGCAGTACAGAAAGAAGCTGTGCTTAGACTGTTCTATAATCATTTTCTTTTCAATTGTCAACTTTTTCAAGGCACATAATGTGCATGAAAACACACATTGTGTACACACACACACACACACACACACACACACACACTTTTATACACCCACACAACAAAAAACATACATAAAAACCTCATCCAGTCAAAACAAACACACTATTAAACACACTGTTAAAAACCAAATTCTCTTAAGATCAACTAACCTAAAATCTACGATATTTATGTCTGGAAAAGTTAGGTTTTTTTATACAAATGTTCTAAAGCTCTAAAAACACTTAATACCAGATTGAAAGTGAATTTCTATACTAATCAGTGCAGTGCAACAGTGTTGCAGGCTAAAAGCAGGAAGCAAGTGTTTATTATGAGTCCATAATCAGAAGCCATATTCCAGTCCAAGAAGATTTCAACAATGGAAACCTCAGAAACCAGAACAGAGCTTACAATAACAGTTACAGACAACAATACTGAAACGGGAGTATAAACGCACAGGATGATGAGGGGGGAAACTAATCACTCGTGGACACAGGTACACAAATCACCAGACAAGGAGGAGACAAAACCAAAACAAACAAAAACAAAAAAATCACATGTTGGTTACTGCCATGGATAACAGAATGCCGGAAGAGGAAAATCATGACACTTACTAGTTATCACAAAAAAACTGTGAAAAAATAAATATCAGTATTAAACCAAACTGTCGGTTATGTCACAGTGCCCACCAGCACAGTAAACTCCACCCACTCGCTTTGAAAAGATGTTTCAAATGCAACACCGCACTCTGAACACACACACTATATACTCACTAATACAAGAACACTGCACTCTGAACACACACTATGCAATTCCAGCATAATGTTGGTGAAAGATAGTGCCACAGTGTCCTACAGAATACTGATGACGAATTGCTTTATCTCAGAAATTAGAACCACCCTCAGGCTGCCTCATGAACCACTGAGTTGTAACAGTGACATTCACGCTACAGTTGGACAACACTGCCTATCTTTCTTTTTTAAGTCATGAATATTAGTGTCCTTTTCTTTATGAATATTAGTGTCCTTTTCTTTATGAACTTCAGTAGAGAGCTTTTGCCTTTGCACACATCTTTTTGCATTGGCAGAAAGGCTTATAACAAGTTCTTACAAAGTGGGTGTCAGTTCCTGTGTATTACCCTACCTGAAATTATACTTACCTTATATATGATTTTGAGATGTTCTCGTTCCAGCCCTTAGGATCTCAAACCCAGAAGTGTTTGTCCATTTTAGTTTTTCTTGCTTATCTAGACCCTTGATTACATTGCCCAGATAAAACAGTTGGAATGGAATAAAATACAAGTTGACAATAGACAGTTTGAGCTGTCTTTTGATTCATGATCATAAGGCTGTATTTTGATTCAGATCTAGTTATATACTGAGATTAATGATTAGTTCTGAGGTTTGTCTTATCTATGCAAAAATGACAATTCTGCATACAATACAAAATACACTAACAATTTTTTGCCCTTTTCAAAACTGACACTTGGAGATCTGTTGCATGTTAGTAAAAACTCTAGTCTAATTAAATGGGACCTGACAAAGTTATTTCATCCATGCAGTTGGTTAGAGAAGTCAGGGAAAGTCAGATGATCTGAAGATAGCACAGCACAAAACAAAGTAGCTTCTGGTACCTAATCGTCATGTTACATTGACGCATGGTTTAATGGTTTAATGTGTTCATGTTTTTAAAATTATTCAGTGGATATATTAAAATACTATTAAACCATTTTCAGTCATGTTTATGCTCCCATCTGTGCAAATCAGTCTTCCAGGCCAGACATATGATACCAACCGCCCTGCTACCATATTGACTTCAATTCAAATTACATTTTAATCAAATTCCCGTTTAGAAACAAATGATTATTCCCATGTTCCTCTTCACCACACAACCAAATTACAAGTAAAATCAAAATAATGAAAGGCATCTGTCAGGAGAAACACACAAGATACAATAATACCCAAATTAGAAGGTAGTGGTTAAAAACCACTACACAGCCACACTAACCAAGCTTTGACCATGAAAAATACATTTTCCAAAGACACGGGTGGTCACCAAAATGTGTTAAGGTCCTTCATGTGTAGTACATGTAGGTGTGTTCTTATGACTCTTAAATTAGCCACAGTGTCTTTTTCTAATGCAGCTTGTAATTGTGTCCATAGGGGTCAGGTTTTAAAACCACTGCATCAGTTTTAATTCAACAACATGGCAGTTACAAAACCAAAATTAACATGTTAACATCTTTTTAAGACGGTTCACATGCCGGTTTGTTTCATTTCACTAGGTGTTCTCAGATACTCTCACACAATGAAACATAATAAAAATTACATTATTAGTACATTAGTGCTAATTACATTAGTACATTATTATTGGTTAACAAAGTTGAACCAATCTTGCAATTTCTACTACTAAAACCAGTTGCTTAAAATATTTATAACATCTATAAGTGTGCCGTTTCAATAAACATCATGTAATGTTCCAAATAGATTTTTTTAGTTATATGCAGTGGGGTTGTGGGATCTAAAGGTCAAACGTGCATTTAGTCTTTTCTTTTTTTACAATTTATAATGTATTTATGGATAACCAAGCATTTCTAAGTCAAGTTAAAGGCTCTCTGCATATATTTCACAGCCATACAGCAGCAGAGTATGAAACAACATATGGCAGCGACTTGAGATACAAGTGTTTGAAATTCTTTGTGTGAGTACCAAACTGGCAATAAGACCTCTAGTCTTCCAAGTTTCATGTAAATTGAACAAGAAGTTGTGTGTGCTTCAGTAACAGAAGAAAATGAAAATTGTATAGTACAAGCCAGCAGCTTTCATGCTTGGTCTCTTCAAATTATTCAAATACAAGTGATCTGTTACTTTCCACAAATACTTTTTAAGACTATAAACATGCAACACATTCAAGATGAACACATGCATTGTGTAGCCTGTTTTTAGATGAAAGCAGAAACAAATGTACCGTTCAGTGTCTCTCTAACAGAAACAATGTTTCAATGGCTGTTTTGTCTTCTTTACAAGAATATTCTGAATTTCGAGAATTTTAGGATTTATGCATGTTGTGTGTCAGTTTATCAATTTCAGTAATAGATTACTGGGCATGTACATGTCTGACACTAATGTACTGTTGTGTGTACGTGCATGTGTGCGAGAGAGAGAGACAGAGAAAGAGAGAGAGAGAGGGAGAGAGAGAAAGAGAAAGCAGCCTGTAACAGTCCTCGACTATAATTCTAACCAGTAAAACCATAGGACCACATGAATGCAACCAAAAAGATCTTAGTTTTCTGACAGTTCTGTGTATGCGATGATGTGTAAGAGAGTCTTCAGGCTTAATTTCTTCAGGCTTAATATGAGGCCTTACAGGCAGTTCCTGTGGTCTTTTAACTGCCTTGTAATCCAAAAAAGGAGGAGGTTTCAGCTTTTTATTAGCAACTGGAGGTTATCTGTTCCACTTTATTCTTCTCTGTTAGAAGCTACACTTAAACCACGTTATAACTGTATAATCCTTTAGAAAAGCTTTTTATAAAGTCTGTTATATATTTTTTTGTCTATTGTTTATTTATTTGTACTGAGATCAAAGGAGTCTAAATGAACTATTATGTAATTGATTATTTAAAAACATCAAAAGATATTCTTAAGAAACATTTTGTAAATGTGAAATTGAAAAGAAGAACCAACAAACAAATTTAACAAGAAGAAACATCACAAATCAAGAGTCTTTGACCATGACAACAAACTTGATATGGTTCATTGGCTTCATTGGTTTCATTAGCAAATAAAAGTGCAGACTCTTAACACTGAGCAAATTAGACTACCCAGATATAGAATCAGATGTAGATAAATGAAAAGACATAATGTATTACCTATGCTTGTGATATTTAAAAATATCTTCTTGCATTGCTACGTTTTAACCAGTAAGAAATGGGGGATTTACTATTTCACTTGTGCTTAAAAGGCTCCTGTTTCAGCATTTTTTTCCTCATTTTATTGCCTTCACACAGCTGTATGTGGGAGTCTACCATGCAAGCATGCAGATCTAAAGATGTTTTCAAAGTGTGTCAAATACTTCATTCACAAAAAGGAAAGGCTTGTACTTGTGATATCTTCTAAGCTTAACGTCTTCTATTCATTTGAGATTTACTCTTACCAAGAAGACGAGTGCATTTCCTGAGCAAAGATCAAACAAAGAGGCTTGAAATCTTTTATCAGTTAGCAACCACAAAGTAAAACCTATACAACACAAACCCATTTGGGAAATGAACAGATGTAAGATACATGCAGTCAGCTGTTCAATAACATTTGTCCTTACCAAGAACAACCTGTGCCAAAACAAAAAAGTACCTAATGGACTGCACAGGTTAATTATTTAAAAAACATTTATTAAGGATTTGGCCTTGTTATTCTGCATCTGACATTGTTTGGGCATGGACCAAAAGCATTTATTTGTGAAAGCCGAAATGAAATATGGTCCAAATAAGCATGCAGGGGAGCCAGAAGACTCTGGATGAAAGCCTGACAACAGCTTTAGCATGGCTTCACTTTTTAACAAAAATGTCATGTGTAAACATGTACCACAGCCTGAATAGAATGCTCCAAGACCAGTGGGATAGGAGCCCTAGGTAGAGCCGGGCAGTGGAAAGAGCTGCCTTTAACAGCAGCAAGACCTGTCTGTCAAAAAAAAAAAAAAAACGATTTCATAACCAAGACCCCCGGATGGCCAGCCAAACACATGCTTTTTTGTAGATGCATGTTTTTAGTGGCGTGAGTTTAGGTGTATGTAAAAGATGTGGCAAACTGTCACTTTTGAATCCAAAGAAAATTAAATATTGTTAGGGAAGAGGTTCCACAGCACAGAATTCAGCCAATGATGTTATTTTATGTACAGAGAGTTTCTGCAGAGACTAAAGTTCTCTTGAACGCTTCTGTGACTTTTTCTCTTTAATAATTATGCCTTTATCATCCCTTTTACTATTTTGTTATTGATCATTGATTGTTTAATAAACATTGGGCATCCCACTGCCCAAATAAGTAAACAAACAGTATTTTTTTTTTTTTTTAGTAATACTGGAAGCAATTAACTAATGCAGACATCATATGTAAACAAGACCAGGGCATGCCATGCTCTTTCTTCACAATCATCACAGATTCATGGCATTGGTCTAACACACCTCCAAGTGAAAGAACTTTTTGCAAAGCCATTTGTTATGTTAAGAAAACCATGTTTTAGTAAACACATTGCCAACAGTAACCTGTTTCATCCTTCACTGTTCTGTTTTCAGTTCTGGTTCAGTTTCCACAATTTCTGAGCTTTTCTGCACAACACTGGTAACTCATCCAATTTACACAGTTCTGCTTCCAGTGTACTTACTGTGCCATCTATAAAGGAGAATCCCCATGATCAAACAAGAGAGAATTAATAGTTTAGCCATGAAGTGACACTACAAAGGCTTTCTATGAGCTGTTCTGCGCAGTGTGATCTTCCGCTTTACAAGCAAAACAAAGCCATCTACAGGAAGTAGAAGAACAATCAATGATCTGTTGTCATTATATGTGAGTTTTGTTAAATTTGTTTTTAAGGGAACCTTTTAAAGTCCATTTTACATTGCATGTAACTCGGTGGGTCACACTGTTTTATCGGTCAAAATAAAACATTTTATAAAGTGATTTGTCTGACTCAATGTGGATGGCATGTCTATACATAAAATGGAAAGCTATCTTCATGTTCTATTTAGAACAGTCATTGTCATTATAATAGATATTTAATTGCCATCATAATGGGAGTTTAATTCAAATATTTAAACTAAGCAGAAATAGTTCTATCTTTGAAACACTGCTCCACTCCTGTAAATCATTACTGAGTGCAATGGTCCCTGAAACTGTACCAAGGCAAATGCACTTTATTTATTATTCTTGTGTAGCCAAAGAGTACCATGGGAATAGCCAGTGGTTGGTAAGCTTGGAACACAGAGCTGGTTATGCTTCATAATGAACATAGACTGCACTCAGAGACATTAATTGTTCATAAGTGGAAGAAATTAAAAATGAAAATTTAAAAAATTTAAACCCTGTGGGTAATAGTTTTCCAATTCAGATAGGAGAAAGAACGGCACAGTATAATCTTTAATGCTTTTAAAACATCTGATCCAGCTCATAAAGGGCCTGATAATTAGCTAGTGACAAATCAGGTACAGCCATGTGAAAAACAAAGTACCCTCTTTGAATACTATGGTTTTACGTACCAGGACATAAAACATCTGGTCCTTAGTAAGCCTTAAAATGAGATAAATAAAACCTCAGTTATACAACAACAACAACAACAGATTCCGGTGTCTTTATTTAACAAAAAAAGAAACCAACATGGAGAAACCACGAGAGAAAAACTACATACAACCCACGAATCAACAGCTTGTAGAACCACTACCTCAGTAACATGGAGTAATAATTGTCTGTATAACCATTATTCTCCAGCATCTCTCTAGAGGGACTTTGTCCCACTCTTCTTTACAGTGGTGCTCCGGTTTCATTGAGGTTTGTGGCCATTTGCTTATGAGCAGATTTCTTAAGGTCCCACCACAGCATTTCATTTTGACTGGGCCATTGCAATGCCTTCATTCTTTTCCAGCCATTTTGTCATATATTTGCTGGTGTGCTTGGGATCATTGGTATACTTTGAATACTTTGGTATACAGAGATCGACTGTATGGTACTGTACTCCACCACTGTGCTCGACAGTTAAGAGGTGTTTTTCACTGTGAATTATGGCCATAGGTCTCCACTTTGGTCTCATCTGTTAAAATAACACCCGTTTCAGATGCAGCTTTGCAAGCTTAAGCCATGCCAACAAGAACCTTTCTCCCAGCAACCCTTCCAAACAAGCCGTACTTGTTCAATCTGACTTGTACTATCGTAACCTTGAACATTTAACATGCTAACTGAGGACTGTAGAGTCCGAGATGGATCTCTTGGGATTTTTGTTTCTCTGAGGTTTGCAAGATATGGCCTTATGATGCTGTGATGTCCACTCCTGAGAAGATGGGCAACTATCTTGAACCTTTTCCACTGGTGAATGATCCTTCTCACTGTGGAAAGATGAACTTCAAATGTTTTGGAAATGATCTTATAGCCCTTCCCAAGTGATGCTTCTCCAAGATCATTGCTGATGTCTTTCCTTATTAGCATTGTATTTTTTAGCAAATTGTTAAAACTTCTGCATTTATAGAGGTGCCAACACATGCTAATGATCAATTAATCAGGACCTGCTACTTACCTTCTTAATTCCTCATTTTTTGTACTTAATTTTTCAACACTGCTTCTGTATTTTGGCCTAGTTTGTGTTAAATAAATAATGACATGGTGTAATTCATCATGTAGGCATGTGATGGTGTTCATCTGTGGTTGTATTTACCTAATCTTAAGTCCTGCTAAGGACCAGGTCCTTTTTAATTATGTTCTGACACATAAAATCATTGAATTTTAAGATGGTGAACTTTGTTTTTCACATGAATGTATAGTAAAGAAAACACTGGAAATACTAATGCAGATTCATCCCATGTCCAGCATCTAATGTACAGTGTTTATCCACAGTGGGTGTGAACACATGTCTGTTTAGTCCTACTCCTCTTTCAACCATGGCCAGCATGTACTATGCATTAGTAACTCAAAGTGTGAGTGCCTGTAAAACGGGAGTATCAGCTGTCTACCTACACAGAGGTAAACTCCACTATACATTAGAGCATTAAACACTTCCAACTATCATTTTAAAAACAGGAAAAGTACCTAAACTGCTCAGTCAAGTTACACTGCATAGACATAACCAAATGTCCAAGCACTTTGGAGGACAGCTCATGGGTGTCTTGACCACCGTGAGTGATGGAGATCGTTTTAACAGAGAAACGTTAAGTGAAAAGGCAGATCCTTTTCTGAGTAGGCATAGATTTTTTGAAAACTACAGTGCTACTATGCCAAAACAGTGAAAAAAAGCTCAGTCCATAATACGGCTACACTCTTCAAAATGGATGCAAGCTGAATTTAGGCACACCTTGTTTGACGTTAATGACTGTGAAATTACTAAAGCCCTGGGGAGCAAAACAACGTCATGTGGAATATGGTGCTCAACAAGTGAACTAAATCTGACCTGTGAACACAATTCACATGCATCACCCTGAGAACATTTATGTCCTCCTCAAAAAGCCATACAGTTTTTTTTAAAGTGGACTGACCTTCAGCCCGACTGGGCCAGCTCTTCCCACAGTGCCAGGTAAGCCTGGATCCCCCTGTGGATGAGAAATGCGGGACTTTCAGAAGACAAAGCAGGCCATGGCAATGCAAGAACAAAGTTCCACTCTTAAATGAGCCAAAGAAAACACAATTACACAAACTAGATCCCTAAGGACACCGACTGAACTAGGAAGAAGGGAGGTCTGTTGGGAAAGGAATTCCACTATGTTACTAACACAAACCAGAATGCACATCAAGTGACCTAAGCGAAATGTAGCCTATTACTTCCATTTCTTGTGTGTCAAGAGTATCAAAATACATATTTAATAATAATATTTGTGAGCCATTGGGTTGAATCAGATGTGTAAATAAACTTTATTTATAATAAGACATGACCTTCAGTCATTATTTCGGATCAGCTATGTGCAGATCTGATTAGCTACACTGCATTCACATGATTGGTTCATGGCAGCTGGGAGAGCTTGCTTACCTTTGGGCCAGGCTCTCCAGGGGGTCCTTGTTCACCTTTCTCAACTTGAGGTCGCTGTACACATGACAGTTTTCATTACTATTTTTTAATCAATACATTGTTTGAACACAGGTGATGGAACACGTTGGAGGGACCCAAGCCCTAACCGAGGCTGTAGCGCCATTCGCTGTGATAGGAAAGTATGGCTCAAAGCTACATGGCTCACAGCCAGAAAGACTCAGCATTTTCTGCTTTGGTCTCGTCTTACCTTGGGTTCTGGTAAACCTGGTTTCCCTGGCAACCCTTGTTGTCCTCTCTCCCCCTGTATATACAGAATAAATGTGATCACTAGTGAGGTTCCACACAGTGGAAAAAGGATAATGCCATTTGCTCTGCCACGGGATGCAGTGGCCCTTGCTTTAATTGAACAAATTCAGTGAAGGCAGCACCACCTCTACTTCTAACTATATTCTCTTCAGTGAAAACCTGACATCTAATTTAGATCATTTCAGTACAACTTACTTTACTTCCTTTTATTCCTGGATCACCTTTAGGCCCAGGTAAACCAGCTTTACCCTTGGGTGGAGGAAAGTAAAACAAACAGTGGTTTAAAGCACAGAATACTCTTCTATACATCTTTGAAACATTCCTTAGAAAGAGATTAGGCAGAGATCTCACCTTCTCCCCTGTTTTACCAGTCTCTCCTGGCATTCCTTGCCCACCTTTGATACCCTTCAGAGCAACAGATTTCAAAGTCACATGACTAATACTGAAGATCTACATTGTCATGAATGTGTGTGATAATAGAGGTTACTTTTTTCTGAACCAGGTTAAGGAAAGCATTGAATAGTACTCACAGGCTTACCATCAGGGCCTGGATGTCCATCTTGGCCATTTTCACCCTGTAATCAGGATCCATAACATATCCTATATATCTTTCTTAATGCTGTATGTATACTTTCATATGCGTGTGAGTACTGAAACCTCAGCTGGAACGTATGGACCTTTGGCCCAGGTGGTCCGGGCGGCCCCATGTTCCCCTGACCGCAATCGCATTCTTTCACCGTGTCCACAGGTGGCTCCCGATGAGGAGGACACTTGAAGGGGACACACACACACACACACACACACACACACACACACACACACACACACACACACACACACACACACACACAAAACAA
>JAOYMR010000007.1:14371481-14386381 GCA_025802075.1 Tenebrosternarchus preto | reverse complement strand
CTAACATGTGAAAATGCTGGATTTTCACAAATACCTTGTGTTAAATATAGAAGAAGCGGAGATATGTGGGAGACATACTGTATCAGCCATATACATATGTATCCTAAACTCTGATCTAATTTCTGGTGGTATCTTGCTCAAAGCTCTTCCTTCACTGGATCCACATCTTTTTTTTCTAATTCGCCTCCCGACCAAGGGTCTTTACCAATGAGAGCCCAGATATGTAAGGGAAACCAATCAAATGCTTATTTGTCTCCATGCTATATATCTGAGAAATTCATTACTTTTGCAGTCTTCTTAAGGGCCAGCCTACGTAGTAGGCCAAATCTCATAGTCAAGCCAATGTGGTAGGCCAAATCTCATAGACAAGCCTGTGTTGTTGGCCAAATCTCAGCATCAAAGCTGTCTTTGTGTCTGAATATGGGTAAAGGTAGTTGACACGGGAATCTGAAATTAGCCGAGCTTCCTGCATTTTCAGATGGCCTATCAGAATTTGGTACTGGAATAGTTCAGTGGCATCGAAGGCCAGGAGTGAATTCACTGAGATCCTGTGTAGCCAAAGCTGGTATAGTTTGTCATGTGTTTACTGGTGCAGGTGGCTGAATATGAGGTTGGGTAGAGACATCAAAAGGAGACCTCATACAAGTAGGAGGTCTGTACCTGAGGTGTCTGTGTTGGATGAGCAGTAGGTTTTTCTGCAGGGCTCCGTGGGTGGTTGCTGGCACCAGCTATAGGTAGGTGCACCTGAATGGTGATCAGACTATATCTGAGCAGAATATAGCTTGTTGAAGGCAGAGATGATTCTCCTCTTGGCACTTTTCAAGAAGAAGATGATAATGGGCTTGTTGGTCTCACTGGAAGAGAGTTTACTGTAGTTTATGGGGTACTGAAACTAAAACATGCTTCCGTAACCACATTCAGAATTTTTTCTGGTGAGGATCCATTGGTCAGGGATGATGTCTTGCTCGGACACACATGTGGGCAATGACAATGAGACCTGGAGGGGCGTGACTGGGAGGAACGGCCTGTGCGATGTGAACCTGAGAGTTGTTCTGTTATTGGATTTCTGTGCTTGTCACAGTTTGTCCATAACAACCACCTTGTTTGAACACAAAGGTGTCCATAAGTACACATGGCACCAAGACACCTTAGGCTGCAGTTCGAAGATTAACTTCATAGTCGTGCCATTGAATTTGTGACCATGTGTTTTGGACACCCTGGTGAAGAGAGGAGCAGAGCTGTCCACCGAACAGATGGCGGGTGAAAATGCCAGATCCAAGTGTGTCATGACAGTTTGCTGGGAACGTTTGGCTGAGGAACCTGTCAGCGAGGTCTTCAACTCCCACATCCGACAAAGCTTTGACTGCATTCTGAGGGAGGCCAGAGACATGGAGTCCAAGTGGGCCTTGTGCTGTGCCTCCATTGTCAATACAGCTGATTGGAGCTGTGGCCACAAGGTTGTCAGTGCCTGTTGCGGCTGCAATTCCCAAACCCAATGATGGACACCTTAGGTAAAGGAGGTCGTCAAGCAGAAGAAACTGAGCCCTATCAGGCCTGGCTGGCTTGTGGGACTCCAGAGGCAGCAGATAGGTACCGAAGGGCCAAGCGGATCGTGACTTTGGCTGTTGCAGATGCAACAGATGTGGGTGGAGTTTGGTGAGGCCATGGAGAACAACTATCGACTGGCAATGAGAAGTTTCTAGCAAACCATCAGGCAACTCAGGAGAGGAAAGCAGTTTTTGACCAACACTGTATACAGTGATGCGGGGGGGCTACTGACTTCGACTGGGGATTTAATTCAGTGGTGGAAGGAATACTTCAACAATCTTCCTAATCCCATCAGAGGAGGCAGAGCTTGGAGACCCAATCAAGGGTTCACCTATTACACAGTCTGAGGTAGCCAGGGTAAACTCCTGTGGCAAGACACCGGGGGTGGATGAGGTCTGCCCAGAGTACCTCAAGGCTCTGTATGTTGCTTTCCTAGCTGACACGACTCTGCAGTGTCACATGGACATCGGGAGTGGTGCCCCTGGAATGGCAAAGAGTGGTGGTGCCTCTTTTCAAGAAAAGCGACTGGATGCCAACAATCATGGGATCACACTCCTCATCCTCCCCAGCAATGTCTATGTAAGGGCACTGGAGAAAAGAGTCAGGCTTATTGTCGAATCTCAGTTACAAGAGGAACAATGTGAGTTCTGCCCTGGTTGTGGAATACTGGAAAAGCTTTTTAGCCTCACAAGGGTCCTGAAGGGTGCAATGGATTAGGCTATGAATGTGCACAGTCCAGAAAACACAGGGTATGGTGCTCACTGCTATGGACTCTTGCTGGGAGAGTTTGCAGCCAAATGTGAAGCAGTTGGGATGAAAATCAGCACCTCTAAATCTGAGACTGGTACTCAGTTGGAAAATGATGGGATGCTCTCTCCGATCGGGAATGAATTCTTGCCCCAATTGGAGGAGTTCAGATATCTCGGGATCTTGTATACAAGTGAAGGAAGGTTGGACTGTTGGACTGGTATGATGAAGAGAGAACTGAGCCAAAAGGCCAAACTCTCAATCTACGTTCCGACTCTTAACTAAGGTCACAAGCTCTGGGTAGTGACCAAAAGAACAAGATCATGGATACAAGTGGCTGAAATGAGCTTTCTCTGCAGGGTGGCTGGAATCTCCCTTAGAGATAGGCTGAGGATCTTGGCAATCTGAGAGAGGCTCGGAGTAGATCCGCTAGTCCTCCTCGTTGAGATGAGTCAGCTGAAGTGGTTTGGGCATCTGGTCCAGAACCACTAGACGCCTCCCTAGGGAGGTGTTCCAGCATGTCCAGTGGGTAGACCCAGGACACACTGGAGGGATTTATATCTCTCAACTGTCCTGGGAACACCTTGGTATCCCCCTGGAGGAGCTAGAGGAGGTGGCAGGAGAGAGAGTGGTCTAGGCTTCTTTGCTTAGGCTGCTGCCCCCACAACTTATACATTGTTGAATAAAATTACTGTTGCCACATCTAGCTGAGCTGTATTGGGGGGGTTATTGATACCTTATGATTGTCTAAAAAAGGTAAGGCTGGCTTTCAGGTTGATATTTTCAACAGGTCTACCATTTAGAAAGGTTGACAAATGTGTTTGAAAATAGCAACTAATAATGATAACAAATGACTGCAAAATAAAAAGCTAACTAGAAGTGCAAAACATGTTATTTATTCACCAGTGTCTACAGCATACCATATTTAATCAAAACAGTTAACCCTTTGCTGCATACAGTGTGCTATTATGGATCACATTGGCTTATGCCATATTTGATTTTAATTATACTTACTTTCAGTTACTGTACCTTTTCTGCAGCCAACATGTATAAATAACAAATTATTCGATAAACTGAACTGAGATTTTTATTATTTCAAATAATAATGCCTTCTTATAGAACTTACTTGCAAATTATTAGAGTAAATATGTAAAAAAAATTGAACAAAGTGTCCATCCTTCTCTTTTATTACACTTTACATTCTGTTTCAGTATTATGCATTTTCAGAGTTTTACAGGAATATGTAGGAATAACAGCAAGACTAAGGCTTAGATTAAAGATGAAAAGATTGTGTTTTTATCTGATGGGAGCAGTTTTGGAGGTCTTGGTTGTTAGGAATTCTGATTTACTTGTAACTGAATCATATTGTGAAAAAAAAAAATCTCTCACAAATATATCCTGAAAAATTAACAATTTAATGGTTGGTTTTACTGGAAATTAAATTAATGGAGGGTGGCTTGTGAAATTTGCACAGTAGCGTATGCTTATGTAAAGTTAACAAAATAATACATTCCTAAAGTTAGAATTATTTTACATAGCCTATTTAAAAGATGTGTTGTCTATAAGAGACAAGTGAAAGAGTTTAACCAGTAAACCAGTGGTTTTCTGCCAAGTTTGTGTAAGAAAACAGGCCTGCTATTTCTTTACAGCGAGTATGACCGTATTTGGTATATTTGTTATTAAAAATAAATTATCTAACATAACGCCTACCACTATATGAGGTTTATACTATCATGCACTTTGCGTTTGTGTAGCAGTACAGAATTCAACACATTAAACCTCAATCTTGGAATAGAAATTCACATTTAAAAAAATAAATTCTTCATTTTGTTACATCCTTAATTTTACAGACTGTTAGTACTTATTCAAGGATTAGAGAGCAAATAGTCTTTTTTCGTATGTTTTATGCATACCTGTGTGATATCATTGGGAGAACTCAGACCTCACTGTAGCATCATTAAAGCACATAAAACTGCTGTATTGAACTTGCATGCCTGTTTGCATGTAGCAAGGTCATTATGTAGAACAAGAATTTCTTCAGAAATCCACAGTAGATGTACTGCATACATCACATTAGGAATCCCACTGGGCACATTGTGATTCCTTCATGGCCTGATGCGGAGAATTCCGCACTCCAGATGATCCTAAAATTACAACATTTTTATTGAGAGAGAAGACTGTTGGTGACAAATCAAACTACACTAGATGACATCAGAGGAATTTTGTATATCAAGGTTTCAAGCATAAATGTAGCCTATTTAGATAACTACACTGAGAAAAGTAATGCATTCAATTCTTATTCAAATGTATACATTTCCTCATGAATAAAATATGTATTTACAAACATTTTACAATTCATTCCCTCAACCCAATATTTAAGTTTTCTTGACAATAATGTGATACTATAGGGTTTTACTTGTGTGGAAATATCAAATATTGTCTGTATATAGAAGGGAGCTTCAATGCATCACTTTTCAAGTGTAATGGACCCCGTCTACCTAAAACAAGTAAATGCACTTGAGGAAAAATGAGTGTTTATGTAGAGCAGTTAATCACCTGAACCTGACTGACTGGAAAAGACACAATCAAAACAAAACATAAAACAACAATGTATGTATGTAAAACAAAGCATCTCTGATGCTCTAGAGGTGAAACTAAGAGAGAGCATTGCTCATATGTCCAACTACTTCTCCAGATACTGGATGGATCAAACAGTGAATGGTAACCTCACAATAAATTTGGTTTAAATTCATGGAGAATGTCAACGAGCTGGATGGTATCAGTGGAAGTAAATTCAGAGTATCTGGACAGAACTACTGTACTATCTGCTCTAATCCTCTACCTACCCTGCTACATTACAGAAACTAAAACAGGCAACTAACATATAGTAATTTAATATAACTTATTTAAAAGTTACTGTCTTCATAGAATCAACTAGAAATGTTTGTCAATAGTTGTCGAAATTCACTGGTGAGTTTATGTACATATAAGAGAAATATTAGATTTCTTGGCATCATGTGAAATCATTGACCTACTACAATAGCTAGTTCACAAACATAAATGCATAAACCTGGATAATGTTCTGAAAATGCAAGTGTACAAGTGACTTGTCCAGAAAGTAACCAACATTGAATTGCTTTAATCCCTCTCCATGTATTCCAGAACAAACACTACCATTGTGTTTTCTAACTTACAGCATGATGGGTCTTTACAGCCATTGTGATTAACACACATTTTGATAAATGCAGTTTGCACCACAGGCACTAACTAGGGTAGTCATTCATCACCATATGTACTGATGCCTGACAAGCAAACTGCCACTGATTTCACTGACCTTTGTGGTTATTAGAGAACTTTCCAACACCTACACAAGGTTAAAGGTGTATTTTTTTTTTTACCACACATAGCTGCAACAGAATATAAACCACTGAAATTTATGAAAACCTTACAAGAATTATTGGTTGACTCATTCTGTCAATTCTGATTTCTTTGTCTCTGAGACAGTGTCCATGTGGACCGAAGCCAGCCAAAACATGGCTGTAAAAAGGATTCACAAGCTAGAAAAAAACTGACTGCATGAATGCAGCAAATATATGCTGAGACATGGCTTTACCAGCCACAGTAAATCAGGTATCAATGCATCATAATAACATCCATGTCACACATGATCAGAAAGAAGCTGTACAAACCTTTAGATACAAACATTTTCCACTAGACAGATCTTGGAGCAATGTGCATTTACATATGCAATGTATGCTTACAATCAGCGCATTTTACGCCTTTAAAGAATTGGTTAAATGTCATCTCATGTTGGATTATATTCATAATGGCTCTGAAAGCTGTTTTCACTGGCACTGAACAACTTGCTCCCATCACTTGCTTAGTGAGAACCAAAAAACTCATTGCAAAGCCAAGCATTGGTCTATATAGTGAATTGAAAGGTTAAACTCAAATGCCATTTGTTGAAACAAAGATGTATTTATTTATTTATTTATTTTACTAAAGACAGCAACATTGGAAAATGTGATTGCAACACAAGCAATAACATTATGCAAATCAACATTAAATGTTACTTTGAATACATCTTGCTAGGACCAAGTTAGAACACCTTTTGTCTTCAGGACTGCCCTCATTTCTCATGGCATACATTCAGTAAGGAGCTGGTGAGATGGCATCCAGCATACCTCAAACCGACACTGGATCACTCCATGCACAGAATGCCACAACAGCATATGCCTATGTGAGATTCATGGGCAGCCTGTCACACACAGTGAGGACATTAAGCTATAGCCTTGTAATATGGCACTAATTGGACTCCCCCTGCCTGTTGTCAAAAACATGTGACGATGGAAGTGGGTAGAAGAGAGAAGCTGCTTCCATTTCACAGCTTCAACTATTTTGGGGGGGAAGTGGCCAATTACTTCTACATTAGGACCTTGTTGTTACTATTACAGGCCAATTAACCAAAAGGACAACTGCAGCGAACAAAAGCAGTTTGTCTCTCTCTCTCTCTCTCTCTCTCTCTCTCTCTCTCTCTCTCTCTCTCTCTTTCTTTGCTTCATTTTTTTGGAAGAGCTGCTACATACACAGGTCATATTTGGAGGAGTAGGAGAATCATATAAAACAATTCATTATCAATCACAGTGCATCTTTAAAATAACTATTCACAGAATGTTTATTGGCTCATTTCTCCGGCTCATAAAAGCCTATAATTTGGTTAATTACATTACCACTGTCAGGGTGATACTTCTTGACTATTATACTGACAAAAGCACCCAAGCATTCTTTCAGACCATGTTCCATAACATATGGAGCAAAAAGCATGGTAGAAGGAGTAGGATGATTTTGCATGACATCTAACATTTTTCCTTGAGATGAAGTACACATTTTCAGTTTTTGTTGTTGTTGTTGTTGTTGTTCTTGTTTGAATCTTGTTTGTAACAAAAATGTTTTTTCATTCACAGTAAAATATTCCATTTCTCAGTGCCATAATATATTCCATTGCTTACATAAACCACTTAAGTAAACTGCCATTCTTACCATAACAAATATTCGCTATAACGCAAATTATTTTCTGTGTCAAGCAGGATAGCGCTTGACCAAAAAATTAAAAATAACTAAAGTATAATCCAGTCCTGTGGTCATACACCTGTATCATCACGGCCAAACTAATGCAGGTACTGTAATAAGCCTTTGAATGCATAAACTCTCTCATGAAGTACAAAATGAAGTCAAAATTAACGTATAAGTATAATTAGTATATATATAATATAATGAATGCCCTTCAGTCTAAATAGCTCTTGTTTTTTTAGCATGCAAGAAAATAAACCCATTTCTTTTTCAGGCAGGTTGTTGACAGTGGCAAGCCATTTATATTTAGTCTATTATACTGTTACTGTACTCATGAAAGAGGCGTGGATTCCAGAGTTTCGTATTGTTACAGGCAATTCGGCGCTACCCTGTAGTTTAGCCTATATTAGGGGCGGTGATGGCGACTCATAAGATTTGAGTAGACAGAAAAAAACATTTATTAGATGTTTGTTTGTTTTAAATGTTGTCAGATATTTTCATAACGGTGATAGACTACGGAGGACTTCGGATAAAACCGTGGCGCTGTCTACCAGGGCACGCTATCCCGCATTGACAGCAGGCTAAGCTACGGGTACGCGGTGGCTAGATTACTGCTTTGTCTATAGCCAAAGCTACCATGTAGTGAAAGAAGCCTTCAACGTTGAAAATGAAAGTAAATGTGATATGAAACCGTCATCGTGACAGAATTTTCACTACTTTGTGCCGTGGTGCCAAAAAGGAAATTAAGATGAAGAACTATCGAATGGGTATCGTCCTAGCATTATGGGTGTTTGTAGAGGTGAGTCGCTTGACATAAACTGGTAACTGGTACTCAGTGATTCGAAAGATGGCTTTTTAGGATTTTCCCAGCAGCTATGGTGTATCTAGAAATCACAATTTGAACATTGTTGATAATGTTAGTAATACTTTTGCGGGCTGTTTCCTGTCGTGTCCTGCGAATGCCGCATAACCATGTACAGTTTTTAAATGTAGCTACAGTGTGTCGCAATTAGGATACCCTTTGTCTTCCTGTCCACTCCCCATAACAAAAAGATGCCACAACTACTTAAGTGGTGACGCGAGTGTATTAAAATAGTCTTTCATAGCGTTGTGCTCGGTTCCGGTCGCTGTGCACGTTTCAGTTAACTCAGTTGTGAACCGTAAAGGAGTATTTAATTCTTACGTCTCTATTTACTTTAACTTTATTATTGTTTATTAAAATTTGACAGAAACAATGCGCGTCCTGTTACCATCGTACACTGTTTAGGAGTAGCAATAGGACGATAGTAGGCCCTACAGTAGGGAGAGATGTTATTGATATCCTACATGAAGCACATCCTAATGTTTTTACCAATTTATTTTATTTTTAGAAGTAATTATTAGAGGTTATACCGTGTTTAAACTCTGACATATTACGAAATAATTTCTATGTTAGTCAAATTATTGTAAAGAAAGGGGAGTGTGAAGTGCTCACTTGGTAGTCAAATTTAACTCCAAATCTCAAAAACAGAACACTGTACTAGCATTTTAGGTGAATGAGCCATTGTTTCTTAACTGTCCTCTTTCTACTTGAACTGTAGTTTATTAGCCTCTGCATCTCTTTGAAGTATCAGTTGACCAAGAAACAGCTCGGCATGGTACAAGAATGAACTGTGAGGTAGTGTAGGACTGAGTGTTGGCATGTCATCCTACACATGCAAACACAATATAGTAGCATACAGTATGACAGAAATGGAATACTGGGAAAATAGACATCAAATCCTAGAGGAAAGTGTACATGTTAATTTCTAATTACTGTTCAGTATAGTAAGGAGTGAGTTAAGCATCAGATAACTTCTCATGTTTTCTCTGTAATGTGTTTTTGCTTTGTCACATACACAGGAAGTATATATGGGAGACATTTTAATGACTAATTTGATAGAACTAAATAAAAAGTAAATTTTATTTCCTGTAAATGACATAATAGCATTTAGAGTTGGACAGATGTTTTTACTATACTGCTTTTCCCCCTGAGCCAAGACACATACACACAAGCACGCACATGCAAACACAGGTCTTTGCTTTTCCAGCACCTGGTAAAATGAGGTGCTCTTTAATACCTGAGTAGATGAGTAAAGGCAGGTGATATCACAACTGGTGTAGCCTCTTCTGAAATCACTCCTGGAGCATGTACTGCATTAAAGTTCGGTGGGTAAGATAACTGTTTTCTATTTGCTTGGATTCGTCTGTGATTTTATGCCTTTCACACAGACCATGAAGACCAGAAGTCCATGAAAAGCACACTCCAAAGAACTGAACATACATTTTTGCTTTTTTACACATGTAACTTGATGGTATGCTAATCAGAAAGTTTCAGTTTCTGATGCTTGAGAAAATAGGAACTCAGTCAATTCTCACATGAATAATAATAATAATAATAATAATAGAAACTCAGCCAAGTCTCAGGTGAACAGTAATAATAGGAAGTGAACAAATCCATCATCTGCTATGGGAAAGGTGAAAATATCAAGCTTTTTGGATGATTTTGGTTTTTTTTTTGTTGTGAGGTGATCTGCCTTTAACATGGTCTGACTCATTTGTCATTTCTGCAGTCTGTATTGGTAATAATTTCATCATAATTTTCATCATAACTTTACATCTCGTTTTGGAACATTTATGTAGCTGAAACAGGTAGGAGTTTCCTCACCATAATAACTTAGACTTCTCCTTTCTGCAACACAGAGAAAATACATTTACCATTGATTCACAGATCAGCCTGAAGAAAACATAAAGCAATGCTTGTGTTGAGCTCTTGGGTTTTGCCTTTTAGCATTGATACACAGATTTGCTCTGCCTGATCTGTGAATCTATATTTACCAGAGGCAAAGGTATTAGCCTGATACCTCCGGTTAATTATCAGTTGACTCTGCCATTCCTCTTTCAGATTAACTCACACTCGTTACACCCATCATAAACAACTCAGGAAGCACAGTGGCCCATTATTCAGTCTTTGTGTTTGGATCATCTTGTTAATCTTTTTTTTTTTTTTTTTTTTTTTAAAGAAGCAAGAGGCTCCTTTTTGACTAATATTACCTAAACTAATTTAAAACCTTTAATCTGTCATTGAAAGTTTATGAAATAGTTTATTTTCAGTGTTTTAAGGTGGTAGATGTTGGAGGTTGTTTTTGTGCGTGGTGTTTGTCCACTGTTTGTGTGCTGACAGTCAGATGGGCTCCAGCCTCTGCCTCCATCACACACTTATGTCCTGCACCTGTCACACAGTCATTGTTTGGTCCAGTCAGCCATTAAATAAGAACTCAGTTGGGGAGTCTCCCTATGGTCCACTTGTGTAATAACCATATTAGCTTGCAGCATGTGCTCAACAATTTATTTGGCTTTCTCTATTTTGGTGAATAATTGAAGGTCTCAAATTTAAACATGTGCCTCTGATTGAGTTAATAATTGAGTTTTGGAGTTCTCATAGTGTGACAAAACAGATTCACATTGTAGGAATATCAGTTCCCTTACCTTTGAAGTCTCTTACTTTATATAAATACAAGAAAAAATAACTGTGAAAGCTTACAACATCTTTAAAACAGGTGTTTTTTCTGCAATTTCCCCCTCAGGGATTAATAAAGTATTCTGATTCTGATTTGTACACATTACATTTACTACAGTCTTATAGGAATAGAATCCTAATAGAGTGGATTTTCACCATACTATGAAAGACTTTTTCATTTTAAGTGTTGCACTTTGAGCGGATTTGTCTATTGTGGGTTGCTAAGTAGGGTTTAGCTTTTGTCTCTGTGATTTGACTTTGAGCTAAAGTGTTGGAAGAAGGCACAGCAATGCTGTGGGCAGAGTGTAATAATCTGTAGAGAAACTCTTTCGAGAGATTAGTGGCGACTCCATCAGTAATCTGCCGCTACTGTGTGGCAGGGTGAAATTGTCCTCTTTGTTGTGTTTGTGTTCGGTAATGGAATCAACACTGGAGACTGCCAGAGTGTGATCGATCTCCTTGTTGTGTAGTGATGTGGGTTGCTATGACCAATATATATACTGTGTATATATATATATGAGAAGTGTAGTGAATAAATTCACTGAACCATATCTACTCTGCTGAATCTTGTAATGGAAACATTTCCTAAAGCTTGGAGAGATACGCCTACAATCAGGTTATTGCCATCATTTTCCAAAATAGGAGAGAGCAAAGAGGATTTGAAGAAGTTCAGGAAGATCTAGGGAATTCTGCAGATATAGTTACATATTTTTCATATGCCAGACAACTATAATAATACTTTGGTGCTGTTCTACTGCTTAGTTAATCAGAGCTGTCGACTTTGACAACAAAGAAATTTCCAGCCGAAATACAAATTGTCAGATTATAATTAATAATTTATGGCCTGCATTGATCTCCTTCTAAATGAGTGGTTTAATCAATGCAATAATGTATATCATTGTATGCTATGTATCTATGTATATGCTCATGCATCTGTGTATAGACGTAACTTCACCCTGAAGCCATAACTGTATTGTCTGGTGTAACTGATGTAGAACGGAGGATCAACACTTGGACAGGCTGGTTGAGGTTAATGCTGTATCATACACTGGCATTACTCTCACTAATGGGCTTGTAGAAAGATTTTTTTCTGCTAAAATGAGGTGGTTTACACTCCTAAACCAATAACAATCATGCGGCCTTAGACAGTCTCCCCTGGGATCTGTCTCTGTATTCAGGTCTGCAAGGAAACCTTCACCATTGTCTCTATAGATGCAAAGCAGCAGGCAAAGTGCATGAAGCGTCAAAGGCATAGGACACAATTAGAGCATTTGCAATTCCTTACATGTATTATGCTGTTCAGTGCACTTCTGGGATGATAGGGGAGACTGCTGGGCTTGGCATTTATCCCTTTGTCGGTTGGGATGTCAGTCTAGTGTTGTTTCTTCTTCTTTCTTCAGCTGAAACTACATGGCTCTGCAGCCTCTGGCAATGTCCCCGAGGGGTTTTAGCCACACAGTAGCCTTGCTGGCTATGTTTGGCTTCCCATTATCTGCCAGACCCTTCCTGCTGTATTTGCATTTTCCTGTCCATTCTCCCTGTAGCTGACTCAAAATTCATGGTGGGGGTTCTGTGTTTCTTTGGCTAGTTTTCCCTTATGATGGAGGCCTGTGTCCTGCTTAGATTATTGAGCCAAAGCAGGCACCATAGGCCTTTAAGTGACAGGACGTACAGTAAAGAATTTTATGGTGGTACTTTATCTTGGCACTTTTCCAGTGTTGCCTCTTTTTTAATGTAGTATACAAGCACATTACCCATGATTACTCAATTTGTCCTAAAAGCTTCATCAGTTTGAGAGGAAGATAGGCAGTTCTGCCAGAATTGCACTATTGCAGAAGGTATTGGCAGCTTTTTCTTTTTTTTGCTGTTTGCTATTAGCTGTTTGCTGAAAAAGACAGATGTATCTACATTATAGCTTTGATAAGTTAGATTTTTTTAATGGACATTCTGGTATTGCTAACAGTTCCACATATTTTACTCTGTCCTATCTAGGTTACATTTCCTGCTCTATACGCGTCATGTGATATTGGGTATCTAACGCTGTCAGTGCAGGATGAGGAAAGATTATCTTTGAATTATCTTTGATTATCTTGAATATTGAGACTGCTCTAATCGTCCAATGATGGGTATGTTTCTCTGTGATTATTCAGCAATTCACAGTCATGAGAAACTGTACCTCTAACAGCCATATATAAAGAACTTAAAGTACAGTTTATCATTTAATGAGTGAGATACAGTATATAACAGGCAGACAACTTGTTCCAGTAAACTGAACCCTTTGTCTCTAAAATAAACATTTCAGACCTGAAATGACCAGTTGCAAACTTTGTAGATTCTCTCCATCCATAAATTACTTCTGGCAGTGTAGTAAAACGCATGATAACCCACCTACGCCTTAAGAGCTGAAAGAGGTGCTGTTCTTCTGTGAGCTTTTCGTTGTGCCATGTGACTGCAAACAGTGATATATTGTCCTAGGGATGCAGAGTAAAATCTAAATGCAGCTACTTTTAACTCAAGGACATCAGCAAACCTTTAAAGTCTCCTGGATATAAACTGATACTATCAGTGTTTACCAGGCAGAAATCAGCATAGGGTTTCCAAATGTTACACAGAATACATTTATTTCAGGTGTGAACACAAGGTTTTACAGTGCTCATATTTATATACATCTATTTTCTTCTCTGTTAGCGCAGTTGAATTATAGGAACTTAATAAATCTAATAAATGTGGAGTTTATTTATGTCCTAATTTCAACTGATTATACTCAGTCGCAAAGATGTGCATGTTTTTAAAGCACTAAAATTGAACTTGCATATTGCCTTCAAACTCAGACTTTGAATCAGCTTCTCCAGTTTGAATGACAAGTTTTTTTTTTTTTTTTTTTAATTTACATTCAGACAGTTGAACGTAGATTTACACAAAGGAAATGTTCTGTTCATAGCTGGTGCTGATTTAAGGCCTCATTGTTACTCCTACAGCTGTACATCACCAAGCATGTGGGCATCATGTGCAGATGTTGGCATCCTTGAACATAAAGTACTGTAATCATAAGCTCATAATACAGTAGCTTCTTTAGAAAAGTATTTTTGCTTCATTATGTTTTGGTTCTCATCCCAACCCCAGCTTTTCTGGACATCCCTCCTCACTCAAACAACCAGAATTTACGTAACACACAGTGTTTCACATGCATACGACTTGTAATTGAGTTTGTTTTGGCATCTTCACAAGTCTTTGTGAGTCATAATTACCCATTAACACATTGTGTTCCCTTATGTATACATTAAACTGCATCTTTACAGAAGTATGAATCATTCTAAATTTCTGTCATTTCAAATCTCTCCATTCCCAGGTGCTGAATCTGTACTTTCAATCATATTATCACAGTCATCTGCTTGTCCTTTGACCTTTATCTTTCAACTTAGTGTACTGTTAAATTACTCTGCAGCCATCTAATATAGTTATAGCATAAACTGCATAAAGATTTAACAAGGTTTGTCATATAGAGTCATACTGCAGACATACTCTTATGTCCAGGTGGTATTTGGCATGTACACTTCCATCCAATGGGTCTGTTTAGGGTTGTCAGCTATAGTTTCTGTTCTCACTGAGCCAGAGGGGATGAATGACCTGGATTGGTCCCTGCTGTGGAGAAGTTGTATTACTGATCCACATGAACATGATTTTTCTTGGTTAGTGAGTCTTACTTCTGCCTTTGTGTTGTTTCATCTCATGAAGTTGTGTAATTGCTTAATGCACAAATAGACAAAAGACAAACTAAAGGTCTCAGCAACAGGGAGGATCTGTATCGAGTTATTTTGCAAAGAACATCTGTTATTTTCTAATCAATAGAACAAAACAGTGGGTGCTGGAATGGCATTTGCTGAAAGGCTGTATTACAGAAGTGAGTTTAGGCATGACACTGTCCTACAGTTACATTTCACTATCATGACACTTTGTCCTACAGTTACATTTCACTATCATGACACTTTGTCCTACA
>JAOYMR010000007.1:14359733-14371381 GCA_025802075.1 Tenebrosternarchus preto | reverse complement strand
CATGACACTTTGTCCTACAGTTACATTTCACTATCATGACACTTTGTCCTACAGTTACATTTCACTATCATGACACTTTGTCCTACAGTTACATTTCACTATCATCAGCTCATAGTTGTTTTCAAGCTGGGACTTTGTACTCACCATGTTACTTTTCAGAATGTTTTAAAGCAGTTGATCCTTTGAGGATTCTGATTTCAGACCTGGACTGGGTCAAAAAAATAGGCCTTGGTATTCAATGTATGTGGATTCAACACAAACCAAATATACTGCTATATACTGTATTCCTACAAGTAGCTTTGCAGGAAAGGTACTGTAATGATAATCATGCACCGTTAACTAATGCCTGCTTGTAATATAAGCAATGGAATTAAAAAGGTTGCAAAACATTTAGACATGTCCTCTCTCATTCATTTACGGTATTTGGCTGATGCTTTTATTTTACAATTGTGACTAGATACATCTTGAGCAGTTGAGGGTTAAGGGCTTTGCTCAGGGGCCCCAACAGTGGGGTTTGAACCAGCAACCTTCTGATTACTAGTCAAGTGCCTTAACCAGTGAGATCATTCAACACTCTAACCATCGCTATTTAAAAAATGAATTCTTCATTTTGGGACGATTTGATGTATTGACTTTAAGAACAGTTTTTTTTTCTGTTTCTCCACACAATCTTTTGCCTTTTTTAGAATGTGTGCTTTTCTGTTTTTGCATTTGGCCTATAAGAGCTAGTGTGGCAGTAGCTCTCACTTTGTCCAGTCTTAATCATAAAGAGCTTATATGGCTAATCAGCTGTTTTGAAGACCGGCCTCAACAACTGGAATCAGGTGTTCTCATGCTTGACTTTAGCAGAAACCTCCACCCACACCGGCTCTTTGTGGGCAAGACTGGACGCTCCATTCATAATGCATCACTCACACACCAGAGGTCTGTTATAGGTTTTAAACTGTTTCAGGGTGCATTTTTAAAATTGTTTTAATTGTTTTTTTGCATTAATATAAATCTCATCAGCTCAGAAATCGGTGCTCTGGCAGTTCAGCATTAGCAGTGCATTGTGCGGTTTGCCATTAGTTCTCTTCTTGGTTGTCTCAAATCTTTGCTTGTCCCGTTACGTCTGCTGCTAGTTTTCAAACTCCACTTCAGGAAGTACAGTCTCTCATGAAAGTGAATACACCCCTCACATTTTTATAAATATTTAATTATTTCATGGGGCAACACTGAAAATGACACTTTGATACGATGTAAAGTAGTCAGTGTACAGCTTGTATAACAGCGTAAATTTGCTGTGCTCTCAAAATAACTCAACACACAGCTATTAATGTCTAAATGTCTTTTCGCTGGCAACGAAAGTGAGTACCCCCCTAAGAGAACTAACAGTGTCAATATTCTTTGTGGCCACCATTATTTTCCAGCAATGCCTTACCTCTCTTGAGCATGCAGTTCGCTAGAGCTTCACATGTTGCCACTGAAATCCTCTTCCACTCCTCCATGACATCATGGAGCTGGTAGATGCTAAAGACCTTGTGCTCCTTCATCATCTATATGAGGATGTCCCACAGATCACAATAGGCTTTAGGTCTGGAGACATGCTTGGCCAGTCCAGCACCTTTACCCTCAGTTTGTTTACCAAGGCAGTGGTCATCTTGGAGGTGTGTTTGGGGTCGCTATCATGTTGGAATACTGCCCTGCGGCCCAGTTTCCAAAGGGAGAGGATCATGCTCTGCTTCAGTATGTCACAGTACATGTTGGCATTCATGGTTCCCTCAATGAACTGTAGCCAGCAGCACTCATGCAGCCCCAAACCACTGGAACTTCCAGTGACCAATATGAGAGTGTGTGAGAGCAGTAACACCAAATTTAACACACCTGCTCTTCATTCACACCTGAGACCTTGTAACGCTAACAAGTCACATGACACTGGGGAGGGAAAATGGCTAATTGGGCACATTTTGACCATTTTCTCTTAGGGGTGTATTCACTTACATTGCCAGTGGTTTAAACATTAATGACTGTGTGTTGAGTTATTTTGAGAGCACAGCAAATTTACACTGTTATACAAGCTGTGCACTGACTACTTTACATTGTATCAAAGTGTCATATCTTCAGTGTTGTCCCATGAAAAGATATAATAAAATATTTACAAAATATGAGGGGTGTACTCACTTTTGTGAGATACTGTACATGAATCTGAACCCTAGCCTCCACTTCAAACCCCAAACTGAGGCCTGTTCTCTCTCTTTGTGAGAATTTGTCTTGCTGTTATGTGGTGTGTGAAGGGCTTGTTTGTGGCTCATTAAAGGATTTTTCCTAGCATGCCACACTACGGGACGAGAGGACACTCTGACAAATGTCTCACTATGCCTCACTCACACTGACAGACAGCTGCATTCCAGATACACAGGCATCACCACACAGGCCCAATTCAACCGCTGTTGAGAGTTAAAGTGCATCTACCAGTCTGCTGCACAAGGGCAGAATAGCCTTCTCACAGTCCAGCACTGTGTTGTGAAATGTGTAGGCATGTGTAGCTTGAGTCTAGTCTGATAAACCTTTGTATGGTTACATTTTCTAGTGAATGCAGTGGCAAAGATAGAATTTTCATCTTTAATTTGCATAAAACCCAAGAAATCTCTTCTTCATAAAAGGAAAGATGTGCAAAATAATTCATTTTCATGCTCAAGAAAACATTGCAATATGGATAAATAGTGATTCTTACAAACCTGCTTTAATAAGCATAATTTTCTTGTTTTAGCTCATTAAAATATTATAAATGCTATATTTTATGGAGGAGAATGTTTTGCACCTGAATATTTTTTTTTCTCTCATTCCAGTGCATAGAGGCTAAGAAGTACTGCTGGTATTTTCAGGAAGGATATCCCACTTACTTCATGTGAGTACACCACACTTTGTATTTATAATAAGAAATTCTATGTATCACTAGAAGACATTGCATTTATTATTAACATAAATGTAATTTTTTGCCAAAATGTGCTTTGGTCTAACCAGCTACTCCACTGGTAATTTGCTAGTCTCATTGGTTTGCCATACCTCAAAATTGTTAAGAAATCCGGCACTAAATTATTGTTTAGAGTCAGACCAAATCCCCTTTGTTTAAATTCACCATCTATTCTCACTGGTTGCTACCTCCAGTGTCAGAGTTTGAACAGTGACCACCCAAGTAATGAGATAACGCACGATCTCCCTGACTACAGGGGGCAGGCCTGGCTTAGATCCAGTTACACTCCTCTCAGCCTGGGTACAGGAGAAGAGATTAGGCTGGCCTTACATCTGACCCTGCTTATCTGCCCTGTGCAGCAGTTTGTTATGTGCTGTAAAAAGCAATTAGTTGAGTTTAATGAAGTGCTTTATGGAAATAAATAGCCTTTACTCATAGAAGTTGCAAAAACATTTCCGTGTGATATCCTCAGTAGTGCAAATTACAAACTAAATGAAGTGAGGGCAACTTTGATAAATGAAGGAAATCATTCTTCATACACCATCTGAGAAAGCTCAGCCTCTTTGATTTACATTGCTGAAGGGAGACATGAAAAAAAGGGATGATAATTAATTTGCACACTTGTTTGAAATATGACACACAGCTTCTCAGACATGTTTTTTTTTAATCCTGTGATAAAAAAAAAATAGTAAAAGTAAATGCAACGGTGTGTGGCTTGGGGCAAAAAGTGAGACAGGATGCCGAAGCATCGCGGAAAACTGAAAGACGTTTATTAGCTTGAATGACACATGAACAGCGACAAAGTAAACAAAGGCAGACAAGAGACAAGAGCATACACACGTCTACATATGCTCGAGATGAACAAGACACAGGTGACACGCAAGATTAGCACAACACGACACACGGAACACGGAAACACACACACACGCCTAGGGGAGGAGTGACAGTAAAGAGTAATGCTTACATGTGATTCTTATTCTTTTTTTAATGGCACAATCTAAATAGGAGCCCATTCTTACATCACAGTAAGAGCTCAAGTAGAACTGAATTTTCACTGTTTGTTGCTGGACCACATGCTTACTAACAGCTACTTTTGTTTATCATTTGTATCTATATCAAATTTCACAATCTGTCTAATGAAGCCAAGCGATAATTTGGTTTTTGATTAGGCCCTGCTCCAGGTGACGCGCAAAAAGAGGTCTAAATTAAAGCAAGTGTTTTTTTTTTTGTTTGTTTGGTTTTACTAGTCACAAGCAAGTATATATGAATATGTTCACAGAAGAGTGTTTGTGTTCATTTTCCATGCCTACAACCTTTTACTGGTTCATATACATCGCTTCCCTCTCTGTTGCTATATGAACACAATCATCAGTCTCAACCCGGCTTCCAGTGATCACTGTGATGTAGATTATCTTACAGGCTGTTCCCACAGACTAAGAAACACATAGATTTGATCTTGCATGCATGTTTTTTCCATTTCTAGCCTACTTGTTTCAGTGAAAGATTAACTATTTGTATTAATGGGCTAGAAGAAAGCACTCCCCAAAACCCTCTGTAAGAAGACTGGAGATGATCGTGGCCACATCTGGCACTGGCCCATCCTTACCACTGCTGCACAGTAGCGGCACATTGGAAGAGATTATGGTTCTTACTCCTATTGGCAGGTGCGTGTGCAGAATCAGAGCCACGAGGTTTAAGTCACAGCACCAGTTTATAGCTCTGTTTATCTACTCTCTGTGTATCTTCTCTAACGCTCAACTCATCATTTTTGCTAGAGCACTAACTCAACACAATTAAGGGAAAACATGCTATTGGTTATTTGACTGAAGCTCCTCAGTAATGAAGTGCTGAGCTGACAAAAAAAAAAAGATAGAAGAGTGTCACTATCATATTATTTAAATCTTAAGAAAGAAAAAAAAAGTATAGCACATCATTCCATTGTAATGTATGTGACATCACACATGTAGCGGTCAATTAGTTGCACTGGACACTACAGTATGTGCAGTGGGGTAGATACATTTTCAAAGGAAATGAAAGAACAGTTGAGAGACTGTTCTCTCAGCTGATCATTTTTCAAGACAAAAGAGGTACTCTCATACTGAAGCTAGATAACTCATGCTAATGAATGAACAACACAAGCTTCCATCCTGCTGCCCATATTACTGTTACAGTGTATATAAAGAAAAAACAAATGTCACTCTAGTACACCCTTTTATTTTTGCAAGCAATACACAGCTTTTATTAGATATTGTACCTTTATTGGAAATGTGCATTGCTTTTATTAGAGATGCGAGTAGATTCTGTACTTTTATAAGATATACACCCTGTTTTATTAGAGATAGGTAGGTCTTTGTAAGAAAACCTGGTGTTTGTCATTCTCAGTGCAAAACTGCACTTACAGCACTGAGAGCAACATGGTCTTTTCCATGTCTTAACTGAGCTAAGCCAAGCAGGCTGTCCATGAGTCGATGCTTGCCGGTCCCTGCCTGAGTTACTGAAGAATGAGGGAAACAGGGTCCCAATTCTGTGCGCTTGATCTGCTCGACTGAGTCTGTTCCTGCATTCAGTCGGGTCTTTACTGTGGGAGTCATTCTCCTTCTGCTCTGCCAGCATGAGCCTCCAACTTCAGATGGTTCGTCAAACATAAATAAAGAGCTAAAAATTCCACTGTTTCATAGCCAGAAAGAAATCTAATTTGCATTACAGATTTCCATTCTACTTAATAGATTTGCCATATCCTGAAAGACTGGTGCTTTCAGCCTGTGTCTCACTCAAAGGTAAATGAAGAGAAGCAGCTTCAAATAATGTGATGGAAGTAAGTGATATGAGACCGTAGACCTCAAAACCAACTGCACATCATAGCCTACAGCATTTCTGCCACGGACACATATCTGTGATGTAAATACCAGTAAAGCCCATTAAGAATGTCTTGCTTTTTTGGGTTATACATTAAGTACTGAACAGGTGCTTTAGTCCTGTATTAACAGTAATTTATTTTGATTATTTTGTTTATTTATTGCACCACTGTCTTTTCATTGCAGTTCAGAAGCAATATGTGGGTGTTTTTGGAAGTTCTCCAATGCTCTGTTGTAGGAGGGTGCTTTTTTAAGGGGAAAAAAACACTCTACCTGACAGAGCCAAGACAAGAATGTCAGAACTCCAAGCATGTTGCCCTGCAATTTAAGCAAAATGGTAGCTATGGTCTCCAAAGAGTGTCAGTAATTGGGGTCTTCGTTTAGAAATGTTCTGCTGATAGGTTATCAATTGCTAATTATCCACTTCAGTCTCCTCAGGACAAGCAGAAACCCTCCAGAAGATTTTCAAGATGTCAGATACTCAAACCATCCACCTCATTAAGAACATTCACCTTGTTACGAGCCACTTTATTAGACACACCTGTCATATACGTGCAGTGATAGATGGCAGCTCATCTGAATCGTGCATCCAGATTCGCAGTCATTGTATTCATGCCCCATTTCAGTTTCGGACCACCGGACCACTGCTGGCAAAATATTATATAGAGCTTTGTCAACAAAGTAGTGATGATGACATGTTAGCAGGATGGGAGTGAGTGTTATCACAGACAGCAGCATGGCTGGAGTTTTTACAAATGTTAATGCTGCTGTGGGGTTGAGTTGAGTCTGGAGAAACGCCATCAAAAGACATCATGTTCTAATAAATCCCTAAGAACTGTATTGCCTTCCACAAGACAACTAGTGGAACTAAGCGCAGAATATTTCTCACTTCCATATTAAGCTTTTATGTTTCAGTTGTATTTTGTTTTTCATTTATAACAACAGATTAAGTACTTCAGTGTAAAGCACTTCAAATTCTGTTTGTTTGTTTTTTTGTTAGCCTATGTGGCTATGTTCCTAACAGCAAGATCACAATTGACAATTCACAAATCACAATTCACTCCCACTAAAATACCTGAGGCTGTTGGAGGGTCAAAGCTAATAGAATATCCATCACAATCACCACTTGTGGTGGTGGAGAAAAATGTAAAAAGACAGAAGAATGCAATTGTTGCTGCAAGCTGGCCAGCTGAGATTCTGCTAACTCACCCTGAACAATTCTGAACAAGCTTGTGGTGATGATCTCCTTTATTTCATTATTGTATGGGGTTCAGATGTCTGTCCGGTGGCATGAGAATGAAAAGCTCTGGGAGATCTTATCAAAATAAAGTGATTTTGATTCTGATTTATGTACATTGAGAATCAGTGACCTTTGTTTGATCACAGAATAACTTCATATGACATTGGAAAAAATATATTGTTAATATACTGATGGCTTTGTTAGTTCACAGGTAGTCTATAAAATACATGAATGATTTCTACTTAAAGGTTCACATGGCTTCGAAGCATTAATCACTGTTAACTAGTAAGCACAGGGTAATCTAAGGCCAAATAATTTGTAGTTAATCTAATTAAATGTGCATCTGGGATGGTGACCTTAAGCCTGACTCCCTGAACCAACATAACATCACTTTCCCTAAAGCAGAGAGACAAGAAAACAAGCATGTACCAGGCATTTTAATCCAATTGAATTACAAAACAAGCATATAATTATTACAAAAATGCACCATCACTCAGGCAATTTCCTGCCATGGGAATTCAACATAATCAGCCTAATTGTGCTCCATTTGACTGCAGAGAGATTCATTTTTGGATAGCTTTGTTGATTTATAGTTAGTACTAAGATGAGGCTTTTCAAATACAAACCGGATTTTTCTTGTCATGTCTACCAACACCACCAGAGCTTAACATATAACTGAATTCAGATTAAAAGCACATTGTGTCACCATATGCGCTACTGCGCTTTAAAAAAAGCCCGGCAAATGCCGAACAGGCTTTTATTTTCAGTTTTAGTGCCGACTCTGCACGGATACTCGCAGGGGCAGCGACTCTGATACCGACAAAGCCCGACAAACACAGCGTCACATGCACACGCTTAAGTACACTCACGCAAAGCCACACCACAGGCGAAATAGATAACGATAACAGGACGACCATTAAACGCCACGCCCACGTCGCACACACAGTCGCACACACTCACCTAACAGACACGACGCACACACCTTCACACAAACACGTCCACGCGGACACAGGACGAGGGAGGAGGCGAGGGCGGCTACCGTGGCACATTGGTGCAGCCCTCTGGCAGCTGTGAATAGTAAGTGAATTCTCACGCTTGTGTTTTTAACCTGAAGACCAACAGCAAAGTCTGTACTGCATTAGTATTAGTATTGCAGCCCCAAAACAATCTATATTGAATTATTGTAGCATTTATTCTGTGTATTTGCTTGTTCCTAGTCCAGCTGGATGCAGGTAGTTACGTTGTACTTTTACTTGAGTAAGTTTTGTTGTTGTTCAGATTCTATCTACAGGAAGATCCAGTCATAGTAGTAGCTTGTGCACCACTCAGGAGCAAGAGAGTCCAGTCACAAAAATATGAGTATAATGTCTCTGGAATTCAAACAACACTGATTAAATATGCAAGTTTTTTAATGCTGATTAAATATGCAAGTTTTTTAATGCTAAGTGCACACATGCTGTGTAAACTAACATTATGCCTCCTAATCAGTTTATAGCATTAGGTTATGTTTTATTCTAGTATCCTCTTTTATTCTGGTTTCATCATTGTGGGCTTTATTTGACTGTTTTATAAGAATTGATCATTACTACTGACTGATCTAAAATAATTACAGCACATAACATATTGCTCATCGTTATGATTGCTCAAAGGAGGTGCCGTCCTTACTGCATGAAGAGAGTTGGCAGTTAAGCTCATAAATGAAATGTGAACATCAGCTTTGTTTGAGTAGAATTCCTGGGGAGATTTAAAGTAGGCCAAGAACACACTGTTTATCTGTGTTCCATTCAAGTTGGTCAGTTCTACTGAGAATGGGCCCGTTTTGCTCTGTGTATTGCAATGTTCTGTCTGGGGCTTATTTTGGGTTGTGTTGCTATGATGGAGGTCCAGTTGGCACTCCATTTTCTACATGCTGTTTTTGTTCCTAATGGCAATAATAATTCCACCCCCCCCCCTTTAATATGGTCCATTAACTATGCTCATATTTTCAAGTATTGCTAATGGAACTCATTTATTTTCTGAGGTCTCTTAAATTTTCCAAAGGGGCTGTAGTGGCCGTGCTACTTTTAGCACAGTGTGAGGCAGAAAGAATGTTAGAGTGTGGTTTCCCTGCACGCACAATGTGACCATTAGAGTCATTCTGTATCAGCTTCTTCTAAGATAAGTTTTCGCACCTCAACCTGTGATGTTTGGCACTTGTGTGAGGGAGGTTAAATTGTTGTTCCTCTTTTGGTGAGGTCTCTGTTGGTGAGGTCTCTGGTGAAAGTCTCTTTTTGTGTTCCACTTTGATTGCTGTGTCGCTGTCATTAGGAAGGTGCCATGGAGGTAAAGCTCCGTTGGAGAGAGTTCCTGTCGTTGTGACTCGCCCAAACTGCACTGACCTACTGCTGCTGTACCCTGTTTACCAGTGCTGTTATGATGCTGAATACAGAGTCATAAAATGTTCCTTAATTAAATATGAAACATTGTTGCCTAGCATTAAGGCAAGACATGTTTATTTTTAATTCCTCACCCATAATTTGAATATATCTGTCTAACTTTTCACCATTTAAACAATAGGGAACATATGGTTAGTTACTTGGTATGGATTCGTGCACATCTTGCATAGTTAGAGCGTTTGGGCGTCTACTGGAAACTTCTGTAACACTTCAGTGCACTTGGGAGGAGACAAGCTGGTGGATCAGTAGAGAGGAGAAAAGGTGATGTTTCTTAGGGCTGTGATGGGTGATGCATGGTGTTTAAATCCTAGAGCTGTTTCATCATGTGTGGGTGAAGTGAGATGGGAGTCATTCCTGAGCTTCACTCTCACCTGCAGAATCGATCTGTACTGTCTGTCTCTGTAATTATGAACAGTGTGTGTGGGAGTTGGTTACTGCAGTCTGTAGGAGCAGACAAATGCACTAACAAAGCATACATACTATTAAATGTTACAGGCATTTTTTTTCCTAATCATTAGATTTATTAGTAGTTATGTCTGCCCCTAAATTCTGTAGTTATGTTGGCTTGGTATTATCCAACTAACTAATAGAAACTAAATGTTATTGTTCTGGACATAGATTAAGTTTATATGATGGATCGCGAAAACAAATCATGGTGGATTATTTTTAAATGCATTATCCTGTCTGGCATATTGGTTATGTGTAGCAACCTGACGCATGAACAGAAAGCCTGTGCACTGTAATCTGAACATGAACAAAAAGGTCGTCTCTGTCGGATCCGTGATGACTGCTTGACCTTTGTGCCGGGGCTCGACCTGCACTCAACCTGCCCTGGACCTGCAGCGACGGGGAGAGGCCTCTTCAGTGCCTGACTGTGCCTCTTCTGAACTTCAATGCAATACAAAGTTTTATTTGATAACCGTGTCTGTAGTTCCAAGGCCAATCTGATCAGACCCTTTTTTCTGCTTTCACTGTCATCTCAACTCCAATCAAGAAACAAAACAAACACAGTAACAAGCTGCACTGTACACTTGTGATATTTAGTACTGCAGGTAATTACTGTGTACTTACTGTACTGTAGTACCTGGACGTTCTTAAGGAAATCTTGAGATGGTAGACGTGTTTCCACTGTTCGTATCATGTCTGAGTATAAGGTCTTATCTTAATTGTGTGCTTCCTGTTTATACATTTAAATATGTCCTATGATTATAAAGCATCATTGAAGATTATGATGATGATTAACTTCTCCAAGTCAAAGTGTATGTTCACGTCATTAGGACCGAACATTAATTCTTCTAGAATTCACGTGGGCTCCTTTTTTTTGTCCTCTTTTTAACATGTTAATCACATTGAAAGAGCTTATTTCTGTTCATTTTATTCATTCTTTAATGACAAAAATGTTAGCCTGAAAATAAATCCTTTTATGTGGTGTAATACACTAGATTTTGACAGTTGGTTCTGAATAAAATGAGCATATTAGATTGTCTGTACTTACTGATATAGCTGTTTACATTTTACCAAAAAATTAAGAATTGGTTAAAAATAAGAACTGCATATTGTTTGTACATTTTACTAATCACAGCAAACAGAGCAGTGTCCTTTGTTTAACAGTACACATGCTATGTTTTCCTAGTAACCATCAGCTGGCCTTTCTCTTCTCTGCTGGTGTGAAGGATCTGTACCTGTTTGACCCGATGATCTTTGCCCCAAGTGAAAGCTGTGCGGTTTGCCTCGCCACTGAGGCCATGGGTCATGCAATCCCTCCTGGACGTTTGTGCAAACCAGTCAGGCACACTCCCCTCTCAAACAAGGACAGCTGAATTATTAATTCTGTGTGGCATCCCTCATCAGATCCTATAAACCAGGTAGCACTGGCAAGCGTGAACAGCTTCATGTATAATCGATGGTCCAGAGCCCCCTCCATCTCCACCTGCACTTCCCTGCTGCTGGCTACTAGATGTGCTGCTTAGCAAACAGGGCATGGCGAGGCTCATGGGTAGCCAGTCTCCACTGGCTACAGAAGAGCAGGGACTTGCGTCCAGCCAGTCAGTGCCATGTTAAGAGCACAACAGCATTAAGAGCAGAGACCTGCGGTGATTGTGCCCACTGTAACCCTGAGCCTTACTGTGGAAGAAGAAGACAGAAAGGAAATGCATTGCGCATAT
>JAOYMR010000007.1:14347426-14358528 GCA_025802075.1 Tenebrosternarchus preto | reverse complement strand
ATGAACAGAGCTTAACCCTAGCTATGAACAGTCTTCACTATGTTCCTGACTTGGAGGGGGGAGAGAGAGAGAGAGAGAGAGAGAGAGAGAGAGAGAAGCATATGAAATGTAGTAAAAAGCCTGTGAGGATCAACTTGCGGGATATATTCCATACTCCTTGTTTGTAGGCCAGATGAAAGCCTCACGCTGAATGATTAGGATTCAAACATAGGCACTGCTATTCCACACAAACTGCACCTGAGTCCCAGAGAGGATCTTCTCTTCTTTATTCATAATCCTCTCCCTGGGCTGCTCTCTCTGCTCTTCACTGTAGGACATCTCCATGGATACCAGTAGTAGAACACTTTGTTTTAGTGTGCCCCAAGGATAAGAATGAGGAGTGACCTCTCAGGACAGGTCCTAATTGTATAGCCTCTAGGTTCACTGAGGATAACTGCACTGTGTCCTTTAACAAATCCATTTGTTGTTAGTCCACGCACACAGCATTTTCTGGACCGATTTAGGACGATTTTTCAGCCAGAGCAGTCATTAACATGCTGCTATTGTTTCCAATTCTTTATCCTAGTGGCACTGATAAAAAGTTCCATGGAGATGCGTGAATCCACAACACCTGGCCTGCACACATTTTAAAAACCCCTGTGCTTTTACTGCCTCGAGTTCCTCAGCGTACATCAACTGTGCTGTAGTTTGGATGTGTGGATGTTACAGTAACGTGCCCTTTGTGGTTCCCACCCTCTTTGTGGACAGATGTCGCTCATATGAAGACTGCTGTGGGACACGGTGCTGTGTCCGAGCCCTCTCCATTCAAAGGCTCTGGTACTTCTGGTGAGAGCTGCCTTCATGTGCCATTTCCACACACACTCAGGCTTTTCTTTCCAACCAAGTGTGATGACTTGGTTAAATAGTTTAACCTGCTTTCCTCTGGGCAAGTAGTTCAACAGCTTGTTACAGATTGTGGGTCCTGTTAAAATAAAATAAAAAGAAAAATAAGAACAGACAGTCACTGCAGAATGACCAGCGTTACCAAGGTGAATAGCTCTAATTTTAGCCTTTGTACATCAATATTAGTGACTATTGCCCACTGTGTGTATGTGCACTAAAAGGTGGGAGTCAAAGCTACTGAGCTCCTTCCACCCACCTCTCCTTCCTAGCTTTTTCTGATCTCTGCTTATCTTTGAACTAAATAGGTATTTCATATCCATGTGGTTCTGTGGATGTTTATAAAGCACATTTTTTGTTTGTTTGTTTGTTTGCTTAAGGCCTCTTTTTTCATTTCATACTTTTTCATTTTTTCAATTCATTTTTAATTCCCAAGCATCTCTGGCAGACTCAGAGCACCATCACTTGAACAAGGCCAAATTCTCTAACAGGGACTTTAAAATGAACTCTGAAAGTCAGTACTGTAATATGAGGGGCAATGTATTTCTGGGATATTGCAAAAACTTAAGATTCAGTTATACTCCCAGAAAAATGGCAGCTTTGGCAAAGACAATAGATAACACAGAATAATAACTGAAATATAGATGACTTTATGGTAATTGTTTCAGTAAAAAAATATCCTTCCCTCCAATAGGCTACTGCTGATGATGGGCGTGCTCTTTTGCTGTGGAGCTGGCTTTTTTATTCGTCGACGCATGTATCCGTCTCCTCTGAGTGAAGAAACTGCCTTTAATGTGTCTTTCACCAGACAGCCTGTGAGCACACCAGGTGAGACCTCCTTCCTTTCATTGTCATCATCTCAGCTAGTTTAGAACCAATACGTTTGTTTTTTCAAAGCTCTCGAGCCTGTTTGCCTTTTTTGGGCATGGCTGACGTGTCACACTCAGCATTGCCAGAATCCTGGGAGGACAAACCTGTCCCTGTGAACACAGACACTTCACTGCTGTAAGCCAAGCTCCTAGTCATGACGGTATCTGGTCCTAAAACACATGGCATAGTGTTGGATAGACAGGAAACAAAGCTTAGCCATGGACGCAGATATTTATTATTGGTCTTCTACTCAGAAGTCCAGAGAGCTGCAGGTTAGATAGAGGCATGAGATGTTACCCCTCCCTGCCTCAGCCTGCCCCCCTCCACCAACCCACCTCTCCTCCTCTTTTCTACTCCTCCCTCCATTACTCCTTCCTTCCATTTGCACAAAATAAGCAGGAAATCTCTGACAAGGCTTGCGTGACTGTAAACAGTCAGGCTGTCAGCATATGGCCATCATGAGCTTCCTGCAGTCGGAATGGACGAAGCAAATGATAACACCAGACTTCTGTGACAGCATGCTTACACACTGCTTGTTGGCTGTTGTATTGTTCATAGCTGCCACTCTGTGCTTTTTCTCCAGAGATCACAACCAGAGCAGATCATGAACTAATGGTCTTGTTTTGGGGGGTGCTAACTGTCCGATGTTCACGAAAATATCCTGGAGAGATGGCGCTAAATTTAGGTTGTTCACTGACATGTGCACAGGTACATGCCAAGTGTGGCAGAAATAGATCCCATTTTCACATAACCTCAGGCATTAACTTTAACAGAAGAGAATTGGTATGTTCTAGTGTATTATTATGACAGATGGAGGGCCAAATTTGCTTCGTTTACTGTACACTCTACTGTACAATTGTCTCATTTAACAGTCAAAGCTGGCACAATAATTAGTTTTGCAGTGGTGCTGTTTCCTCTACCTGCAGTATCTCAATGCAAAACAACTACAAATTCAGTATATTTGCATGATTAGTATGGGGGAATATAGCTGTATCATGCAGCATGTCATATACTGTGGATGTACAGAAAAGTATAGGGGCATCAGAAAGGTTTTGGTTAAGTGTTGGCATTTAAAAAAAAAAACTTTTTTCATATAGTTCAGTGGCAAAAGTAGGTCACCATCCTTCCATGGATTTTGTAACTTTGCTATTAGAACATGGGATAATTAATTGCGCTCTGCCATTGTCTTTCACTCATGTGGTAAATTTAATTAAGAATTTAATATGAAGACACCCCTAATTATGTTCCTGGATTGTTGAAGCTTTTTATGGGAAACTTGAAACATTCGACACACTAATCACACAGTAGAGTTGCGTTTATGCAGTGCAGATTAGTTAGTTACTATGGGTCGAGCTCAGTCTCTCAAACGATATTTAGTATTTAGTGTTTATTAGTTAGCAAAGTGAAGTAATTCCGTGAATAGTGTACAGACATCAGTAGAATGATGAGAGGATCTTTCTCAGAGAACAGATGAACAAACTGACTAAAGACAGCATTAGGGGATTTAAAGCAGATAACGCTAATCTTCTTTCAGTGCTCTTTCAGTGGTTAATTGCTCAGTAGAGCATTGGTAAGGTTTGAGCTTACCGACACCCTGTGGAGAGCATCCTTCTCTCCACTTCACGCTGCAGTCTGAGAGCAGAGTGAGCTCAACCTCATCTAGTGGAATCCTTAGAAGATGGCCTGAAAGCGCAAAATGAAAATGTCTTGAAATTTGACGTCCTAAGTCCTAAAAGAACTGGAATTAAAAAGAAATTATTTGGTGGGGCTGCATTTGTTTAATTTGTTTTCTTACATCAGGTCATTCTCAGTGTAATAACTAAGGCACTTGGAGAAATGTTCCGTAAATTAGAATCTCTCATTTTTTTAATACTTATTTCATATTTATGTTTGGCATCAAAAAATAAAACGGTGCGTTTATATACTGTAAAACAAGGTTTAAATATCCCTCCAACAGTCTCTCAACAGCCTGGCACTCAGGGTTATGGTGATCCTGCCATGACGATGCCCCTTGCCCCTGCCTATCCGGGTCAACCCAGTGCAGCCCACATGATGGCTTCCTACCCACCTCCACCATCCTACTGCAGCCACCCTCCACCCTCTTACGACCAGGTCTTCAATACCACTGAGAAGAAGTAGCCTGGGTCCTGCACCAGGGCACTGGTGCCACACCGCGTCAAAGCCATCTACTCAAGCTGTGATCGACACAGCACAATGGCTCCGCTGGCCTAGATTGTGCTCAAGTAGCTTACAGTGGGTTTTCAAGAAATTGTGATTTTTTTTGTTTGTTTGTTTGCTTTTGTTTACATTTTTTTGTACGTTTGATTTAGAATACGGGCAGTTTTACTCTGTTCATTACTCCGGCATTAGAGCTGAATTTAAGGACATGTTTTTATCAGACCCTCTATATTAATAAAGAAATCAAACATTTTTGTTAAAGGTCATTGCAGGATATGACATGGAGTGCTTTGATAGTTTTATTCTGGGAGTTTAGTGGAATGAAAAGTGTTTGCAGCACATAAAAAAGAAGGCAGTGAATCGCATCATGGCTCAGTGATTATTTGATTCAACAAAAGAAAATGACTGATTTAGCTTTGAAACCGTCTCCCTGTTCCTTAAGTTCCAGTGATGTTATCCATTTCAGGCAGTTTGGCAACCTGGAAAAGGAGGTTTGGGACAGAGAAATGGGACTCTTATCCAAGTGCAAACACTTGACTGTTTGAACTCCATCTGTGAAATAAAGTGGACCAATGCTGGCTTCAGCAGTAACCTAGGAGCCGAATTGAAACCTTCCCTTTTCCATTTGCAACACATGCTCCCAAGGCAACGGAACAGGTGCTATGGAAACCAAGCCGTGACTCTTTAAATGAAATCAAGGACAGCCAGAGTACATCTCTCCTCTCAAACCTCAAGCCTGGCTGGTCTACACAATACATAAAAGCTACTCGCCCTCAAAAGCCATGTGGCCAGAACTCTCTGTCTAGTGCAGAGAGTTCAGCTATTGTAAGCACAGTTCAAGTCTGGTTCGGAATTGGTTTCATCTAGAAATATCTTGAGAATGACGGCTGACTAGGACACATCCGGGGTTCACCCATTTATGCTACACTTAACACAGCCTGAATTCAAGCCTGCCTTCGTAAGCAATTTAAATGGATAATTTTGTTGTTTTTAGTTTAGTTTGTTTTTCAAAAGCAAGTGTATTAAAAAAAAAAAACATGCACAAAGAGGAGGTGTGGCAGTGCTCTGGTACTTGTTCCCAACACAGAACAAAACAGAATAGCATTATTGTCTGTTTGTGTGTCTGAACCTAAAACAGCAGGCTGTTTTTTGGATGTAATGAAAACTGCAGAGGCTAATTTTGAGAAAAATCCACTGCATGTTGATGGATTTGGTGAGAATTTGAACAGTGTTGAGCTGCATTTAAGCAAAAAAAAAAAAAAATCAATAAATAAAATAGCAGTATGAAAAACCATGAATGCATTCAAACACACACTTTAGAAAAAAACAACAAAAAAACACTTTTATATAAAATTAATGGTACATAAACACAAATATTACAATATTCTATGTAAAGCCATGACTAATTTTTTTTCATTATAATTATTTTCTAGTCACTACACCATTCTTTGACAAAAACAAAAAAATTCAATAAGGAGACAAGTTGGCTAAGAGGATGGTAAACACTACAGTTTTCCCAGAAACTGTAAATACTAATTTGCCCTTGAGCCCATTCATTACCTTCCATCATTAAACTAAACAGAATTTAAAACTTTTATTACTTATGACACATAGCAGGTATTCCAACAATGTATGTAAATTTTAAAAAAATCCAGTAAAGAAGAATGATTTACAATGAATAGCACATTTAGAAAAGTAAAGTTTTAGATATTGTATTGGTTTTGCCCATATTCAGTATTTGAGCATATTTCTAAGGCCATCCTATGCAAAGAAAAGACTGGGTGGGACCGGGTGAAAGGAAAGCCTTGATGTGCACAAGATTCACTGTTCGTAATGAGCTGGTGTTTCAATTACAAAGTCACAACATGACTGGAAAGGCAAGTGAAAGTTACAGTTGGAAGTTCTATTAAAATCAAGTGACAATGAGTCTTATTTCTTATTACTTCTAAATGACAGTAACCTGGCCATAGAGATTTATCCCTCTAAAATAAAGATAGCCAGGACACGACATGTCAACATAATTTTAATGTTAACTGTCATGTTGTATCTAGTAAACTGTCACTGACAAGTCAGTAGCTTGGACACTGTAATTATTGTCAAAGAGAAAACCAGTTATTCATGAATACAGTAATAAAATTACCTACAATTAAGACTGATACTTCTTTTTTCCAATGTGATTTTAACATTTTACAGAAACAGACTATAAAAAGGCATAGTTTTCATGTTACAGGCATCAAGCAAAAACATGGAACATTTGTACCTGAGCAGACATGGACATCAGTGAGAGCCCTTCACATGGCCATTATATTGCACTGAACATTGGCCCACACATTTCCCTCATGCTTACCTCTAGCCCTCGAGTGAGAATTAATTCACCGCACAGAATTAATATGGCAGTAAGGCAAATTAAATGCATGTCATGCTTACTGAGCCAAGTGGATCCATCTACTTGTATATATTTTCTTAATCATGCTGCAAAGGGTTAGGCCAGTTAGGGGGTTGTTCATTTTGTTTTTTTGGCTGTGTAGACTTGCCAGGACCAAAGGGAGCATTTACAAGCTTGTTAAAGGTGAAGCTACAATGCTAAAACGGCAAATGTCCAAAAGACCAGTGTGGGTTTTCAGAGTAAGTTGAGTGCTTCCTATGAAACTCTGATGTATCAAAGCGGATTGAGACCGTCATGGGTCTGTGTCCATTTCTAAATGAATTCTGATGCGGTTCATTTCAAGTATGAACACAACACGAACCAAAGGCATCAGACACCAAGTACGGCAAGACAACAGAGTATGTGCAGCGGAGGAATTTCTGACGCTGCTTTGACTTTTTTTATGTATTTTGCTACCTCTGGCTGTGTTTTCAATTGCTAAAAACCCCCCAGATAAGTGCATTAATCACAGCGTGGGGTATTGTCCTGACGACAGGCTTGCAAAATATGCGTCATACATCTTTTTTTCCTCCCAATTGTAAATTTGTCAGTGTAAACACAAAGCAAACCCGGGCGAAAGTGTAACAATGCATCATTCTCTTGTTTGGTCTGGACCAAGGGAACACAACTACAAGTATAAATACACCCTTAACCTCAAAATAAACAGTTCTCAAACAAACAAAATACTGTTTATGTATGCAAGTTTGCTTGTTGAATTCAAATGTTTTCAGAATTTCTCTATTACCCATATTATATACACACACACACACACACACACACACACACACACACACACACACGCACACAAGCTTCATACACTACATTTCATTAGTACATTTGTATACATATTTTAAGTGTAGCAACAAACTTATTTATGAATAAGTATTACTGCTGATAAAATATACACACTTAAATACACAATAGGAAAAATCTACAAAGATTTTAATTCTGTGTAAAACATACCATAATGTCTGTTTTAGTTTGGCAGGGAAAACTTGGTTGCCCTGTGCCAGGTTACCAGTGCATTATTTGTTTTACTGAACCGACAGAGCTTCAGTATTTGTGCCACATGCATTAAAAAAAACCAAACAAACAAAAAAACAGTGGTACAAGTCACTGTCCACTGCTTGGGGAATCATCTTTCAGTTCTAAGGAACTACCACCAGAGAGCAGTTTTCTGGATAGAGCTTCTCTAGAGCTTCCCCGAGTTAACAATCTTCAATGACTCATTTTTAACTGAGCACTTAACTAGCAGTTGTCTCCAATGCCAGAACTCTGGACAAAGTACCAGGTGGCGGCCATTTTAATGCTTTAGTGATTATACCCAACGGCCACACGAACTAAGGCCCCTGTGACTTTCGTCCAGATAAAGAACATTTTCCCCAGCCTGCAAATTCAGATGGGTTACATAAGCCTGCATGATAACTGTTAGGTCTTACTAGACAAAAAAGGAGGGAAAAAAATGTAATGTTCAAGTTGGTCAAGTATGCAAACACTATTAGCAGTCCTGTACAGACAGCATAGCATGAGGTCAAACACCAAACTGCACTGCTGTGGCGATAAGGTCTGAATGGCTCATTAGCCAGTCTGTACTTCTAGCAAAATCCTTTTTCCTCAGAAATTCCTGTTAAAAGGTCAATTTCCTGTAATATCATATGTAATGTAATAGGAGTTCTTGACATCTGGCAGCATGAGGCATGAAGAACATCCAATAAACAATGATGCAACTGTTTGATACTGTTTTTCTATGAATAGTCTTCCATTTGTAGAACAAACTGAAAATTAATAATTCAATCTCGCATTTAAATTATTATTTAGAATGACACAAAAGCCAATTGTGTTGTTTGCAGAAATCTAAGTCCAGTCAAATAAAGTCCAGTTCAAAGAAACCAAATTTATTGCAACATTCATAATAACAGTGTGTGCCTGAGGGAGCAATATTTACAGGAAAAGTTCAGTTCTATATCCTCATGGTCCTGAAGGACATGCTGACATCAATCGCAACAGCAAACCTTCCAACACGCATAGCAACGCCCACGTTGTTTGGGGCTCTCGACTGTTAGAGCCATTAATAGTTTGTCTACAGGCGTACACTGGTGTATCTTCAGCCATCCCCATGCAAAGACATCAAAGACAGGGCTCAAACACAGTAAGCCCACAAAGAGGGCCAGAGACGAACACAGTTAGACACACTGCATTAGAACTGGATCACATGCATGCAGAGGTAACAAAACTCTTTGAAAGACAAAAAAAAAAAAAAGACAAACAAGAACTAATTTTTTTTTATTTCCACAATATGTACACAAAAAAATAAAATCACACAGCAAAGGTAAAGACTTCAGAAGTACAGAGGCAGAACTGTAGGCAGCAGGTTTGAAGTTATATGCTGAAAATGGGGAGTGTTTTTTTGCGTCTGGAGGGATAATTACAATGTTCTGTTCATTGGCACGTCAAAAGGGCACAGGAAGATCTCTCAATCTTAGAGCTCTCCAGATGAAGGGGAGCTGAAAGCCAGTGCACCCAGAGGCACAGATCAAAGTTCAAAGGCCGGAAAGCAGGAAGCCTCAGGCTGGGTCAGATCTGAGAGGAAGTGGATTGCTCCAGCCATACCTGTGACAGACAGAAACAGCCTTTGTTTTCAGCTAGTCTGCTTGACAGAATGCTAAGCACCTTTTTGACACTTTACCATATGCTAAACCATATAAAACCCTACAAAAGCTTTGCTCTAATGTAGAAACAAAGTAATGAACATGCGCTCAGAATTATATCATGCAACCACTGAGAATATGCCCTTGAATAACATATCTTCATACGTCCATATGTCAAATAGCATGGTAATGGTGAGGTCTAAGGCTTGTGCCTACCACTCGCCTCCAAGACCGTGTGAGAGCAACTGATCCACCAATCAGGGGCCACGGTTCCTCTGGCTTGTGCGCAAGAAAGATTGTTACTATGGCAACATTAAGGTTAAGGCAGCAGATGAATGCCTTCGGGTGGCAGCTCCTCGACAGTAGCTGGGGGTACGGTGCCAGTATGGCAGGCCCGGTGCTACACCATGCCCACATTAGGCTATGCTGTGGTAGGCCGCATGTACTTCTGCAGCCTGCGTCTTTCCATGGATGAGCTCAGGGCCAAAAAAAGGGCTTATTACTGCACACTCAACGTAGAATCCCAAGGGCGAGCGGACAGGCGAAGGGTTTACTTTCAGAAGAAATCGCAGATCCAGAATGTCTGATGAACAACTACTGAACGTGTAGCCACTGACTTTCAAAAGTATGAGAATTTTTTTAGCTTTAGCACGTTGGCAGTGGGAGAAAGGTCTCATATTAATGGTATAGTTACTCAATTTAAGAACGACAATGTTATGACATGTAAGGATAAGTGATTCTTTTCAAGTGTAAAGTATTTTGACTTTTCTGTATTGCTGACTGGAATAATGAATACTGCATGCACTCAAATCTTTTGGTAATCTAACAGTAGAACTGCAAGCTCCTTTTGTGTCAGTTTGACAAACATCCAGGGTACTCAACAGCCATCTAAAAGGATGGTAACCATGCCCCCCCCCCAACCCTACTCATTGTCTTCTCCTATATGTGTACAGATCTTGCTTCAGTCCTCTACTACAAAAGCAAGGGTTTTGTTACCGATGACAACCTAGTATACAACAACACAAAAGACACATAATGGAAGGATAACAGGCATTTCTCTATGCCTTTTATTTTCCTGCAAACAATAGCTGCTTCTGATTTATTTTTTTGATGCAAAAAGACGTCATGGTTCTTTAAGGATAAGAAAGGACAGGCAAAATGATTATTGACTAGCTATTTGCAATTGGCCTTTGTTGAAGACATAAAAAAGTCATTAGAACTGCAAATGGCTGTCTGGCTTGAACGAGCCTCAGTAATTATGGCGATGATTACTCCCATTCGCCTTTTTAAGGATGGAGAAGTAAGGTCAGGAACCGTGCGGGTGGCTGGAGTGGGATGTGTTTGAGGAACAGATGCAAGCTTTACCTTCAAAGAGGGAGTACGGTCGATCTGGAATCCGGCAGCCATGAGTTCCGTAGTCTAGACACCACTCTGCAAACTACAACACACACCCGCATACAAGACGTGTAAACGTGCACGCACACGGGGGGATGTGATCTGAATACCGAAAGCCATGTTACCCTCCTACTTAGGTTAAAATCATAAGATCAAAATAGGACTAATCTCCAGGGGATGGGGGCAATAAAGAGAAACAAAACAACATGAATCATGAACGTGATCCAATGTTCTGACGAGGCCATTTCTGTTTCTTCCTTTCATAAACACCCAATCCGTCTCTGGTCCAATAACTGCACCTAAAGATGAAGTCACCCAGGCGGTTGCCATGCCTCGGCCCACGGTTAATTTGCGCTGCAAAAACAGCTCCAGCTGTAAAAAGTTACCGCGGCAACGTGGGAACAGCAGAGCCCATTCCGCTTTCATTACTGGAGCGGCTGGACGGGTACAGATGATCACCTGTGCTCTGGAAGGAAAGAGGCCTGCACCGGCGGGGAATGCAGAGCAGCAGAAAAGCCTCCCCCATGAGACACACTCAATGCACCCCAGCCAATCCCCTCACCCCACCCCATCCAGCCCAGTCCCAGCCTGCCGGGTTACTGTCCACTTCAGTGTCCTTCAGTAGGGGGGGGGGGGGGGGGGGGCCGGGGGGCGGGGCAAAAAAAAAAAAATCCACAAAAAACCCCCCCGGGGGGTGGGGGTAATAA
>JAOYMR010000007.1:14322671-14336109 GCA_025802075.1 Tenebrosternarchus preto | reverse complement strand
TGATGGTGACTCCTTATTCAGTCTTTAAAAACCAAATGAGCCACAAGTAACCTGCCACTTTAAGTTGCAGCTGTACCTGCTGTAGGGTTAGGGGCAACTCGAGGCTACAGGAACATGAACAAGATTTTAAAATGTAGCTGAGGTCTGAAATTTATGCTATTAGATCTCTAATTTGTTAAGATGATCTTTTTCTCAAAAAGGTCTGGAGTAGTGCTATAGAGTGAGAGTGACGATAATCACAGAGAGGGTGAGAAAACCAGAGTGAGGGAGACACAGAGTGGAGAACAGAGAACCGGGGGAGGGAGACATTTAATTTCAGCGCCTGAGCAAGATTAGAGTTTACAGGACGTGTAATCAGTCTCATGCTGGGAGCTGCGGAGTTACACTGTCACGCTGCCAGGAGAGAGAACAGAGCACAGCACGCAGTCCTGCAGAATAACACACCACCTCCCAGCACACCCACCCACACAGCACACCCACCCAGACACAGCGGCTGTGAAGGACGTTAGATATGATGGTGAAGCTTGGGCTTACTGGACTCTGACTTGGACCCAGTCTAATAGAAACAAATCATAGGATCCCAGAATGGCAAATCAGATACCAAGGAACACACAATCTCTTTGATCTCACACTCTTTGGGTGCCCGAGAGGCTTGGGAAACATTTGAAGACCACGGAGAACCTCAGGAACTTGTGAGAAGGTTTTATGCACGCAGTGAACGGAATGACCGAGTACTAGGGGAAGAAAATGGACCAATGATGAGAAAGGGGAAGGGGGCGGGGTCTCATACTTGGTGACACACTCCTTGGACTCGGCCTGGTTCTTCAGCCGGTGGTGGACGACGGCGGCCACGGCCAGCGGCCCGGCGTCTCCGCACAGGAAGGTCACGCGGCGACCGTTCAGGTTCCGCAGCGTGCGCTTCACGTAGTCGAGGGCGCGCTGCAGGTGAGCGCCGTCACGGCTCACTCTGTGCAGCTGCAGGTACAGCAGGGAGATACCTGCACCACAACGACCCCAACGTTTAAAAAAAAAAAACACGCAGCCATTAAAGCACTGATACCACAACACAACTTATTCGTGGGCATCAATGTAATATCGAAGTAAGAAAAAATCACTGCCACTGAAGTTTTGCAATACATTGGGATGAAGTTAAAAGATAGAAGAAGCTCATTTTTAATCTAGAGATTGACAGACAGCTATGCCAACAGAGCCACCTCACCTGTCCATCCTGTGTAGGTAGAGAAATCATGGGGGTCTGCAGTCTTCAACCCCTCCTCCATCTGCTGCAGAAGATCTTTGATCTTATTTTGTACTTTCTTCTGGACGGCTTCACTGATCTGTTAAGGGAGAGGGGAGAAAAAACTGGAAATGTGATGTCTTTTTTTTTCTTTCTTTCTTTTTTTTTTTTTAAACTGGCACATCCACAGTTCTTCTCAACATTTATCTTCAACAATCCAAGATCAATACTTAGCAAGAACAACAAAACCAGACAATGCTCGAGATGGACACACAAACAAGGGTTATAGTGTGAAAAGCATAAAGCCAAGCATACAGACTTCTGGGACTTCAGATCATCTTCTAGGAAAAGCCAAAATCACAAATACCTACATATATTTTTAACAAAATATTGATAAAGCCTTGATGTGCCACGGTACCTCTAACAATCTACAACACAAGTCCACACAGAAGAACATGGTGCAATTCCCGTCTCCAAGTTTTGATGCAATGTCCACATGTAATTGTCAGACTGAGACATGAAACACCATTTTCTCCAGTCACTATAATGCAGTTAATCTAAATTCACCAAATCTAGGCTTTTCTCTCAGACCATCTATGGAGGATTTGTAATTTGACAAACCAACACAGAGAAACAGGAAGAGAGCAGACATATCTGCACTCAACTGACAGTCCAGTGGGTCTAGCTGACAGTAGAAGAGGGTCATGTGACAGTAGAGAGCACAAAGGCTTCTCATCAGAGTGTGTCATCACCGACAGACATTCTGAGTCGGTGTGTGTGTGTGCACTTCTCTCCCACATGCACACACAGCTGAAAACATCTTTTCAGATCCTCTCCTTGAGCAACACAAGTGCTGAATAGTGCAGTGCTGGGGGGCTGAGAGAGACGGACCGAGCAGGTAGGCAGGTAGCTACATCCGCAGCAGCACCACGTCTGTGCGCTGAATACTAATGAAAGCAGAGAGTCGGGACACTCACCCATCACCGAATGTACTCAGACAGCTCCATGTCCGCAGCAGCCACACAGAGAGAGAGAGAGAGAGAGAGAGAGAGAGAGAGAGAGAGAGAGAGAGAGAGAGGCCAACACCACTGCAGCCTCTCGCATAGTACAAAGCAATGGGCTTTTCACTGTGTATGAGGTCAGACCAGTTGCACAGAAGAAAATGAGGAGGCTAATTATTACAGTGAAGAGAGCCGTGTGTTGTGCAGGGTTTTGAACATTTCAGATACAAAATCTGAGGACATGCTACAAAGGACTTGCATATGGGTAAATCTCCCAAGATCAAATTTGATATGCAAAGAAGATTTGACTTTATGTAAACAAATTTCAAAGACAAACATGCAAAATATATTCCCCAAATTCATCACCTTGCCTAGTTTGCATTAAAAGATTTTACAGTATGAGATCCAAGTGAATTTCACCGACTTCGATTCAAATCCAATACGTTCCCTGTCAGGGAATATCTGGTGGTATTCATTTCAGTCCAAATAGCTGGCTGATCACACACTGTGGCCTGATAGACAACCCTAGAGTCATAAAAAAAAAAGCCCAAACCCTCAGAAAGTAAACGGATACCAGATAACAGTTTTGGTCAGTAGACACTCAAATTCTCTTAATGCCAAAGTAAGAGAAGAAGTAAAAGCCACGTTTTTCTGATTTCTTATCTCACCTTCTCACCTACCCAGAGGACCTTCAGACATTCAGGATACTGAGGACAGAAATCTCCTAAATGTGGTTTCTCATCACTTGATTGAAGCCAGATCATAATAGCCTGCAATTTTGCCTACACATCAGTGCTCGACCTCATGTTGGAATACATCAACTTGTTTGGACTTTGTATTTACATGGACAATTTACTTATGAAATAAATATCATTTAACATTATTATATTTTGTACAAATATATGGTAATGTGACCCCACAGTCTCCAATCTGTTTGGCTGAAATGAGCCTTAACAAGCTAATTTCTCCCCTTATGGAATCAGATGTGCTGGAAGCCAGTAGTGTGTTGTTTTGTGCCAAACTAATTGCGATGAAGAGCATTCCCATTCACAGCCTCTTCCTCCCAGTCCGCTCACATGCCGGATGGCTGCTTGTGCAGTGCATGTTTCAGGGAGATAAACTCTCCCTCTAGTTTACATAACAAAAGGAAAACAAGTCCAGCTCGCAGAGGGCCATGGTGGAACTCACCCAGAGCCAGTTGAATTGAAGCAAATCGCATCTCTGAGGCAACACAAAACCAAAATGATGACAAATCTTGGTGTTCAGATATGTGTTTTGTTAAAATTACAATATAATAAACCATCTTTCAGTTTAGTAGAAGTATACCTGGAAAGATCTCTTAAGTGTTCAGCCTTATAATTTACCTCATAAATTCAAAAAGACATCCAATATTGGCAGGCTGTTTTATGACAACTGAGACCACTTGTGTCTCAGAACATTTACATTTTTGTTTTGTAGTGATACCATGACATTTTCCACAGCATTGGCTGCACCATTATTAGACATTTGGCAGAGGAACCTGTCAGAAAGATCTTCAACTCCCACATCTGGCAAAGCTTCCGAACACCGAGAGCGCAGAGTCCAAGTGAGCCTTGTTCTGTGCCTCCATTGTCGACACTGTTGATCAGAGCTGTTGTGGCTGCAAGGTTGTCGGTGCCTGTTGCAGTGATGAGGTTCTGGCAAACCTTCAGGTGACTCGGGAGAGTAAAGTAGTTCCCGACAAACAATGTATACAGTGAGGCTGAGTGCCTGCTGACTTCGATTGCTGATATCAGTGGGCAGCTGAAGGAATACTTCCAAGGATCTTCTCAACCCTGGTTGTGGAACACTGGACAAGCTTTCTACCCTCGCAAAGGTCCGGGAGGATGCATGGGAGTTTGCCCAACCATCAATGTTTTGGGGGGATTTGGAGAAGGCATTCAACTACATCCCTCAGGGAATCCTGTAGAGGGTGCTCCAGGGTTACAGGGTACAGGGCTCGCTGCTACGGGGCATTCAGTCCCTGTATAAACAGGGCAGGATCTTGGTCTGCAATGCCGGCAGGGAGTCAAATTGTTTTCCAGTTGAGGTTGGACTCCACCAGGGCTGCATGAGTGATGGAAGAATGGAGCGAGAGGTGGACAGTGGGATTGGTGCAGTATCTGTGCTGCTGCGGATCCTGTACTGGTGCGTTATGGTTAAGAGGAAGCTGAGCAAAAAGGCAAAACTATGGGCCTCCTTGCTTAGTCTCCTGCCCCTGCGACCCGGACCCAGATAAGCGGTAGAAGATGAAATATCAGATGGAATACCAGGCGCCTCTCTCATCTCTCCAAATGGGGTAGCACCTTCTCTCACTCATAGTGCTGTTGTTCAGAATGTCTACCTGCTGAAGATCTGCTCGATAGCCAACACTGCAGCAGTGAGCTCTAACTCAGATAGAGCATCATATATTGACCACAAATAACATACCACACCTGGTATGTGGTTGGTCCTTTTCTACCATCTTGAACTTGAAGGTGCCTGTTTGGACACAACAAGAAAGACCAAGAGCTCTTTCTAATGGCTGGTTACCACAATCCATAAATCCTTTTGTTAACACTGTTCATTATTTCAGAAGGAAACTTGTGTCTATTGTCTTCTGATGTCTTTCAGCGAACACAGCAGGCACAGCTTGGCAATGACACCGATCCCAAACAAACGAACAGTCATCCCGTATTCTGTAATCTCTTTGTTCATATTAAGATTAGGTCACCACAAGAACCAGAGGAAATCTGTGTCCTTCTCTACCATTCTGACTGAATGTAAAATAGATCTGAAATCAGTCATGAACGCAACATACTTCTTGTCTAAACTGTAGCAGATCTCCTAATAAGGAACTGGTATGGCTGGGATCTTGTAGAAGTTGGTAATTCAAAGATGTATTCTTGTATTCACCTCCAAAGCCAAATACAACTCTGTTGTTTTTCAGGGATGGTTTGTCCATGATGGGGTATGTACCAAAGTTTGCCATCTGTATGGTACCAGCTGGTCTGGTGGTGCCTTTTCAGCATAATCTTTCTTGATGACATCATTGAGGAAACCAGTGTATATTCCTGCTGGAAGTTTTCATGCTTTTCAAACTTCATCTTCAATCCTTCGATCCTGTTTAGCAGAATTGTTTGGAATGATGATATCCTATTTCAATGGCAAGTTCAAAATGTAACATCCAGCTTCAAGCTTTATGGAGTTATTCATGATTTCCCCAAATATTAGGTACTGAGTTTCAGTAATTGTTCAAAGGTTTCTATGGAGATTGTGTCACTCACCATAACATTCTCCAAGTTGTCCATTAATGATCCACCCCTACAGCGTCCTTAGTCATGGCTGTCCACTACTTTCCATGGTTCAAGCAACTTGAAAGCTTGAATGTAAATAATTGTATACACCATCCAAATAAAGCCATTTAGCCAAATCTTTTTTTTGTTGTTTTTACGTTGGCTATGCTTACAGAGAACTCTCTTCTGAGAAAAGACCTCAGAATGTTCATCAAACTAGATGGCAAACTAGAAATCCCTAAACCATTCATAACATAGCTGTAGACTGATGTGTTTAGGCTCGTTGTTAGTAAAGTGATCTTTGCCTTTCTTCCACTTAAGTTGAATTTATTTATTTTTTTTGCTTTGTTCAGTGTTACTTATTGGTGACATTCAAAACACTCAAGCTGCACCAAAGACAGGGTCAAAGAGTATTTTAACTTGATGTTCAATAAAATCAACTACCTATATCATTGAACTGTGCTCTGTCTTTGTCTTTCCAAGAGGTCACAGACAGTTATTATCAGTTATGTACAAACAAGAGAGTTTGTACAGAAAGCCATCTTAATGAAACTTCATGTTTGCTGGCATAACCAGCTCGTGCATCTATTGCAAGTCAGACACTGCATTACAACATTTATGCAAAAAAAGTGCATATGTTTGAACAGCCTTAAACAAACTCTAGCTGAAAAACCTTTACAAGTATGCAGAAGTGATTTTAGCTTAATTTCCCAAATGCTGTTGTAATAACATTGTAACTAATCAAGAATCAGCACTCGTGATTACTCTCGTCTTCCGCTCTAGAAAGTACAGACAATCTACTTCAATTCCCTACATTTTTCCTCAACAAGAAATAACAATAATAAATATTGTGTATAGGAAAGGATCATTTTCAAAGACTGGAACGCGTTTTGCTGGAAGATGATGAGCGTCATGCTGTTGAATGAACAACGCTGCTATTCAGCTTCGTCTTTGCAGTCATTTTCAGCAGCTTTTTCATTAGTGCCCAGAGGATTTGTTTGCAGTTGTGACTTTGCGAGTTTCCTCTTGACTTTGTGAGCATCCTCTTTGTAAGTCATGTGTTTCTAACTGTTGCTGCACCTTTGTTTCCGGAGGTAGCAATATGGTATGATAAGGCATTTGCCTTGCAACTTCTATTGATGGCTCATGCAAATTTATTTCTGGAATGACTATTGTAGGAATCCCTTTTGATGTTCTTACCTTTTTAAAGGAAGGACTCCGTCCCAGCAGATGTCATGCTTGGTGCATCATATGCTTGCAACACTGTCAGTTTAGAAGTAGAAGCTCCATTTGCTCCATTTTCCTCATCCGCCCCTCTGCATGTTCCTCCATCTTATGCAGAAAGTGCTGCTCTTTCTGCTTTAACTTGCAAGTGTGCAAACAGAATGGATGAGCGACTAGAATCTAGAACTGGATTGGCTGCTTTTGTGACCAGAGCCTTTATTAGACAGCCTTGTGTCTATGCTGGAGATGGCGTCCTTGGGTTTAACCTCATCGTTTGGGTCAAGTTCTGAATCCTCAATGTTTCAATGTTTTTACCCACATGAAAAGAGAACTCATTTACACCGAGCATCTTTGCTTTTAACCTGGTCATGATATCCTATTCCTTCAGCTGGTAATGTTTGGCCTCATTCTACAGTTGGGTATTTAAAAATTTGTCAAAAGCATATTTTACCTCATTTTCAAAACATTTAAAGTTTTGAATGATCTTTAAGATTAGACACTTTAGTTAGATTTCATTTTTGTAGGCTGTAACGTGGAGCGATTAGGAAGCGAATGCATGTGCTGAGTAGAGCAAAATTTATTATTAGAAAAACCCAAAACTGTGTCGTTTAAGTGGTCCAGGGTCGATTTACCAGAACATCAGCCCAAAGAAACAGTCAAAACGAAGGAAAGACATACTGATAATACAAAAAGCATGAAGTAAACAGAAACTTAAAACGTTAACAATAGGTAAATTAACATACACAAGACTGAAATTTGTATGAAAAACACCTTCAAACAAAGACCGATCACAACAAACTGAAAACCATGGTTTAAATACATACGTAAATGACAAGACTTAACAAGAACTCGGTGAAAACAATAAGGGGCGGTGATGTACAAAACAAAGGGTGTGAAAAACCAGAACAACACATAAGCACGTGGAAAATGAAAACAAGGAAGTAAACCAAAGCATGGAGGAGTGGGGAGGAGCCTGCGTGACATAGGGATCGTAATATTTTAAGCAGTGTCTTTTCTGTAAGCTTAAGCAAGCATTTCTTACCCAGGTCAGTGTTAATATTAGCTGTATTAGGTCAGCATTATATAAATTAGGTCAATATCTATGAAATCCACCTTTGAATACATACATAAATGACAAGACTAAGAGCCCGGTGAACACAATAACATCATAAATTAGGTCAAAGAGTCTAGAGAAACAGTGTTAAACGCACCCTGTCCAAGTCATGTATAAAAAGTCTGTTAAGTGACAGAAGTGACAGAATGCTGTCCTGTCATCTCTCACCTGGAACAGGAGGTTCCAGGTGAGAGATGATGATTAATATACATCCAACACACATTTCTATTCCATGCTTTTTCTATGTACATCTTTGCTGTAACTTCCATAATCAGAGTTTCAGAGTTAATATCTTTTGTCAGTATACATATTATCTTGTCAGTAAATCATGATGTGGGCTTATTTGGAATACACATGGGTTTAAATGGCACCATGCTGCCAGACCTTTGACTAATTTCATAAAATACCTTTATTTTATAATCTACAATGGACTTTAATCTCTTCAATTTAAAAGAGACTTTAACTTTAAAATGTATGAATTAGTTAATCTTGCATTATGCCAACAGATATACATTATAAATTAGGTCAATATCTATGAAAAACACCTGAAATAAGATTTTATAATATATAAGGTGGGCTTAATGGACACGGTTACCAATGATAACCGTGAATGAATTATGAATAATGAATGACTGAATAATGAAAACAACAATAAATTAGACAACAATAAAACAACAATAAAGGCTTTTGCCAACCATTTAAATAACCCTAACAATGAGGCTACACTGGTGAGCTGTTAATGCAACCTGTGTCCCATCGAGAGCAAATCACACTCGTCACCACAAATGGTGGTGAAGTTCTAGACCGGGGGGTGGGGGGAGGGACTAACCCCCAGAAGCAAGTCTGCAAAATTTAATCAAGCAGAAAGAGTTCTTCAATTTGCAAGTGGGTTCCTAACTTCATAAGCAGCAGGCCTCAGAGCAGGATTCCACTCCATCAGTCTCAGGGTTGTGTCCCGAAAAGCCCCCTGTTGAACAACAGCCTCAGGAAACTGAAGAAAGCAACTTACAAAGCAGCCTGACCTGCAGCATCAGTCTGGTATGGAAACTGCCCCACCTTAGACAACAAAGCACTGCAGGAGGCAATGAAGACCTGCCCAGCAAATTCATGGGTCAAGTCTTCCTGTCATCAAGGAAACTTAGACCAAGAGTTGTACAACCAAATGTACAACTTTTAAGAAGGAAAGTCAAAGCAACTTCATTAACTGACTACTGCATTAATGGCACACGTATGAGAATGTACTATGTATGTGTGCGTGTGTGTGTGTGTTACGTATAGAGTGTTTGGCATAGCCAACAGTCCAGCAAATGTCAGAATCATTTTTGGGGCAACACAAAAGCTGCTTTAAAAAAAACGGATTAAAACAAGTAAGTAGAACAGTAGATCTAAATAAATAGGTAACAAATTGTTAATCCAATGCTATGTGTGTCACTATACTTGGACAATAAACCTGATTCTGATTAAGTTCCAACTTAAAACAGCTATGCTTGGTGTATGATTATTAATAGCTAGCTAGCTAACCTAGATATAAAGGTAGGCTGTGGACATGGCTTCGAGCTAACTTTTTGTTAGATAACTAGCTACTAAAGCTGTAGCTAGCCAATTGCACAATATCATTTAACACGGAATGCACAACACTTCCCCAAAATAAAATCAAATGTTGCATCATTCCCCATTAAGGGGGAACTCTTAAATTAGTCCCTAAATCTTACATTAGAACCTAGCTAGCTAGCTAACGACTTACTATCAAGGGGAGCGTACACTGCCACAGGACTACATTCTGCTAAAAGAGCTGTGACTTACCTTCCCATTTGCATCAAAGGGATCATTGCTGTTGCCGTTTGCTCCTGAATTTGAAGATACGAGGACGCCTTGGTCCCAGTCAGGGAAAGGGTTGACAAACGACCGTTCCTCCATCTCCGACTCCGAGGCCGTGACCAACTTTAATCTCTTTGACATGTTTTCTCCCATTTCAACGGAAGCTCGCCAAGGCCAAATTTCGCGTATGGCCCGAGTATACAGGCTAGCGTGTGTAGAAAACGCGTTTCTCGTAGAATATTAGTTGGTCCTGATGCTGCTTGGTGCTATACAAGCCGCAGTGGTCAATATCAAGAGTCTGTGCAAGAATATGGGGTAATGAATCTCTTTCAAACTACATTTAAAAAAGAGCAGGTGATATTTAGGCCGCGACCTGCCAACAACTTAAATTGCACACGTTTGGCGCAAAGTGCTCTTACCTATAGATAAAACTACATGGACTTGCTCCTATTCATGACGCTATGTTAAATTTGGCTATTGACACGTGCTTCAATTGGCTAACAACAAAAAGTAAAATAATGCCTAGGCATTCTAAAATGAATTCAGATAAGCCAAATTATTACCGTTTCAGGAAAGGAACAAGCTCCGACAGCGTAAGGTAAAGCCGTAGAAATGAACGTAACGGGTAAAAAAGAGAGAACGATTTCGCATCAAATAACATTCCTTTCATTTCACAGGAGTGTCACGTCAATACAAATATTGACTTCCCATAGAACAGAGATCTCCCAGAAGAAAACAGTCAGCTACTGAAAAAAGACAAACCGAAAAGTATCGTCAGAATCACCAATTTACCTTTGGCAACAAAAAGTCTTACATTTTTACATTTACAGTTTAGCCTACTAAAATCACCCGCACTGATAAACGCAGTGGCGAACCTAAATCGTATTCTTCAATACATTTTTAAAGATCCACCCACCATCATTACAACGGACTAATCAAACCAGATAAATTAAAAAAAATCAGGAAAGACGTAATATCCACCATTGCCCTTCCCAAGTAATTCACCAAATGTTCTAGCTCTCATTTCCGGACTTTCTGTTTCACAAACGTTGAGACTGACTTCTGTTCAATTCTTACCGGTGTACCGGCAACGCAGAATCCGAAAGCACCAGATAAGTGTTAAGCAGATATCTCTCGCTGATCTTGACCAAATTTGAGTCATAGCCTCGAGGAAACAGATGGTGATTCCGTGTGTGATTTGCTACAGGCTCCGGACTATACGGCAAACATCCATAAACCTAGCCCTGCCCCCCCCCTCCCTCTTTATTTCCCGTTTTTAAGAACTTAGCAGTGGGATACCACATTATTTATTTAGACATGTACAGTAAAATCTGAAAATGAATTGCCATTTCAGTAGGCCTACCCTTTTTGGTGAGAGGTTTCGTCTGCACATATGGTAACTCGTTATTAAGCTCATTTACACATTTAATCGAAAAGGACAATAAACAAACCAACATAAGCGTCCCATATTTTCCAAAAACACTTACTTTACAGTGTTCCTTGTGCTACAAAGTGCTATTTATTTGTTTAGGCTGTTTAATCTCTGTGGATTTACTAAAATTGTGTTTATTATAAAGGCTTTTACAAATCTTATTGCATAATCAAAGAAATTAACTAGGGTTTATAGAAAATACCAGTCAACATTCCATATGTGAAAATGGATATTTGCACAGAGAGGTATTCAGATGTATTTTTCAATATTCTTCCATAAAACCTGGTGTTTCAGTGAGCTCCAGTGAAGTCTATTTAACACTTTCTTAGTGGCAACACCTACCATCTACCTACAGTGACCAGCATCAGGTGTATTTTATAGGTGTACACGTAGAGCATGTAACCCATCTGTTGCCATGACCAGTATACCGGCCAGACTTTGATGCCTTTATCAGTGTTCCCAAAGAGCACTGCTTTTCAGTCAAAAGAAGAAAAACAAAACCAAAGAGGGGGGAAAGACTGACTTCACTCCCCCAAAATATTTACCACTTCAAAGCAGAGAGAGTTAAAAAGGTTTTTGTTGTTTTTGTTCTAAAAGCCTAAAAACAGTTTAATTTTTGCTTCATGAAGCGAAAGACGTGAAATCACTCACCAAATCACAATGTCTGTAAATATCAAGTTATGCAAGAATGGATTATGGAGTATAAACACAACAGTTTTAAAAAAACTAAACAAAACGCAATAGAAAAGCCCGTGTATTTTGGGACAAATCTCCAATCATTTAATAATGTAACAGTTTAGAAGGACAAGACATTTGCTCACCATGAAGCAGAACTGTGTTGTATTGATTAAAGTAGGAGGCTTTAGCTAATTCAACATTGTTTACATGTGTAAGTGACATTTCTGTAAGTCACAGCGCCGTGCAGTTGCAACATGCTCTTGTACACTGGGTCAAGTCCAGCACAAATCCCTCTGCCAAGTCCCCCGAGTAAAACTGGGGTGGGTACCGAGAGCAGAGGAACTCTTCGTGGATTTGGTTCCACTACAGGCCGTGATTCCATAGCACAGACTCGTTAATGCAAATGAGGAAACAACTCCCAAACTCCACAAGTGAGAATGTTCATCCATGCCTTAGAAATGCTACATCTGGCATGGATTCAGAGCTTGTATCCATTTTACATATTAATGGTGTTTAGATGCTAAAACAAATTAATAGTTTTTTTGTCAAATTTTATCTTCACCAATCTCTAAGCAGAAAGATGGGTAATATAGAATACATAAATCTTTTTAAAAAGCAAACATTCTTATGCATTTATGCAAAAAATTATCTGCATTAATAATCCATGAACAAAACCTTTTCTCAGTACCTCCTGTCTCAAAAGTAATAAATAAATAAAATAAAATAAAATGAAACAAAATCCAGTAACTAAAAAATGCAAGCAATGAAAAGGAAATTGGCATTGGTATCTTTAACAGCAGAGCACATTCCCATGACAGAATATGCTTAAGAGAGATTCAGAGTGGAAACGCTACCTCCCTCAGACACTCTCAAAGATACTGAGGGCACTGAAGTTTGGGAGAAAACCCTAAAACAGACACAAACCAGGCTTACAATACAGAATCCTAAAATATCTAATGATGGTAGGACTATCAGCATTTAGTCAACCTTAATCTAAAGAAAAAGTAGCTCTGAGAAATTGTTTTTTTTGTGTACATCTGTCCATTCATACATCACTGGCGGTAATAAAGCTTCTCTCAAGACAGTTTATGGTGAAACAGTTTAATTTTAACCTCAGTTGCTGGAACTGGATGAGTAATATTCACATGGTGGAGAGCTCAGATAATCTGACATGTGGTGGACTGTTTTAAACAGAACAGAAGCTTTCAAGGGACCAACATTGCCTTTCTTATTATTAAAGGCATACTATACTTTTCTCAAAAATAATGTTTGGTTTCTTTGGGTACTTTGCAAGGTTAAATGAAAATATCCAGCAAATAAATTCAAAAGCTTGTTCATTAGTGGCATGCACCATTAAGAATTGTGTTATTTGTATCATGTTCCTCACTGAAATAACTAAATCATGTTGTACCTTTTTGTGACCCATTTTTCTTCCAATCATTAAATACTAAAATTGAACAACATTTTGTGGCAGCAACTCTGAGCTTCAAGAAGACAGAGCAAACCTGTTTAATCTTATACATACATGTATGTCTTGCCAACATAGCACAGTGAAAACCCTACTTACAATCAGTGAGGCATAAAACAGACCTAAGGTTCATCGAAAGGGGGAGAGAGAGAGGGAGAGGGAGGGAGAGGGAG
>JAOYMR010000007.1:14279252-14302160 GCA_025802075.1 Tenebrosternarchus preto | reverse complement strand
GAGAGAGGGAGAGAGGGAGAGAGAGAGAGAGAGAGAGAGAGAGAGAGAGAGAGAGAGAGAGAGAGAGAGAGAGAGAGGCAAAGAGAGATATGCATAAAAACAAAACAAAAAAACATACAAAACCATGTAGAATGTAGGGACCCAAACATTCAGTCAAAGACAGTCGAACAATATTCACACATTATCACTCAGAGTGAGGAGAGGGATGAGAAGAGAGAAATATGCAAACAAAACAAAAAAGGCAGAGACACAGAGAGGCCATGCTGGTACACAACAACAAAGCAAAAGGTAGGGAGGCATTCAGGCATCTCAGCAGATAATTACAGGAAGAGATAACCATCCAATGAAAGGGTGGAAAAGCTTCAGCCTTTGAGACATCAGTGCTGTGCTTGTGGAAAGCAGCCTCTCAAAAAAGCCCCTAAGGCTACAAAACCAAAACCAGCCTGTGCAAAACCCACCAGAGCCTGATCCAGAGGTGGTCATGTCATAGATGAGGTCTTTGAGTGTGGTTCCCACGGTGATGAAGGGGTGGTCCATGGGGGGGTCCTCCTCGTTAGGCACGCGGTGGTGGATAACCGAGCGGCTGTGGCAGATGTAGAAGACGGTGACCAACACGAAGCAGAGCACGCACACGGGCCCCGCGATGACGGCTGCCAGGGCGACGGGGCCCAAGGGGGGGGTCTTCACTGTTGGCACTGCGAGACAGAGAGGGAGATGGAGGGTGAGAAAGATTGAGAGAAAGAGAGGGAGAGAGAGAGAGAGAAACACGCATACAAAGTTCCTGCTGTAGGTAACTAGACCTTCAACCATTGCTAACTTCTAAGCAGGATCTCTGTGTGTCTGGCCTTCAGAAAGTAGATGAGTCATGACTGACATGTGATTCTCCCTTCCAACCTAATCACCTTATGTACACTTAATAATGCAATTATTTATAATGACGAGCTCTTGTAGACAACTGTCTAGACTCCAAGGCGGCAGGCCCTAATAAGCAGCAGTACATTGTCTGTTCAGTCATCTCAAGTGGTCAGTGGAACTTCCTGAGCAACAGCATCCATTACAAAACAATACGCTTCAGATATTGCTGACCCTGTCTGCCAACGATCAACCTTCGTAAAACAACAAAAGCTTCAGGGCTGCAAGAGCGTTGGTTTCCAGCAGCACATGCTGAAGCCATCTGAACGCATTCCGTGCTCCTCCTACACAGATGTGCCCAGAGCACACAGACGTGTCTTCATCTTTCCTTTCAGAACCTTCATGGGCATACAAATGTGCTCAAAATCACCGGCGCTGATGTTGCCGTGACCACAACGACGAATGAGACTGTGAAACATAAAAGACTTTCTTCAAGAACCCATTCTCGCCCTGCTCAGAGGGCCAGTTTAATTGCTTGTTACTGTATGTTGCGATGTAAGATTTCTGCCTGGGGTTTTAGCAGAGCGTGACTGCTGACGGAATTGATGGAGGCATTTAAGAGCAGAATGGAGCACACAAGCCTTTTTTCTTGACCATATGACTCGGGTAATAACTTAATAACACAGTTCCTGCAGAAACACACAGCATGTTGCCATAGAGTGGAAAGCAGGAAACGAGCGTGGGTGTTTGTGTGTGTGTGTGTGTGTCTGCGTGTGTGTGTGCCTGCGTGTGTGTGCGCGCGCCTGTGTGTGTGTGTGTGCGCCTGCACATGTTGAATGTGGGCACTCAATTCTCACAACACTACATGTGACACAAATGCATATTTCTATTAGCAGCTTCAAATAACAGGCAGGTGTAATAAAGACAGTAAGCAGAGTCCATGGATTAAAGAAGTACTGATCACGGTACTGAATCAGTGGACAGCAAACTACAAGCTCTATACAAACTACTGCCAGGTAAAGCTGAACCAATTTACAGGTTTATCTATGCCAAATCCATTTTTATAGACACAGAAATCTCAAACCAAATGCATATTTATGCAATTCTACCATTACAAAACGATCCATTACATATGCTTAGACTACGATAGAGCAAAAAACACACCCACTAAATACAAAATACCATGTTGTCCAAATTCAGCGTGAAAGCAGACAGTAGACTTGTTGTTCAGGTCGTCTGAATAACGAGAAAGCAGATGATGAGCTGCCTCCACCTACGAGAACCAGCAGAGATGATGAAGGGCTCGTTGCAGTGTGCGCCGTGGGGCTTGCATCACTTCCCTGCTCGCACGCGCGCTCGCACGCTCACCTGGGAATACATTGGGGTCTGGGTTCTTGTTGCACCAGTCGGTACTACAGCATATGGGGTAGATGCCCGTGTCGTCCTTGGTGGAGGGCGCACAGATGAAGGGGCGGTCGCGCGGGATCAGCTCGCTGTCGTTGATGCACCAGCTCTGCTGCGTGGTCGTGCTCGCCGTCTTGGTGATGGACACGAAGCACAAGCCGTCCGTGTTGCACGTGGAATTTGGGCAGCGGCGACAGTAGCATTGTAAGGCTGTAAGACAGACCAGGCAAAACAAGAGAGAGAGAGAGCAGGTTAGCCATGTCCTTTATACGACGGATTAGACGACACAATTGTGTCGAGTTACTGCGTTGCTTTGTTTATTGATCGTTGGATTCCTTCTTGAACTGAAGCCTTTCCTTCAGTCCTTCTCATAGTCTTTCAATAGTCAGATTCTTGAGATGAAATGCAGTGTGAGTTTTTAAAAGGATGTTACATCCATTTTGTTTTTAAAAAAAAGAGCAACTGGCTAAGCTACAAGTCAGCCAAGATTTCAGAGAAATGTACACTAATGCAAAAACAATTTGTGTTGATCTTCTACTTAACTGTTGTTACTGTTATTTTTATTAAGAGGAAGGTTGACAGTGTTTCCTTAAATAATTTCTTAGTAGGCAGCAACTCCTTAAGTCATTTGTTCCGTTTTCAGCAAAGCAATAAACGAGGCTATTTAACCCAACCAATTAAAAACAAACATTTAGGAAAATGAAACGTAGGATTTAGCAATGATACTCCATCTGAGTTGAAAAAAATAACCATCCTCTCCAATACCTCGCTCTCCATTGGAAAGCGCACATTCACTCTCAAAAAAAAAAAAAAAACACTTTTACCATCGTATTACCATCCTATGGGAAAAAAACAATAATAAAAGATGCCTGCTCTCCAAAAGCTGCTCTCAGTCATTACAGCAAAGATCATGCGTAGCTAGCAGAGGCTAGGATACAGAGGAAGACGGTGACTGAAGGTAGAAGGTACTACGAGGTAGATGGTAACTGAAGAGCTTTCCTTGGCTCATCACTAGCAAAGCAAAATAAACGTGGCAAAATAAATCATTAAAAATAATAATAAATCTTGCGTTCTGCACCCTACTCAAACAACATTTAGTGGTCAAATTGGGTGCAAAGCATAACTGTTGATTTAAAAACTATTCCAAAAAATATCTTCATTCAGAACAAAGATGTTCATAGATGATTCACGGCTGTGTTTAGGTTAATGACCAGGTAACACTCAGAGTGGATTAAAAATAAATAAATAAATAAAAATCGGGGGAGTGGGCTTTCTTTTTTCTTTAGCATTTTTCCCCATTGCTGAAAACAACTTGAAAAACAAGTGCTTAGGTTTCGTCAGACATGCACCTGGTGAACTCGTTCTTATGCTGAAGAAGCCATGGCACACGCCTGCGTCAACCTTGGCAGCCACAGTGGCACGAGGACAATGTTCAGACACAGTACAGACAGGTCAGCCAAAACACAGTCACTACTGTTTCCCATCTGTCTGGACCTGCTCAGACAATGCACTCCATTATCTAGCCGCTACACATACCTTGAATGAAAGCCGTTTAACAGCATAGATTAGCACAGCGCCGATTCTAGAGCAAGATCAAGAGATACAACTTCTGCTGTACGAACATGTTTGTGCTAGAACCATGGTTGGGGCAAGAACATTTAGCCTGAAATCGGCCCCACTTGAGGCAGTGCGGCATAGACAAGGGACACCAGTCCGCCTGCTTGAGTGGCTGAGAGAATTTTATTTTATTTTTTTGGACGAGGTCGCCTCAACGGAAATAAGTGAAAGACGGCCTTGAAAAAGCAAAGGGCAGGGGAAAGACAGAAGTGTAAACAGCCAAAGAGAGCGAGAGAAAAGCTAGAGCAGTGAAATACAGACAAAAAGAAGCTTGAGAAAAGGCGGCAGGGAAAAAAAAAAACAACACAACAACATGCAAGGCCAGTGACAAAGGAATTCTGGAGGGTTGGGCTACACACACACACTAAACCACAGACAAGAACATCAGCACAGCATATCTGATGGTCTACATGGGCCTCTGAATTCAAAGCATAAAATTAGAATATCATGATATCACTTCTCCTAAAGCAGGTCGTGAAGAGGAATGTTTCAACGGAAGGACTCGGGCCGAGTTAAGAGGAAAAACGGCGAGTTGGTGCGAATACAAGGCCGGCGTGTCTTTCGATGCAGGCTGCCCACATGCACTTAAAACACCTTTCAGAAGAAAATCTAAACGGCTTTTTTGAATCGGCTGAGTAACACAACTAATGCGACAGGGGGAGGGACAGAAGAAGCAAACTACTAGACCAACTCCCTGGGTATTGGTGTATAATGGTTTCTGGTGAGTCACTGTTAATAACTTACCGTGACCAAGGCGTGGTCAAAAAGTCTCAAAGTCCCAACGAGAAGAGCAAATTAGCCAGTAAAAGTCTCATTTAGAAACGACCTAACCTTGAACACACAAGTTATGACAATACTTGGAAAAATGACGATACTTAGACAATGGTGGCAGATTGCATTTTAGGATAACAATGAAAGTAAGAAATAAATACAAAACTGGAGGGGAAAAAAAAAAATGCTATTCATACTATCAATCCCCTCCGGTCAAATGGTCAAGTAATACAGGAAAGCAGCAGTGCTGGAAATTCAATCAAATTGGTTGCAGTGTAGAGTTCTGTTTATGATCAAGGAGAATTTGGCGAGTGCTCATTAAGACAGGAGAGCACGGCTGAACTACAGACTCAAGGACCTCTAGTAAAATGCACAGACTCAGGAAACTATAGTTATTGTGGAACGTAATGCGCTGGTCTTAGCAACACAGTAATTAGACACGACACCAGTGGTATACAGGAATGGGAGAAATCCCATGCAGCTTGCAGTTATAAACGACAAACCCAGTACAAGGCACACGCTACAGAAGGAAAGGAATATAGGGGGAGATATTTAGGTGATTATAGTGAATAGCCTAATCACATTTCCTGAAATATGGACTCATGTTCACAACTGGCTGAGAGCAGCATCACAGAGTAACAGAGTCAGAATTGTGATGATGCCATAGACATCCATGGAGTGCAAACACAGCGTGACTGGGCCCTGATCTCTGGTTATGAAGAATGACTCTAGCTTTGCCTTCTCCCGTCAGTCTACAGCAATGCGGCCGCTCGCGGTCCGTGATCCATGTGCAATCAGCTACCTGACAATCTCACGCAAGCGGCATCTTGACAAGATGTAGTGACTGGCTTCACACATCTTCACGAAAGTGTTTCAGAGTTGATGGTGCCTTGTGAGAAACGGATGCAGCAAATTAAGCCTGTTGCGATCTTGTAACTTTAGTTAGATTAACTGTTGTGCACAATAGCTATTTCTTTCTTTCTTTGGAAAGCAGATAATTTATTTGCTTCAGCACATCCAGTGAATGTGTAGTTACTGTGACTAGTCGATTCCTGTGTGAAGCGACAACACCTAACCTTGTTGGAGATTAGGTGTTTTCACCAGATTCTGATTTTATTCTCTCATCCCTACTAATACACGTTATCAAATAAAAAAGATCAGAGATTTGACACAACTACTATTTCCAGCAATCACATCAATGTTTTTGTAATGTAGAGAAAAAACTTAACATGTCAGTGTTCTTGGTTACTGCAGTCAGGGGTCTGATAATTAAATTGGTCAATAAAAATCAAAAATCACATAACATACCATAACATAATGGTTGGGGAAGCACCGCCTTCCTCCAACTTCAGCAAAATGAAAAATATGCAATATTATAACTTTCAGAAGGAGGCTACGGTACAACAAGGAAGGAGGTACAATAGGTGTTGAGGGATTTGCATTATAATGCTCAACAATAATCAGATTTTGATCTGGCAACCTGCAGATGCACCTGACTACATAGTACAAGTGCATACAGTTAAAAAAAAAAAAAAACATCTCAGTATTCAACACCGATACACAGGCACATGAAACACACAAGTTTAAACAGGCCCTTTGGCTATACACTAATGTAGGCTAGTCCAATCAACAACCAAATAATTAACAAATGGAAATACCAATAAGATCTTATTTAGTCTACCAAGTTGGAAACTTTGGGAAAGTTGAGCTTGTGCAGGAAATTTGCTCTGAATGATCATCTGCCAATAGACCTGGTTTGCACTGAAACCTCCTGGGGTATGAGGATAAAGTCTGAGCTTTGGAATCTGTGGAAACTATGATAACAAACCCCCAATTTTCAGCTTAAAAAAAAGTTTAATTTTGTAGTAAATGATCAGCAGTACCAAACATGGCTGAAATTTCAAATAAATAGTCATTTATTAAGAATAAGAATTATAACCTTTTTATTTTAAAAAAGGTGCCTTCAACCACCTACTTCTCAGCATAAAAGCTGCTGGTTTAAAATGCAGTGTGTGTTCAAAAAAGTAATTTAAAAATAAATAAATAAATAAATAAAAATAAAATAAATAAATGGGGGGAAAGGTTTTAAGAGTGTTCAAGTGATAAATGGTAAGTCACCTTGCAAATTTGGGTTCCTTTGTGGAGAAACCACAAGGACTCCAGATAAGAGGTGTGAAAACATATGCATGCCCTGAAGACTTGTGGCTGCAGATACAAGTCATTCATCTATGGTAACCTGGAAACATTAATTACAAATGGTTAAGACTAGAACTTCAAGTAGAATAAAACCTCTTTTAGATCAGTACAGATCGATCTATTTACCACGGGCCTTTCATTCAAACAGAAACTCCCCAGCTTAGTTAGCAGCCATTTAAAAAATATATTGGATGGGGTGGGGAGAAAAGCCTACATGAATGCCTTTACTCAAGAGCATTCTCAATTCAGTTATGCAATTCTCCATCAGTGCCCGGAGGGCAAGAACTCATTCACAGCTGACTGAGCACTACCCACCAGGTTGCCAAGCTGAGATGACTGCCCATCTCCTCAGTTCTCCCATTCTCTGCTTGCACTCTCACTAGACTCTTGAAATGCTGGATCTCACGTCTTCTGGTCACTCTTTTCTCACAACATTTCCCATCACTGCTTGTGATTTGTCCTCCCTCTTCAATGCTGGATGCTCCACGAGATGTCATACACTAATAATTGTGTATAAATATATGTTAAAATAAATACATGTACAAATACAAATGTGTGTGCATGGTGAAAAACGACAGGAAAGTCGACATGCTGACGATACTGACTGCAGCAGTACGAGTGAGGATACAACAGCGCTAGAATGAGGTCAGAGTGCAACTGCACTTCATCACAGCGACTCAGTGCTACAACACTGATATAGTTTACATGCACTGAGCTGTAGCCGGGCAACAGACAACAGTGCATGTGTGTCAGTAATGGTATGGGGCTAATCCAGAGGAGGGCTCTATTAGATTGCTACTGAAGAGGACACAGAAACAGAGGAGGAACAAAAGATTCTCTGATTTGCTGATTTCAAGGCATGGCATGTGCATAAGGGCCTTTTGTTTGCCTACATTTACCACGCTGAGCTTACATACACAAGAAAATGCAATTGTGGTTAACTTGTATTAAAACAATAGTCTGATTAGACAGTTCATATGTCTCTTCAATACTCCCAATTTTTCCAGTTTTCATTGTAATTTATCAACTTAATGCATCAAATGAAAATGTTTTTTTTTTTTTATTATTATTCAGGTTAACCAGACATTTTAGAGAAATTAAGAGAATCTTAAGAGAAACCTAGTCAGTGTTCACCAACCCTTCTTCCCCATGACAGCACAGCCTAGGGCAGGTCAGAGCACACGTATTTCTTTGTGGGACTTTGAGGTGTGGGGACCTTGCTCTGTCACTGAGCCACACAGCCCTGACACTACTCAGCTGTGTGTTCGCATATACTGATGCTTCTTCTGAATCAGTAGGATGCTCAACGAAGGATAAAACAGGTCCCCACCGTATCATTCATGTAGTCATTTGCTTTAAAAAAAAAAAATTCTACACCCCATTGTAGCCCCTTTCCCTAGATATTCAGAAGCAAAGTAACCCATCACACACCTCAAATGTCCAGTATACATTTATACATAAAACTACTCATCCTGTGTGACTACCTCCATACTCTACAGCAAGTTCAGCCTGGATGGAGACAGTGCACCAGCCAACGTATGTGGTGAATGAGGCTCCTTGCATATAGACTGGTGTAGACAAAACTCTGCAGTACAGTCACGCAGCACATAAGCCTATATTGTAGCCCAATGAATTGGATTCCTGCCAGGCTTCAAATTCATGGTAAACATTGAGCTCACTTGAACTGTTCTCTCTTCCCTTGAACTGTTCTCTCTTCCCTGGCTCGCACTCTGTTCTTTTCTTCTTGTGTAGGAACTCTGCTTGTTTCACAGAACTGGAAAGGATCCTAATGAAGTGCCAGAGAGAAATAGGTGCATTTCCCTACATCATTATTTAGTAAATAAGAGCATTTCCCTACATCATTATTTAGTAAATCTCATCCACACGAACATATAAATTAACATTTTTATAAAACAGTTTGTGGTCCAAATCCAAAAGCCAGATCATTGGACAGAAAAGCTACACCACTAATAAAATATTCATATTCAATATTATTTAAAAATAAATAAATAACTACTCAAGAGGCAACAGAGGAATACAGAAGTTTGTTATTGACAAAGGTTCACCAGTAACATTTTAACAATCTTTTTCTCTCGACTGGGGACGGTCTGTGCCAGCACATGTCAAATCCAATCTCTTATTCAGTAGTGCTGTGAGGTTTCTTCTACTGAAAATGCAATGAATGTTGGCATGGGCACGAGTGAGCTACCTCCACTTAAAAAGCTTTAATAAAAATCCTTGGACGGGAAAACGTTCAACTAGAGAGACCGGCATCATTCCATCATCTCTCAAAGCCCACAAAATAATTAGTCAATGTCACTGATGTGAAAAATGTATCGATACAAAAGTGACAATTTTCTTTGGCCAAATTGCTACTTTGAGAGGACAGCATGACTTAAATAATTAATTACAATCATTCACAAAGTGCATACCTCAGTGATGCACTCAAATAACCACATTTTGAAATCATAAATTTGGGTCTCAAAATTAGCAGGGTATATACATAAAGACACTCATCTAAAGCTACCAGAAGTGCGACACTTCCTCTGAGAAGACCATTGGCAAATAAATGGCAAGTATTTTAGCAACAAAAACACAAGTAAATGCTTTCTTGCACTTCCATATTTGAGGAAAAAGCACTGAAAAATCATTTTCCATACATGATGGAATATTTACTGACATGGCAATTTGCACGTGATTAAAAAACTTTTAATCGTGTTAACACCACATTTCTTTCCCTTTTACATAATGAAACAACAGATTAACCCCCAACCCTAGCAGGAACACCAGAAACTTTACAGACATGGACAAGCACATAGTGTAAATGACAGACGGGGTGAACTGTGATGGACCTAAAAATCATTGAGGAATGGAGATAATTGCACCAAGCTGTGTAAAAAAAGGTACATCAACCAAAGAGCCTTTTTGTATGGCATCAAGGCATCCAATCCTAGCCATAGAATGGCTTGATTATAGGGCTGCACCATACATAAAAAAAAAAAACACTATATTTTAATGTTACTGCTTTCCATTACAATACAGCTTTACACATATTAAAGCACAGTAGTGAAGAGGTGTGAGGTGACATGATGGACTGTTCTGCATTATTTTGACCGTAATTTTTTTAAATTGCATTATGAAATATGAAGCCACAAAACACATATGTGGAGCATCTAAGCTTGATCAGGATAGTCACAGAAAATAAATAATAAAAAAAAAACATGGTTTATTACAGGATCATTTATACACTGGCGCATTGTACAAATTTGCAAAAACCATTAAAAAAAAGATTATGCAGCTTTGGTTTATTTGTGTCAAAAATAGTTTAAATGCATCAACATTGTACCTAATACTCCATTGCCAAATTTAATGTGTACATATATACACTGCACCAACACCCAATTTACTTCAAAATGAAAGAAAGAAGCCCACAAGCATGACTACTTACTGGCTTTTTATTAACAAGTACCTCAAGTTCAGTACAGCAAGTGGTTTTTCAAAAAATACTGCACATTAATAACCAAGATTATATAAATATTTACTTTGACTCCAGATTTTTTTACCTACTACCAGCAAGAGTTTAGATCTAAAATAAATTTTTTTTAAAAATCTATAATTTACTGCTTTAATAATTTGATGCTGCCTATAAGCTCAGCACTTTCTAGACGACTTAACCATGACCAACAACATCAGGTTGAAACATCATCTAACAGAGGACAAAACAGAACATGTCTAACCCTCGCATTCAGTAGCCTTGGCAGAGTGGGCTGAGGTCAACCAACACTTCCCACAGGCCTGCGGGGGCCTGTAAACACAACGCACAACACTAAAGCTGAGCAATTTTCCCCCCAATCTACACATTTTTAGCCTGAATGCGCTTTTGGTCAATTAAATGTCATTCTGGAAGCAGTGAACCCAGAGTGGAGATGTGTGTGTAAATACTGACTCAGTGTTTGGCTGGAAAAGTGGTGTGGTGTGGTTATGGTGTGGTGCAGAGAACAAGTCTGAATTCTGCAGGGAGGACCATGTCCCAAAGCCAGAACTATTTTGGGACAGCGTCAGCAAACTGAGCTGTCCGATGAGTGTGCTGGCATGAAATACAGTGGCTGGAACAACCAAAACCGCACGACTAAATACATCCAAGAACTTTGAACTTAAATATATTAGCGATGTTAATTTCAGAATTCTGGAAAGATTCTCAGGATAAAATCATATACAAAAGATAGGCAAATTTTCCCCAACCAATTCTAAATAACATCTGTCTTATTAGCCTTAAATGGCATAAAGTGTATAAAGCCCAGACATGGCTAAATGAACACGTAACACGATTTCCCTTGTTAACCTGTGTATGAACATTAGACAGACATTTAATGTAATCACAATGCTGACCGATATGTGAAAATAAGCAAGACATACAACATAAATTGTAATATTACCCAGTCTGATACATATGGCTTAATTTTTATTGGCTGGTATTGTCAGTCTGGTGTAGAAGCAGCAGAAGAGAGGCGAGGATGTGATTCTTTGTTCCTCACACACCTCTTCACGAAAGCACTTCCAGTGGTTCACACAGAAGCTTGGCCCAGTGCCTTTCATCTCCACTCTGCAATAAGTGCCATTTTTCCACCAGGGCTTTTCTCGTCCCACACCCATCCCCTCTCCCCTGTAAAAACACACTATTAAAAGAACAGTCCATAGGCATCAGACTTCAGACACATGAGCTCTACATGGTTGGAGTGGGAGTGAAGACGTTGAAGCTCAAGGGGCCAGACGCAATCCCTAGGAAGACATTGCTGACGTGCTATTTATGGATAGAGCTCTAATGGGCAAGACCTTGCCACAAGGTATTGTTGAACACAGACTTGTGGCTAATGGGAAATTCTAATACATTATGCTACTGCCACTTGTTTGCAGACTAAATTTTAACATTTGGCCTGTACAACTTCATAATTATTTCAATAGAGAGCTCTTCACCAAGCAATAATTATTTCTCTATCGCCACATCAACAAGGCGATGAGTGGTCAGGGATAAATAAATCATGTGAAAAGGTGAACATCTTATGTGCATAAAGGGCACTTTGCCAGTAAATAGGGTTTTGCATTCATTGTCGAGTTCATCAAACAAGATGGATGAGAAAATTCAAAGCATAAAATTTATTGCATAGATGTACATTACACCGATGTACAAAGATTCAATCACGACACTACTAGTTGCATTCACAAATGATCAGTATAGCATATAATTTTGAGCTGAAATTAATAAAAACCTAACATCTAAACAGACATCTAGTGAATCAAAACAGACTTTAGACTTTTTGTGTTTGAATGAAGCATCACTTGGCAGCGAGTGGCTCTGTGAAGGCCTGCACTCCTAAAGCAAGCAAATTTGCACTTCAAAAGTTCAATAATATGACTCTATAATAAACAAGTGATCAGATATTCTGAAAAGCTTGACGGCTAAAAGTCCTGCATACCTGCAAAATTCAGAACTTTGGGTAAGAGTCAGGAAGACGTGAAGCAGAATTACATTCAAGTAAAAGGTGGTGTAGCCTATTAGAATATATACAGCGCTATCTTGTATAAAAATTGGTGTTTCTGTTTTTGATGAAGACACAACTTTGATGCGTCATTTTAGATCGTTGCAAGTTGGTCAGAAAATATAATCTAACTAAGTAATAACACAACTTTATCTGATCTAGTTCACTTATTAACCATTTGACTAAAAGCTTTTCTATACACTGTAAAAACCATAATATAAATAAGAATATTGGAGAATTCATTTTAGAATGTCAGTGATAAAGGCCACCATGTAATGCTAATCAAACAAAAAAAAATTGCAGTCACTATTCAGGCTACCTGGCTCTGACTTCCCTAGCCAACCCATCCACACAATTTCTAAATACTATAATTCTGTGCCCTCGTTACGAAAAATGTGCACAGCACGAAACAATTCAGATTAAATACACACATATAATCAAAAAGTAATACAAGCAGAGAAGTATAAATAGCAGAATATCCATTGTAATAATTATTTAAATGATCATCACAATGTAAAGTCACATTATAATTACATTGTGGCACTGTGAATAAAAACAGAACCGAGCGCCGTGAGCTTCACACTCTTTTTAAGGACAAAAGCCTTTATATTTTCATTCCCATGACAACTTTAGCCCTAAAGAAACCTAATAGTCGATGACCAAGTTCCATTTCAGCAGTCCTTTGTTCAAACATCCTTGCATTTAAAAGCACTTAATCTTGGACCACTGAGGTCCCCTAATACCTTAAATTAACTTAATCCCATAGTTCACAATTTGATTAACATTAAATAAGACATGTGGGAGGAAGTGCAAGGCCATGACTCAGGTATCTGCTGAAGACTCATATCTCCAAAGTGACTACAAATAAAAAGGATGGAAGATGTTTAATGTAATACCCAGCAAGGCAGCAGAGACAATCCCAAAGACAATGCACACAAATTCAGAGAATCAATGGCAATTAAATTACACGTCTTTGGAGCTGGTGGCTTTACCCTCTAATGCCATAATTGAATCTTTCAGCAATAAGAAGTGAAGTAATGTTCAATGGTGAGACAGCCACAAAGTGAGAGAGAGAGTGAGAGAGAGAGAGACCCCAAGGGTGCCTTCTGAAACCTTTTTCAGTATTTGCTCTACAGTGTATCGTCTTAATTAGTTTTAAGCCTTTCTTAGGAGCTGAAATTTAAAGGGTGCAATTCTAAACTTTCCAAATCTATGAAATGTTATTTTAAATCCATAAACACCAAGATAGCATTGGCAGACTGTTTAAAAACCAAAAGACAGCCTACTATTTAAAGGAACAGAATCACCCTTTAGTGGAAAGCTTAATCTACAGTTACGCCGCCAGTTACGAGACGCAGTTAACATGGATGGCATTTCACTAGGTAATGTACACTTACTTTAGTGGAAAATATAATGAGATTAAACGATTCTAAAAAAAGATAATGCACAATATTTACAGAAGTACAAAAAAAAAAATCTCTGCAAGGCAGTATGCTGAATTAAGTGAATAGCATTTGTGTATTAAATGGGGAAATCCTTTTCCAAATAAGAAACAAAAAGCATAGTCAGTAGGCATAAGAATAGATCCTGTTCTCAAACTAAAGAGTATACAACCTGACATTCAGTGAGCAAAATAAACTTTCATGGTGACAGCAGTTTCTTCGGAAAATGACTGATTATACTGAGGGGCAGTGAGTGCTTCATCAGTGCAGGGCACTTCAAGCTCTTGTAATGCTGGGGATTGTCCATTCCTCCTCCACCTTCACCACCCACTTCCTCCATCACTGCCGCCATTTAACCATGCTAAAAAAAGGACTTCATTTCACACCCTCCGGGTCCGAATGAAGCTGTATCTACTCAGCAGTTCTTGCAAGACAAGCAAGGTTTCTTGAAAGCTTCTAAGCTGCACAAGAAGGAACAATGGAAATGAATGCGAGATGAGGCAGCAGATCACATGGGATCCTCATCTGTGCAAGCCACACTCTACAGCTCCTCACATTCACCTTCATGTGCAGCTCAATTACTCGCCATCTCCTGGTAACCTGCTCCCCCAAACAGCTTGTCGCACATCATTGGCTTGTCGAGATGTAGGGAGAAAAAAAACGAGGTGTGGCGTGGCATTACGTAGGGGGGGGGGATGGGGAGTGGGCAACACGCTATTACTCATGTGCTGCATACACGCTCTCCAACCATGTGAGCCCTTGCTAGTTTCCCCTTCCCCCCTCTTCTTCAAAAACCATGACATGAACCCCCTTTTCATCAGACATGTGAGCCCAGAGTCATTTCCATAGGTCAGAACCCAAGCCCTTCCCTCAGTCTAGCTCATTATTGCAGGACTTTTGTCTGCGACAGATGTGGGTTTGCATGTGGGGAATCTTAACCACCTCCCCCACAAAGCCTTATAAGCTACTGGAATACAAGTCTTTGTTTACTTGACGGTAAATACCCTCATGAACCATAGCTTGCTGCTAGTAATTTCTAAAACACTTTCTGAACAGTCTACACGTGTCATATGTTAGAGAAGAAAGAGTTCAAAAAGCTAAGATAGGTTTCTAATGTTTTTTTTGTAAGTGAAACTAAAAAGAGAAAATAGGAAATTGAGCAGGAGGAACAAGACTATTCTGAGATGTCTGCAAGCAGAGTGGATCAGACAGCTACAGTACATGATGACAATACTGTGGTAGAACAGGAAGGAATAGGATAGAATAGTTGGCTAATAATGACCCAGTAGACAGATATGGCCGCGCCCCAACAGACATGAGAAGCTTCAACATGACAATGCGATTTTGCAGGACTTCAGTGCAGTATCACTGTTTGACAATAGCAATAACCCTTTCCAAGCTAACCAAAATGTCTTTTTTAGGATGAGATTACATTATCAGTGGCTCTGAGAACCATACTCATCAGGTACATGGTACAGGGTTCAACAACCAACAATGCTAATGAGCCCTGATAATAAAAGGAACCATAAGAGCCACATGGTCCATTCAACTAAAAATGTTTACGTGCCATAATTTTACCTTGGTTTCATTACCTTAGGTACTACTTAACTGTTAAGGAGTCAAACATGACAGGTCACACTCCATTTATTTATTTATTTGTTTATGCATGTCAGCTACACATGAGGAATCATAAACATTGTCATTTGTTTTGCCAAATGGAGAAGGCTATTTGCTGTTTGATGAAACCAGTTCTAAGGGGGAGGAGGGCAGTAAAACTGGCAACGTTCCCGTCAAAGTTGCCAGTAAACCAAATAAACTGACTCCAAAGCACTCCACTGCTCAGAAATAACCAAATCATTAATCTCTTATGGAAACATGAAAGAAGGATCAGTGTAGTATGAAGCACAACTCTAAATGTATTCTTTGTCATATGGGATTTTCTTCATTCATTATCAGCTGCAGATTAAGACAGAGAACTACTAGCTCAGCAACGGGACTGCTGTGCGTTTTCTGTGCCACTATTGTTGGCCATGCAAGTTGCAATTTGGTGTTGGATTTAATCCAGAGACGGAGCCCATTAATCACAGCACAATCTCGTCTTCAAAACCGCAGACACCACAGTCTGAGTGCAGTTGGGGAAGTATGATCTGTGAAGTGATATGATATGATCCCTCAAACAGGTACGACTCGTATAGGCACTGCGCCGCCCTGTTCAGAGAATGAAAGCTGACAGCTGTGGTCTATGGGGCGCCCACAACAGGGGCTCCGCTCCATCCTGTGATACACAAAATAAGATTCTCGCCATATGAGAGTGGATGTCACTCCTGGCAAAGGTGTGGATGTAACAAAACAAAAAGGATATAAGAGTAATGATAGGCTGGCAGGAGTAAGATACACTTGACAAATTGATTACCTTACCACCATTTCAAAAGAACACTGATGAAAAGGTTACAGGAAAGCCAGCAAACTCCTAAGAGCTCTGAAGGGGAATTCATTTGAGTAAAATCAAAATTTTTCAACACTCGATCAGTACAGTGGGACAGGATTCTAAGAAAAACTAAGAGCATGCCTAACTTCAAACCTGATTCATCAGCATCAGGTTTACTGTGTATGGAGATGAGAGCAAGATGCTGTAGTAATCAATAAAGCATATTTGTTACGTTTTTGTTTTTTGAGCATAAAATAAAACACAAGCAAAGCAAATTCTCAGTGCCACAAAAAACAAGGCTGTTTAAACGCATCAGTGATTGTGAATTCAATCACATTTGGCACAAACACAACTTGCCAAATTAGCTTTGGTTCTGTAAGCCAGGACATCAGGCAGTTTGGGGTCACAAAAATGCTCCAGATTCTTCTGACAGAAAAGGCAAAATTACTGTATTTGCTGTGTATCAAGTGCTTACTCGGCTGAGGGGGTTTTCAGGGCCCCTTCTCGGGGCCTCATTCTGAACCCTGGCTCAGATCTCACTCCCTAGAGTGTCTGTGGATATGAATGTAGCATACATCCTCAGCAGGACACAACAATTTTGGGCTAGTTAATGTGTTGTTCTGCCGAGCGCCAGACAACATAATTTTAGCTAAGCATTAACCAATGCACACGTTTAGTATGTTTAGATTCTTTAAACTTGTATGAAGGCATTTCAAAACAATAAAAAACCCACAACCAACTAGACTTACTCTAGCATGGAACATGTTTTCTCTACACTGCAATATTTTGTGCTAAACACATAACCTAAAGAACAGAACAAAAAAAAAAACTGGTCGGTTAAGCAGTGAGTCAAACACACACAAAACACTAATGGTGACAAAGTTGATGCTTTGAAATCCTGCAAACCTATTCCATCATTTTTTTTTATTTTAATTTTACTCGAATTTACGATATAAATACGCTCCCACTCCGCGTGTAAGCGTTTTAAGATGCATGCAGCCAGAGATGTTATGTAGCCAGATGTCCTTTGTCACATTCCTAAAGTCAATGCTGGCGAATCGAATTTTCTAGATACAAAGACACATTATAACAACCCAGCGCTTAAATTTCGTTAAATGCTGCAGCAACGAATCTCTTCACTTATACTGAGAGGCTACATAATGGGTGAATTGACGCGAATGCCATACAAATAAAAATGAACATTATTGCAAATTAAGAAATGGGCATACATTAAAATTAAATAACAACGTTTAAAAAAAAAATAGTAACAGAAGAGCTAACACTAGTTAATTGTTGTATTTATTTCCCAGCTTCATCTCACATTTCCAGCTCGCCTTCTCAAGAGTGGCTTGTAGCGTGGATACCTTTAGGTTAAATGTTTTTTCATCAGCAGTTGAAATTCGCAACTGGCGTGCGAACAAACCACTATAACAAACTGCAGTTCACTCCGCTAACCTGGAGACACGAGAAAAAAAAAACGGTCACCGTGCACAAAACATAGACTGGAAAAGTAACGCTAGTGTGCGCGAACCTTTACCATTTACGTGAGAACTAACGTTTGATAAGACGGCAAACGTTAACAAAGCGACACCAACAAATCTAGCATACTCTCCTAGCTATGATGGCTGCGATAGCTAGCCAGCCAGCCGAGCAGTTAACCAGCTAGCCAAAGTAGCTGGTTAGCTAGTTTAGTTTAGTCATCGACGTTTGTGAAACGGGACGACTCGGATGCGATGTTGTTAGCTAGTTAGCTAGCGGCGTTGAATCCCACTGCCCCTTAAGAAATAATAGGTAGCCTAGCAAGCCAACCAACCTAATAACGTTAGCAAACGTCACTGGTGACAATTGAACCGACAAAGTAGCCACCTTGGCTAGTTACTCTTGACTGTTATACAGTCTTCGTTTACAAATTCTGCAGCCTAGATTCATTCACTTGACTAAAGATGTCTATCTAGCCAGCTGATGAAACTGGCTTCATTAGCTATAAACAACACCCCTCTAGCTAGCTAGAAAGCTGAATGCCAAAACCCAACACTGTAGTGTTAACGTTAGCTACTTGTACAGCCCAGCTAGCAGCAGTAATGTACCTGAGGCGGTCTGTTTTGTATTACTAACGGTAGCTTGGCTAGTCCAGCTGGCAAGAGTATTTATTTCGATTTGGAGCCATCCATGTGTACGCCCAGACACAACTAGATAGCTAAATACTTAGTTAAACGCATCAACATGTATACGCGTATTTTAAAAACACTGTAGTTTATAAAATAATATCTCAGTAACGTTGCCACAACACGGAATGGGTAACGTTACTCTTTATGGCCAGCTTGTCGGTCACATCTTCAAACCCGAGGATAAACTCTTACCAACAAATCACCTAGGATAACTAGTTAGATAACCAGCTACCTTGACTAGCCAGTGCATCTGAACAGTGCAGGATGCCAACTTTGTATAAGCGCGTCTAAGAGCTCCAAACAGACAGAACTCAAGCACAGCGGGTTGCATAGAACTTGGTCATAGTGTATAGCAAGCGCTTTGATTCTCGGCTACTTTGAAAACGAATAAGACACGACACACTTTGAGCCCTTGCACCGGTTTCACTCTGTTCTATATCTTACGGGCACATTCCCTCAAACAATAAAACATTCCTCTGAAAGCACGGTTTTCTCTGACCTGCGCCATCTTTGAAAAGAGTCTTTGGGGCCGTAGCTCCTTGAAACAAAGAGCAACAACGGACGCTCCGACACCCAACTTCATGGAAAAATTAATATGGACTGTACAACAAGATATCGGTGGCTTACCTTGAGAATCGTGAATCCTAGTTCCAAAGAACAGGACTACAAACACAAGACAACAGGGTATTGCATCCATCCTTCTATCAGACTTATTCTAGACTGGCTGGTTGACACACACAACTTCTCCAGCTAGTCTGTGTTAGAGCGAAAAAAACGTGTGATTGGCTGGGACCGCCACTCCCCGCCCAGACAGAGTAAACCCTCGCAGACATCTCTGGTAAACATTTCTTTGCTATGTAGTTATTTTCCTTATTTCTCCCGGCTCCTAAACCAGTCGATGCTTTATTGTCTAGAGTATTTTGATCTAAAGGACGAAGTTTTACAAGACCTTTCATCTTTATTTTGCTGTTGTCCAGTGTCACAGACATCGAACCGAACGTGTAACAAGTCGTCTGAACGTCTAGAGTACTTTTATAACACTCTGTGTTATAAATGTTTGTTTTTTTTTTTAATAATAACACTCTGTGTATGAAATGTTATAATTGCTTAGCGAACCAAAGGGGAATAGCTATCGTGTGTATCAGCTAGTGTCAGTGATATTGCTACATTGTGCTCTAGGTTAAAATAATTATCGTGATACATACAGAATCAACCTAATATGCCTTTTCATAGAGGCTAAGACGCTTAAGGTGAAAAACCGACAAGTTGTGAAATAATAAAAGGTTATCTCAACAGTAACACAGATGGTGGGTAATGTAGGGAGTCTGTTGTTAGGTAGAAAGAAAGCAAAAACTTTAAAGACAGAACAACCTAAAGAATCTTTTAACTAAGAGCATGCAAATTGTTAATTACTAATGAAAACTGAAAATTGCTCAAGGTTAGTGGTCCTTTATGTGTCTCTCATGTCAACGTTCCTTTCCTTTTACATATATTCATCAGGGAAGGACAAAGAACCTGACCTCCTGAAACCTCTCACTCCTCTGTACCCATATATGGTGACACAGATTGATTATCACCTATTGTTTGATCTCTGAGCCTCTTAGGGCTCAGACACAGGGGTTGCACACTGAGATGTGATCCCATCTATTTCATATGCTTGTGCTTAAAAGCATGGGCTATTGATTAAAGAGAGCTTGGGGGGCAGGAAGCAGTGTCCTTTGTATATTGCGACAGATTATATTTGCCTTTCTGCAGACTGTGCACCCTTACAACAGCAACATGAACGCAAATGGCAGAGTCTGGCTGATGGAGCCCGGCCAGTAAGGTTATGGATGACTAGTTACATTATCTGCTATCGCTATTTTTGGTGGGTATGACAGGATTCAAAACATCCCCCATCACTGATCGCGGGGCTGCCATCTGGACAGCGGCCATGGTGGCGTGTCGCCCCAGTGGGACTCTGATGTGGGATGGGAGGGGTGGGGCATGTTTATGCCGAATAACGGCAGCCAGTAGTGTCATATCAGCTGTCTGCATATGTAGTCTATGCTTGTCAGTCACAAATATTCATTTAGTCCTCAATCAACAATGTTTATATAACTTGCTCACTTAAAAGCAGGATAGACACGTTGAATATTCAAGCTCTCTGGCATTTTCAGCAAGACAATCAAACACTAGTCAGTTACTACTTCCTATAAAAAAAAGTTTAGACAGATTGACAGTACAAACAGGAGGCACAAATTTATAGCGATATGAAGGCAATTATATCCTCTGCGGTGCTTTCCAAAGTTTGTTATGTAAGTGAGTACAAGCTTTTAGATAAATGGTGTTTCTCAGCATGCTTCTGCCCAAAAGACTCCTCTGCAAACCTGTACCAAACATGAAGATTGTTCTGATCACCTGAAATGCAGTGAAATAATGACTATATCTAACAATTAAATATAATAGAAGTAAATATGTCTCTAAGAAGCACACAAAATATAGTCTACAGTACCAGTCAAAAGTTTGGACACACCTGACTGAATGTATGGTTTTAATAGTAACAAAGACATTTTAATCTGATGGATTATGCTTAAATTTGTTTCTAAGACAAGTACAAATTGGTAAAGGTATTAGCCTATAAATTAATTAATTTTAATGAATTTGCACAAAAAGTTAAATTGTAGATGTACCTTCAGCAAAAAGCTTTCTTTCAGACCCCTTCAAGTGCTCTGCACATATGAGAATTTCTTCAAGACTCATAGAAAACAATCCTAACCCTCATGAAGTTTGAGAACACCAATATAGTGGAGATGAGGAGGACAGTAAACGTTAGGACAGTTCTACATGTTTTTTATATGTAGAAAATACTAAAATAAGCAATGACTGGGTGTGTCCAAACTTTTGACTTGTATTGTATTTACAAATACAGGTTTGCATAAATCTTTAAACAGATATTTTTTTAGCACTGAGCAAAGCCATTGCTATAACTATATTATAAAAGAAATGACCTGTGTCATGGCTTGCTCAGTGTAGTGTTCAAAAGTCAACACTAGTTCTACTCTCTAAAAAAAAAGAAACTACGGCTAATAATCCTTAATGGGGATTAGCGATAAATTGAGCAAACACAAACATGTAAGATTAGGGAATTATTTTGCCCTGGAGTGCAATTCAACAAAATGTATGGACCAAAAAGATAAGGACATTTTCTTGCTAATTAAGCAAATAAACTGTGTTACATCATGAATAACACTGCATAAGGTGAGAAGAATTAGTCATCTTTGTAAGGCTTTGTGAGCTCTGGGATCCTGTAGGCCAAGCTTATGGCAAGACTTGTAAATGTTTGTAATGATAAGGGAAGACATTGTGATGTATCAAATCAACATCCATTTACTGTTGTTATGAAAAATGCATTCTAGTGAAGACTACAGATGGAAGTGTATTTTCCATACACAGAGAAAGAGTTACGATCTAGATGCCTCTAGAACTAGCACCCCGGTAGCACCCCACACAGCGCGCTAAACTGGATTTTATGCTTTACACCCTTACTTCTAAAACCACTCATGTTAATATAAAGTGTTACTAAGAGTCCTTCTGAAGTCTCATTAATAATAATAATATTCTATATTTCTTAATAATAATAATAATATTCTATATTGCTATATTAGACTTTTCCCTCACCTTTTGATTGACATATTGTGCTAAAGCATGAAGAATGTATTTGCTAAGTATGACTGGCATAACTTCCTCTCAGATGCTTGTTTGTTGTCCTGAGGCAGTGGTGAGCTTCATGAGCTTTCCTGTTTTGGCTGTGTGCAGGAAAACCTGAAGCTTTCCACTTAACTGCTGTCACTCAAGTGGACCATTAAGCAGCACAGATTCTACGCCTGATTTTGTTTGACTTATCGAGTGATATCTAGCTTGTGGTTATTGTGGAGTCCTGGGGTAGCCCTCCCTCCCTGTGGGCATCCGAGAAGATCACTTTACCCTCATTCACCTGCACAAGACATCTGGCCCTTTTGTCACAGACAAGAGAGAAGTTTATCTAAGTTCTTCTGCTGTGGTTGCTGACTGGCAAAAAAAGCCATGTCTAGCCTGTCATCTCTAGCCAAAGAAACGTTTCCAGCGCAGAAGGAGAAGCCTGTCGGTAATTTCAGGAAGTTGTTCCTAGACTGTGGCAGGGAGACGTAAATTAGCTACAGTTGTCGTCACACGCGCCTTTGTGCACTTCTCCTGTCTGTCTGTCAGCCTGCCCAAATGACTCAAGGGTTTCTATCACAGGTTGCTGAGGGTCACATGCCATTTAATTTTAATTAGTCCTACTCATATCACAAGTCTCGATAACACATGGTCCTGGATGGTGTCTAAGGTTGTTAAAGGAAAGGTAAACGGAGACGAGTGAGATTATAGGATGTTTCTAACTAATGCCACCCTCAGAGCTGCCACACTACTTCAGACTCAGATGCAAAGTTGTGTAGGTAATGAACAGAAGTAGCATTAAATTATGAAGACAT
>JAOYMR010000007.1:14255708-14270527 GCA_025802075.1 Tenebrosternarchus preto | reverse complement strand
ATATTTAATTAAACTGTATAAGTAAGGCATACTGTCATGATTACCCACTTGTGGATAAGCTTTATGATTGTCATAACATGGCTACAGTTCCTCTTTTTAGGCATATTACATCATCTACAGAGAGGAACAGATAAAGATCCCTTTTGTGTTTTAGCTTGGGGTGAAATGTCTTATCCACTTCAATTCAATGCCTTTTTCATCTTCCCATATCTATTATGCCTGGTGTTTAAAAAATTGATATGGTGAAACAAACAGAGAAGTACCTGGTCCAGAGGAGAAGAACACCAGGCCTGAAAAATGGCTTGAACAGATCAGACCACTCCTTTCTTCTCTTTCCTTGTTTTCTAATTCTCTGGTTTGTCCATAACTGCTTTACTATGACTTACAAAAAAGGTATGAGCTAAATGCCTCAGCACTGCCTACCTTTTTAAAGCAATGCTGTGTTAGAACATATAATCCAGCTCATTCAAGTCCATTCATGATTTTTCAGAGTCCATACCCTCACTGGTCCGTTATATTTAATGATTGATCCCATCAGTGTGGCGTATCTGTGATTGTCAAGGCTAAGCAGCTTCCGCTAACACCGCCAGGTGGCAGAGGAAGGTCAGAGGTCAAACGTGAGCTCCTGTTGCCTGGGAACAGACATTCCGAAGTGTGGGGAGGCTTGTGTCTAGGTGTTTCATGGGGTCCCCATGAAGGAGAGGAGTGATGCGAGGAGCAGACAGAGGAGGAGAGAGAGGGAGGAGGTGCTGTGGGGAGCAGTGGAGCTGACGGTGGAGAGTTTGAGTTCGGAGACGAGGAAGGCAGACAGAGGCACGTGGGACACCAGCGTGGGGCTGCCAGAGTTGATGAGCGAGTCGATCTTCTCGGCCTCTTTGCTGCAGGCTTCAATCTGGGCGTTACACAGGGGACATGGCCACCACAGGTTAGAACGAGTCTGGAGGACTTCAACTCATTTTAGCATGTGTATGGCAACAAGATGATCAAGAAGGAGGTAGTATTTTTAGACACATTCACCAGCCATGCGAAGAATGATGCAAGAGAAAGAAACTCTTCACCAGAGGGCGAAAGAAAGACGCTCAGTTTTCAGCTAGCAGGTCAGGCTGTACACTTTTTATGGTTTTTAAAAAATCTGGCTGAAGGAGATACTGGGACGCACGTTTGACAGAATCAATTTTGAGAGAAAAGCAGGAGTGTTTCAAGTGTTGTAAACATGCAAAAGATTTGCTCTCAAAGAGAGCAAGTAAATGCAAATATAGGAAAGTATTCAATGTTAAATGTGATTCAACAGAGAAGTAACCACAAAGGATTTACAGAAACATTACAAATAATACCTATTGTCTGTGAACAGTATTTGTCTTGTATTATATTTCATGATCTACAAATAGGCAATATTTGTGAAATAAAGCTGTGTTAATTTTGAAGAACATGCTATCAGACAATTTCAGGGTTCAACAGGGTCATTTATGCATTTCATTGATGGTTTTAAGTTTATTGAGAAGGGTTTTAAAAGGATAGGTGTATAAATGCATTGTTAAAGTGTAAAATCATGACAAGGCTGGTGGTAAAGAGCTGAAGGCTGGACTGGAGCTGTGGTGCACCTGCAGTGGAGTGGGCTGCTGGTCCACAGGTATGATGAGGATGACGATCTCAGAGTCGATGCTCAGGTAGCCGAAGACGTCGCACTGAGGGACGGACACGTGCAAACGCAGAGTCCTCAGAATGTCATGCACCGTCAGCGGCTGATTCCGATTCAGCTGACAACACACACCCAGCCGGCCGCACGCACGCACACACACAAACATCCATACACAGACACACACACACACACGCAAACACACACACAAACAAGCCCAAACAAGATAACAGTTATTCAGAATATTCCAACTAACAACAGAGTACAAAAATTCACTGCTAGGGATTACAAGAGAATGTGAAAAAGATTTACGAGCTATGGGTGCAAAATCATTCTGAACTGGACAAAAATAGTTTATGACTAACTATCCTGGGTAAAACTGTTTCTTTATTACATCCTTGGAGGATATCCGACTCTTGTTTTTTGCTTACAAGATACTCTGGTATTATTTAATAAATTGTGCTGTTGCATTTGTATGAACAGTGTGACTTCTGCTGCCACCTACTGTTCGTCTGGTGTTACTGAAATGTCATTATAAATGTAAAAAAAGAGGAATAAGAGATCACAATCTAATTACCTTGGCAAAGACATTCATCTGCTGTTTATTCCAGAGGATCTGCAACATTCCAGCACACACAGGGCAACATGCACCTGTTCATACACACACACACACACACACACACACACACACACACACCAAGGCAGAGGTCTGAGCGTACAGTGATCCATAAGTTCTGTAAAGCTATGGCAGCTGACATCACAGAGAAGACTGTAACTGCTAACTAGCAGGTATATGGCTGACAGACAGCTGCACTGACCAGGTGGGGTGACAGGGTTGCAGCCCTCAGCAGAGAGAGGGGGGCAGGGCACGGCATTGCAGCCAGAGTCAGCCGTGACCTCTGACACGGCCCCCACCGTGTGACACCGGTCCTGGTAGTCCACCGCCACGCGGTCCGAGAAAGCCTCGCACACCGTGCGGTATGTCTCACCGTTGTGTCCGCACACTTCTCTAGGTACCCTGCAGGCATCCTGTAGGCAACACACACACACACACACAAACACTGTCAGTCAGCCTCCTGAAATTCATAAACAGTGAGTTTAAGGATGATCTAGGTACAGAATAAGGCTAGGCCTGGAACAGAAAGATTATTACTGGATCATTTTCATTGACTCAAATCTCATGGTTGTGAATGAGCTGGCAAAATCTCTCTTTATATGACTGCCAGCAATTTGAACATCCTCATTAGCAAACCTGCCACCCTAACAGATGTTTTAATGAGGTGGTAATTGATCTAGCTGGTTTCCATGACGCCAGACCTTAGGGAACATAGCTTCAGTTAACAGGAGAAACCTGAGTCTCCAAACCTGAAGTGCTGACAAATGACTCTAAATACTCACATTTCACTGACTGCAGCATTAATACAGACGGGGATGTGAGTTGTGTGAGATGGATTTTAATTTGAGGAGATGAAAAGAGAATTCTATGAAGTTTTTAGTTTAGTTTAGCGTGTATGATGTGTGTGAATCCAAATTAAACCCTTCAAAGAGAGGCTTAAGAAATCTTAGTCTAGACTGAGGTTAATTGGTAATATGATACTCAGCATTTGTGTGACTCCACACTGAGGCTTCCAGCTCTCAACCCAAGGAGAACTGCTCTGTCCATGTGTATAGTTTTTGTGTGCTGAATGAGAGAATATATATATAATTAACTCCTAGTCGAGCTCATAAACACACCTATTATATTTTCTGCAATAAACAGTACAGAAAAAAGAAAAGCCTCCACTACTCTGGTAATGAAAGTTCCTTTCATCAGTAAACACAGTCTGTTGTGTTCAGTTGACTGTTTTTAGCTGCAGGTAAATGAATGGCTTTGACCTCAGCAGACGGCAGTAGTTAATGAGGTTGAGACAGTCTTCTGACCCAGCTGCTGGAAGCTAGAGCATCGAGTAATGCCAAGTATATGCTGGCATTAATCTCTGCAGTTTGCTTGCTGTTATTTCTATACAAAACAGTGCCCCCTTGTGTCACTTCACGGAAATGATATTCACAATAAAATCCATTATACACGCCCCTTACAGTACATTTACATTACAGCGAAGAGCAATTTGTTCATTCTCATTCATTTCTATGGAACGTGGCAGATTTTTGGAGTGAGCATTGAAAATAGCTTTTTTCAACTTTAAGCAAATGAGTTTCATTGGCCAACAGCCAATCAAGCACCACATGGGCTATCTTGTCATGTTTCGTCAAACCACAATCTGAAATGAGTATTTTGCCAAAATGGAGGAGAGGATTATCACTGCTGTGTCAGGTTTTCCTGTATTTTTTCCAACACCACTCTGCAGGAATACAGAGAAGTGTTGAAAAAACGAAGCACGAACGAAGGCGACTGAAATAGCTTGTGCTTCTGGGCCGATAAATTTGCTTGGATTTTAGTGATGCCCCCAAAGCAGGAGGCCAAACAAGAAGTTTCCTTCACCTCAGTGCATGTTGCTGCTATTCCTATTAAGGACATTTACCCAGGAACAAATAGTTGCTGCATACTCATGTGTATGTTTATGTAAAAATGATGGCCTGTATATGAAGGCAGTGATTTAACTGAGCACCTGGCAGTGGCCCATGTAGGCCAGGCTCTTGCCATGCTGGTAGAGCAGACACAGGTTGGCATGCTCCATGTTGTCCGTGTCGCAGGCCGGATCCAGCTGGTTGTGGTCACAGCCCGAAGGGCGGCTCACACACTCGTATTGCAGACATGGGTAGTCTGCCATGTCCGTCAGACACACCCGGCGTCTAGGAATGCACCTGAGAGGAGGGAAGTGTAAACATACTGCTGTTTAATCACAAATATAGCAGGTGTAAGATAATATACAACTACACTGCCACAAGCATTACTGTAGAACAGTTGGACATCTTCTGTCTAGGGTGAGGTCGCCTGGATACACCCCTATGGTGTTCAGGTTACATTTACCCTCTACCCTAGTCACTTTTTTTTTTTTTTCATAAAAAGATCTCAACTGGGATCTGATAGTAAATGTGTAGCTTATTAATGTTTGAGCAGGCAGGTAGCTGGTGTTACGGTTATTTTAAACTGTTCCTCTAATAGTGTGTCTGATCCAGATTTTTACAGCTAGCTGCAGGCACTCAGGGAGAGACTATAAGTGGATAAAGTAACAATGTCTGGACATAAAGGTACAAACGAGGAGGTCCTGTCTCTTCTTCCCTCTATGTGCAGGGGTAGAAACCAAGTAATGTCAGTGGGACAAATGAGGAGCTGGTCTCTGAAAGAGCGAAACTTTTTTTGCCAATGAAAGTAAGTGTAGAATATGTACTAGATGAATGGCTAGAAGACCAAACTACTCCACTACAAAGGCCAGAGAAAGCCATAACTCACTAAGAACACCCATCCTCACCAAGAACACTCATAACTCACTAAGAACACTCATAACTCACTAAGAACACCCATCCTCACCAAGAACACTCACAACTCACTAAGAACACCCATCCTCACCAAGAACACTCATAACTCACCAAGAACACTCACAACTCACTAAGAACATCCATAACTCACTAAGAATACCCATAACTCACTAAGAATACCCATAACTCACTAAGAACACCCATCACTCACTAAGAACACCCATAACTCACTAAAAATACCCATCACCCACTAAAAACACCCATCACCCACTAAGAACACCCATAACTCACTAAGAACACTCATAACTCACTAAGAACACCCATAACTCACTAAGAACACCCATAACTCACTAACACCCATCACTCACTAAGAACACCCATCACTCACTAAGAACACTCATAACTCACTAAGAACACCCATCACAACAAACATTAAGTAAGTAACAAACATTAAGAAAGAGAAGCTAAAGACATGTAAGATTTTGTTCTTTCTACAGACACATTTGTTTTAAGTGCAAAGCTTCTGCCCATATGGCAAGGCAGTAACAGGTTGTTACCCAGGAAGCGGTGATTCAGAAGCCCATGTGTCAGGGCTCAAGAAACTGTAGTGGGGAGACATATGTGGCACATAGTGTGGGGATGGCAAAGCAGGATTAAGTGCAAAAAGCCTTTTAAATATTGGACACACTGTCACCACCACAGCATTTCTTTTCACATTTTAAGTGAAGTAAACAATTGAAAATTTCTATGTCCCTTTCTTTTGAGGGAAGCGAATAATTCGTTTCTTTGAAAATAAGACTGATAAGCTGGGTAGAATTTTACTGAGGAGTGTTCCATGAAATGGATCCTGAAGACTTGGAGACCAAACTACATATAAGTAAGGAGCTCCAGGAGTGATGTGTGAATGTCATTAAGGAGTGTTGAGTTACTATTTCATTAGGATGGCTTCATGGGGTGGCTTGTGGTAGCTCTGACTGAGTGCTGAGTTATAGTTTCCTTGTTATGACTTTGACTCGGGTAGCACACTGAGCTACTTCTATTGTTCCGTGTGACCAGGGATGGAAGACTGTATTTAGTGTAAGCTTTGTTCAAACCACAACACCATGTGGTAGTAGAGTGTATGTGTTTTATCCAGCTACAGGTTTCAAGTCTGAGTTTCCTATAGGTCTTTCAGTGTTAGCTGAAAACCATAGAAATACATTTTTGTTACATACCAGTTTTGTTATCAATGAAGATCCAGTGCAGAAAATAAAATAACAAAATACAGACATCAAGTATATATTGGCTGATTTTAGGAACAATCGCATTTTAAGAAAAGGGGCTGGTTTTGTTACAAGGCGCTTGGTTTATAGGCAGATCAGTTCTGCAGTGCTGAGGGGTCATGTTTAGGTGAGGCTTTCCAGTACATAATTTAACTAAAATCTGTATTTATCTAGTAACAACTGTATGTGCAGCATTTAGTAAGTATAAATACAGTAAGATGACTTTTGTATTGTGCTATGTGCCAAGTATGTGCCTGGGAATTTTTAAGACTCATGGATAAAAAAAAAATCACTATCACTAAAACTAAAGCGAGTGTTCAATCTTTTATAGAAGTTTGAAATAGTGTCCATATGCTCTTTGCTCACTGGACAGTAAGAAAGTCTCTATAAGCCCATCTGTTGTGGCAGCAGTGGAATTTCAAGTACTGAAGCAGCAGATGGCTAGTGCACTTGAATTAGGTTATGCTGACTTTACTAAACCCTTCTTGAGACACTTGGCAGAGCACACAGGTATAATGATTTTACCAATGTAGCACACTGAAGAAAAGCTTGTAGAGAGGGAGCCAGTCTGAAATTTTAAGGACATTTATGATGTTCCATCTTTTCCCAGTCTGACCATTTCTGTGATGGAGCTTCTGCTCCCCGAGAAGATCAAGACTTCCCTCCAAGAGGGAAAATGGTCTTCAGGACTGCAGACAGGTGACTGTACGTTACCTTTACTTAACAGTTAGACTACAGGCCACAAGCCCAGCTGTGCTGAGAATATAGAACAGTAGCTTTAAGGAATCTACCACATGCAGAAGGATTGGGTTGATATTGTCTGTTGATATGCTCATAATGTTGATGTGTCTTAGGGTTGCAATTTTCCCCTTTGCTTGTCAACAGCTTGTGTGTTAGTGCTCACTATAAGTTTCTAAAAGTTTGTTTTTTATTTTGTTTTTGTGTAAATTTTCATTTTATGTAATTTTTGTTCACCTCAAATAATTTTAAGTTAGATGTGATACATGCCATAAAACCGATAAGGTCAGCAGTACACAAGCCCTGAAGTTTATCACTCCCTTTTTAAACTCAAGCTGCCTTTGTGATGTTTGTCAGGAGACTTGAGAAAAAACGCAGAAGACTAAAGCACTCAGTTCTCTGTTGAAGGAAACTCTCCCTATCAGTTCTAATGGCTCTGCGGTAACCAGACTCCTTCTGGAATAAGGTTGGCTCCATAACGGCGCACCAGTGAGGTTGTTAATGGCAAGATTTTATCTCGTTTACATAAGAACAAACAAAGAAGTGAAGCTTTCTCATTCAACGGTGGGTCAGGAAGACATGTTATGAGACATGCTGTTGGGTGTTACATAGAACAGGTTCTAAAGGACATTTATCTTAGAGATAAACAATGAGGATGATTCTTTTTTAAAACCTTTTTTGAGAGTGTGGTTTTTTTTTTTTACATTTTTCTCTGGAAGTTGTTACGCAAAGCACTGCAATCAATATGCTAGCACTCTACAACCCAAAATAAGGACCAAGTATGGCAAAGGAATCAAAAACATGTCTCATGAAGCTATGACAATATCTGTACTACTCTGCCCACATTTCCCGAGGATAGAGGAATGGTCAGATCATAAAGAAAGAATGTGGATTGATAAAGACAGCAAAAAGGTTTCAATTTCGACATGGTCCATTAATTCACATTTGATTAGCACAAAAGAAGAGGTCTTTGGTGCCATTTCTTTAATGTCTGAAGTGTTCACATCCTCAATTAGTTCTCCCCCCCCCCGGGACAGGAACACACACATTACCGTATGGATAAAGGATGACACTGGAGCCATTGGACCCATGATTTTCTTTCCCTGAGGGAGCCTGATCTGTAAGGCCAAAGGCCTCACAGCCCAGCAGGAGTATCCGGAGGAAGGGTTGTGACAACACACTGACCACAGCACTCCTCAGGGCAAAATTAACCTGGGCTGAGGGCAAAGGCCTAAATATCACACCTGAATAAACAATGAGGATGGCTGTCCAGGAAAAGCATGTGAAAACAGAGGATGGGGGAGGTGGCTATGAAATGAAATCGCTAGGAAAAAAACTTCACTAAACTGTACCTAAAACTGGAGATGTTGATATAACCCAGACTGCCAATAGAAGTGATATTATGGATTCAGTATTTAGCAGATATATGAACAGCTGGGGCTCTTGCCTCTTGTACAGCTCACATAATAATTCTACGTGTCATTACTGCCAAGCTTATTGTCGTTATAGCTTTTACCAGGAAGGCGTTTTACTGATGTTAGATAACTTGAGATTGTAAATGGTGCCAACATGGTTCCCAATGTGGATGGTCTCACCTCTGGTTCCTTGGGCAGGGGTTGGATGAGCAGGGCTCTATGCTCTTGCAAGAGCCAAACTCAAACTGATTGCCTTGGAAACCCATACAGCGTGCTACACATGCACTGGGGTAGGTGCGACCGTTATGTGCGCACACAGGAACAAAGTGATCAGCGCAGCCGCATGGAAGACCTGGGAGAGAAAGAGAGAGAGAGAGAGGGAAGGAGAGAAGGAGGGAGGGGAGGGAGAAAGAAAAAAAAGAAAATTAAAGAAAAGTAATGAGTGCAACTACTCAGTGTGCAGATAAATAAATCCATAAAAATAACACACACACACACACACACACACACACACACACACACACACACACACACACACAGTGACCTGTGAAGAGGGGATGGTCTTCATCAGAGTTCTCCAGGCTGGGACACTGGCGGAAGGTGCAGATGGTTTCACCTGCGTAGCAGAAGCAGGAACGACAGTCCACCCTGAAAGACGTGCTGTGACCTACGGACACAGAGCAGCAGCTCATTCATCAACAGAAAGTGCAGTGGATCAGTGAGGGTTGGCTTTCAAAGGGTCATTTATCTGTGTTTTTGATATTCATCATTTCTATTTGTCACTAACACAGTTAGGTTTTAGATTTAGGTTTTGAATACCTTTCAAGATTACTTATGTGATTTTGTTTGTTATATAATACTTTGTATACATTTGGTATACATTTGTATTATTTTAGACTGGTATTCAAACAGTTTTATCTAGGCTTGTAATGTGCTAGTTGCACAAAATAAAATATTTTCGCACAAACAGTAAATGTCCCTGTCCTTCTTGTAATGCTGAAGGCTATTTTCCTGTAAAGTTTTATTTATCAGTCACTCAAATGCATACTCCTGCTATACAATACTGTTTCCTTTTACTTAGAGGACTGTGTGGCAATCCATGCTACTTCTCCCTTCAGAACAGACATAAACACTGAAAGGCTGCTTTATTTCCTTACTTAACACTCCTGAAGCAGGATCGAAGCCTCTTCTTTTAAGCAAAACCACATCTGTCTCAAATAAGCCCAAAATGGCATCAAAATAAACATGAACAAGAAAACAATAAACTCATTCAGGTTCAAACTAAAAAAAGAAACAAAGCAACTTTACAAAAGAACTACTCATGAGCATCGGTAATAGTAAAAGTACTGAATCACAAGAAACTCTTTATACTTCTCACTTCTTAAGCACTTTTTATGACTATATAATTTTCTTATATATTTTCACTTGTTCAGAATCCTGTATTTGCTGCATATAACATTTCCTGATTGTGAGAAATGGTGATTATTACTGGTTCTTTTAGACAGAGGCTGCACCTTTGAGCTATTGTTGCCAGGGGCACCAGACCACTAGGTGGCAGTCAGAAAAAGAGCAGGGCACTCAGTTCAAGGCTGATGAATGCATGAATCCCAGTGTTTAACAACACCACTGGGCTTGTGTCGAGGAAAGGACAGTCCCTCTTCAAGATGCTTAGTGACATTTCGTGCTGCCCAGAAAGAGACCACAGAAAGGAAATTCCAGCATTTGCTGGCTTTTACTTTCTTGGTTCAATGCAGTGGTTTTGCTCTGATTCTCTTGCAGATGCAGGAGAGGGCTGGGCTATGGGTTAAGCCTAGTCCTCGCAGTTTTTTTTCATCGTGTGCCAGAAAGTACAACAAACATTTAGTGCAACAGACATAGCAAACAAATTTGTTATGATGCCTCATGCTTAAGCGTCTAAATGTTCTATTTCTTTTTAATTTAAAAAAAGCTTATTGTTTAATAATTTTCAGATTCATATAACTGCTCTCCCTGAACAATCACATGCAATTTTTTTTTCTGAAAGCTGCCACCATTTTAACAAAACTCCCTGGTTAGATAATACACTGGAAACTACAAGCAAGTATAAGATGGAAAACTCATGTGCGTCTCACTTTTCCTCTGTCCTCCAACGATGCAGGACTTGGTGGTGTCAACACAGGGCATCTCGGAGCAGTTCTCCAGCCGACCACTCTGGCCACAGGTGCACACTTCGTAGCAGCCCGCCTGACCACTGCGCTGGGGCACTTGGATACGCGCCTCCACATGCACCAGGAATTCAGACGCCTCGCCCAGTTTGCAGCCTGCCACCACAGAGATTTGCATTTACCAAAAACAGAGCCACTGCCTTAATCAAGCCAAGGTAAGAGCCTGAATGAGCCGTGGCATACCAGGTACGCAGAAGTAAGGCAGGCAGTCCTGTCCAGGGTGGCAACCTTTCCTGTTCACTTCACACAGATGGTTACTGGGACACGGGTTGGGGTTGCAGGGGTGGATCACCTCCTCGATGATGTTCTCAAAGGGACTGGGAGCTGGTGTCAGTGAGGGGGTCACACATACACATTCGTTTCATGATTCAAAACAAACAAACAGAGTCTAGTTTGAGAATATGAGTGGCTCACTGAGGTATCTTTGTAGAGGGATGCATTGCTCCAGGTCATCAGTAGGGGACAGAAGGTCACAGATGCGCTCTGGGGTCTGTCCCTCTGGGACGCGGGTGAAGTCACCACAGTGGGTCAGAATGTCTACACAGTCTGACCTGAGGGTACAGAGGAAGGGTCCAAATCACATTATCAGTCCCAAAGAGAGGCTTCATTTGTGTGAGCAGTTCTGCAGACCAAATGCATTACACAACATTTTTTTCATTTTTAAATGTCATTTTTATATTTGAAATATCACGCTTGTAAACATGAAAAAACATCACCTAAATCTTTAACATAAAAAGTCTCTACATATGATAAGACAAGGGTGTTGGATATTATTAGAGATTCCTGTAAAAACTAGAGTATGTAGTAGAACCCTCATTTCAAGTGTTAACTTTATTGGATGGAAACACACCACTTCTCTGTGCTTGTGCCAGCCTGGGCTCAAGGCTAACATCAGTGCTCCATTAACCTCAAACGGATCACATGAAAGCCTACTTCCTGTTGACTGTATACACCATAAAAAGCCTCATGGCTGGAAACAGAGCGGAGCAGTTGAAGCTCTTTCTTCAGACCTGTTTTCAGCTGTCACTAACAGGGCAGTCACAGTCTGACTCATCAAATCTGACATCCTGGGGGTTTCATTTCCGATCTTGGTTGTTTATCTGCTGTGTTTTTTTTGTCCTGTTCACCTACACTGACACAGTAATGCTCACTGCTTTGTTTCTTTGCTCACAGTCAGGCATTGGAACAACATACCTCTGCGGTCTTCAAACACATCTGGAATTAATGGAATCAAGCCAAGTATGCAAGGGCTGCAAAACCCTGCCCACTTATTTTGTTGTCAGCTTCAATAAAGAAAAGCAAAACTATCCAAATCTGTAGACAGAGAGGACTCGTCGACTGTCAAAGACTGAAACACACCGACTGAAACAGGGAAGCCTTGCTATATGCGAGGTAGGTTTGTGATTCAGGACTGCACAGGCCAAGTCTGTGAACGGATCTGACAAAACTGCAGCATGTAAGACAAACGTGACCGTCCACAGCATCCCCAACAAAATGTTAAGTGCTTTCTCTGAGCACAAACACTGATGCATGCTGGGACAGGACAGGAGAGATGCTGATGAATGTGCATGAGGTCACACCCTGCCATCGCTCACCGACGCAGGCCTTTGTCCCGAGTTGGTGGAGTCAGGGTGGTTCTCGTCAAAGACCAGGGAGATATCATTTCACAACATTCACCAGCAGAGTTGCGTGAGGAGGACTAATCCTTGGAATCCCAGAGCACACGTGTGTACCGTGGGGTCTGCTGACCGCCAATGAGGCGAGCTTTAACTCTGAGTGTAAATACAGGTGCGATAAAGGCAAATGGAGCAGTGAGCAGTGAGTGTGTGGTATGTGTGTGTGTGTGTGTCTGCGTGTGTGTGTGTGTCTGTGTGCGTGTGCCAATCTGTCAGGCTATCCAGACAACACTGCACTGAGCCAAGACCTTGCTGTCTGCTACTAAGTGCTTTTCTGTCACTTGATGACTTTATTATACTGATTGGGATGCCAAGGTTTTTCATGTCAAAGAGTCACACTGTTTACAGTAATCAACCACAAGGACAGCACTATATTCACCACAACATGGAGGCAGGACTCTAGACACAACGCTATTTCTTATAAGAAAAAATTAAAATTAAGTATGAATTAGAATACAGTTTCAAGTTTAAATAAAAAAATGTAATTGGTTGAATAAAAACAGAAGCCATTATACTATCTACATTACCAAGGACTCTTGTTCTAACAATGTGCAAGACAAAACATGGTCACAGTGACTTCAAAGGACAAGAAAACATTAAGCCTGGGAGTGATATGGAGCAGAAATGAAAACAGTATGTTACGTACTTGCAGATGACGCTGCCTCTGGATTTGCTGTAGCAGGGCTTGATCTGCAGCACACAGGCCACGGCCTTCCACATCTCCGGCCGACACTTCCGGATATCTCGAACCGGAATGTTCATGAAAGGCATCCTGATGGTTCCGTTGGACCACAGTTTAATGTCATTCATGGCACCCTGATCCGACTGGATGTTGCAGCTCCGGAAGAGCTCCGTCGGCCTGGAGATATACACATGTGTAAGGGATATGTCCAGAATGTTCCGAGAGAGAAACAGAGAAATGGAGAATGAAAGAAATATAGAATGAAAGAGAGAGAAAAAAACTAGCAGACCTGTGCTGCATTACCAGAATATTACAGAACATTCCAATTTCTGAGAACCTAATAACCTAATATTCCTAATAACATTCTGGTCTGAAAAATCCCACATATTCAACAGAATAAAAAAAAAAAAAATTCACACAGAAAAACAAACAACTGAAGTTAAAGGAATAAGTTCCTTGACTTTATAGCAGATCATGGCACAAACCCTCTCTGAAAAAAAAGAGTTGTTGTAATTTAAAGCATGTTTTTGGAATGCCTTCACCAGACTCCAGCACATGGCCCTTGCTAACGTCCCACTCTAGACGGCCACTGTTTACTACCACTCATCAGAGCTGAAATGTGTCCCCTAACCGCACACTACTCAGCACTGGCAAAGGGGGGGAATTCCTGAGGAAACCTGTAGAAGAGGTGGTGCTGGTTCCTTTAATGATCCATAAGAGGAAACCCCTTTCCTGAAGGTGCAGTGAGGGCTAGGGTGGGGGTGACTGGGAGACTCAGCCACTGGTTTTCCAGATCAAGGCTGCTGATTGTGCTCATGCTTAACCTTGGTCAGGGAATGATTTGTTTATGATGTTTTTGACCCCACGAGGCTCCTTTCACTTTTGACAGGAGAGCTCTGATTGCTGAGGGGAGGGGTGAACTTAACCATGAGAACTTAACCTTCACTCATTTAGGTGTGAGGGGAAACAGCTTGACCCCATAGCAGGGTATCCCCCACGGAAACATCTCCAGTTCTTCCAAACCAAAACGATTTCCTATTGTAAGTTGCCTGTACAAATAAAACTGTTCATCAGACAAAAGCCTACTTTTTAAACAGTGTACTGCTTGTGTTATGCTTTCGATGACTTGTTTGTGTTACAAACTTTTCAAAATTAAGGAAACTTCCTGTAACACAGCATACCAAGCAATTGACCACAGATAATCTTGTGGTACCCACCCACTCCCCAACACGGCTTCGCCTGACACTTCCTCCTCATGACCGTATCCTGGCCCAGTGTGCACTCAAGCAACGTCCTCCTGCAGCGCTAAAGGTGATATCCATCAGAGTGGGGTCCCTCTGCACTTGAGTCATCAAGAGGACATGCTGGAGGCTGAGTTTACTGGAGTCCACAGGGTGGCCTTTGCACCCACTTCCATGAGTGTCAGGGGAAGAGCACAGCACTGCAGGTGTACCCAACACCCGCGAGCACATTTGTCCCCAACACTTTGTGCTCTGTTTGCACTCTGCACCATCGCCAATTTGCTCGTGGGGTGGGACACAATGGCTTTTGAAATCCACAGGGGTGCCCACCAGTGCAGCCTGCCCTAGGACTCCTTCAAAGGATATCAAAGACAGGGTCTGTTTGCCTGACCTTTGAATCCCACCATAGAAGCAAGGGTGCCATTATCTAGGGGAGATTCATCGCCCTCATCCAGTCTAAACAATACTCATTCGCTTTCTCTCACTCTCGTTCTTTCTCTGTCTCAGGTGATTTATTTTGTGCTATGTCATTGCTCGGTAATGGAGTC
>JAOYMR010000007.1:14242219-14255608 GCA_025802075.1 Tenebrosternarchus preto | reverse complement strand
CCCCCCCCCCCCCCCCCCCCCCCCCCCCCCCCCCCCCCCCCCCCCCCCCCCCCCCCCCCCCCCCCCCCCTAAATAAATATCCTAACAACCAAGCAAGTGAAAAAAAAGTCTTAATATTTACCATAACACAATATGATTTCTTAATAAATAGTTCCTATACTCCAAGCACCTTTCCTGTAACTTGTAACTACGTGTTAAGATAAAAAAAATAGATCTTTTTTAGTACTCCTAAGTGGGTCAGAAGGTCAGAAGGGCACAGACATGGAAGTGCTTAAACTCCTTTAATACCATATTTAAATACAATACAGACAGCTTTGCTAACAGAACAGATATGATTAGAGTTGAACCAATGATAATCTGATATTCTCCTATACCCTATATTTATGCTTATGGTGTGACATTATGGCCAAAAATGTCAATTTGGTGGGGCTGCTTATTAAAATGTCAAAACATAATATGAACACAGTGATGTCTGCTGGTTTGTCTCCTAAAGTCATGCTTTACATGTGTTTCCAGACCAAGCAAGGACTGATATTACGTCTGTATTAGAACCCATGAGAACCCATGAGAACTTAACCTTCACCAAGCCACATTTGAAACAAAATTCACAAGGGCCTTACACTTTAACATATTTCATCAACTAACTATGAATATAAAGACACTGCTGAAACCTCACTAAGTAACCACAGTCATTGTTTTACATGGCTGAGACTCCTGCCCTCAGACTGTGCGGAGTCCCCAATGGGACCGGAGTGCTGAGCGAAGGGGAGTGCATGTGAACCCACAGACAGTGTAGCATAGGCGGGAATCTAGCTGCTCTATGCCTTTCTGACCCTAAAGCAATGCTGCAGTACTCCTACCAAAATAAATCAAACCATGCAGACCTACAGCAGAGGCAAAAGGAACATGACTGGGCTCAACAGCACACAGACCAGGGCACAGTAAATATCGACTGGGAAAACGACTATGCATTTTTATACACGACATTCTTAAACATAATAACTATCAAATTCAAGAAAAAAAAATTTTTAAGTGAACTTTTCAACTCTGGCTTAAGACAACAGCGTGGATAAGTACATAATAGCTGTGTCTGAAACTGTGCTCTGTTCACTATGTACAGTGCTCTTCTCTGTGGTTCTGCTATCTTGTAGCGGTATCTGAAAACATAGTGGGGAATATCCATAAGTAGTGTACAAACAAGGTACCCTAGCAGACAAGGAATATCCACAAGGCACCATGCTATGCTGTTTGAAGATTCATGCATAGCTTTTCTGAAGATGACTGAGGGGTGACTGTGACGTGTGACATGTTCGGAGCCCTAACAGTTCTGGTGTGTAAGTAGCAAGTTAACTGAGGAATGTTTTCACTTTTTCAGTTCTTTCCGCAATCACCCAAGTTTACAGATAACTACATTTGATAGCTTTCAGGTCAAATTATTTTGTGGTAAAAATCTTTTTTGACAAGCTAGCTAGCCAGTTAGCCAACTGTATACATTACATCAGGGACCAATAAAGATGTGGTGAGATTTATCCTACATGGCATGTTGTCAAGCTTGTTACAGTGGACTGTGGTATGACATTCAGATTATTTATGCGATATGCTGTGTCAGTAATGAGCCAACATGCATAATATGGTGTCTGAAATCATTTACTTCCTTTGATGAATTCTGTTCCATATTATAGTCTATGTAGCAATCCATATTTTTTTAAATGTACAAGATAGTAAATAGAGCACAGTTTCAGCTGTAGATCTGCAGGTCAGCCAGTGGAACTGGGGGATCTTCTAAAAAGGAAGCATCCAGTGGCTGAATTGAAGAGAGTTGTTGTGGACAGTCTGTCAGAGCAGTGAAACAGTTCTCCTGCAGTCAAACTGTACTGTTGGAGGGCCTCTACAATGCAGTTCAATATAACTTCCTTTCTCACACGTGACTGTACTTATACATAACTTGTCTCAAAGTGAGTACAGTGTAGTAATCATAAAAGTGGCCCCCGAAGTTCAAGATTCAATTCATCTAAGCTGGTGATTTCTTTTTGCAGTGCACTGATTTGTCACCTGTTGTTGAAGTTGGTGCAGTAGGTGAGATCCTTACAGCCCAGCTGACACGGTTCCCTCACGTCTGCCAGACAGGTGATGAGGTCTGTTTCCACGGGACTGTACTCACACAGCTGGTCAAACTCCTGCCACGTCTGAGTGCCCCAGTTGGTGCTGATCTCCTGGCACATGTCCCTGTTGAGGAGAAAAAAAATAAAATGAAAAAATTCAGATTCACAGACACGTCTGGCTGGGCAAACTTTAACCGTTAACTGGCTCTTCTGTATTGGCAATGCACTCTTTAACTGGCATCCCATCCATCACTGAGATTGAAAGCCCTAAAAAAGCAAGCCAACGAGAGGCACTGCTGCTGTCACAGGAAAACCAACTGCCTCCATTACTGACCGCTTTGATCATTAATACTCAGCCACCTACTTTTTTTTTTTTTTTTTTATCAGGAGCTACACACAGAATAGCTAAAAGATTTACTTCACTCCGAACAACCCCTACTGGCACTAAGTGACAGTGAACTGACCTGCAGAGTGAGGTATTAGCTTTGGAACAGCAGTGGAGCTTGGCGCAGTCCATCTTGGCAGTGGGTGAGGTCTCCGGGTCGCTCTTGGCAGGGGGGTGCGCGCTACCCAGGAAACACTGCCAGAGTGGGTCCTGAGGGAGGGGCTGGCTCCTGCACTCAGAGATCAGCCCCTCCATGATCTCATGTTCGGTGGTCATGGTGCGCAAGATGCGCTTACACGCCGTCTGGCAGTGAGCCTCCAGCGCACGGTCACAGCAGTACAGGCCTACGGGCAGTGCACATGGTCACGGATAACCACAACAAGACCAGGAACCAGCATAAGTACATCGGAATGGTGCGGGGAAAAAATGAGTGTAAAAGTAAAAACCTTTGCTACAAAGTTTTATGAACACGGCATGCTTAGTCTTGATATGGTTCATGTGATTCGTTAATCAAATATAATACAGACATCAAAGAAATTCCTGCGATAACATAAATATATGAAGAATAATTCTTCATAGATGGAAAAATCTATAGGAGTTTTGATATATGGATTCTTAATATGTGGATAAGGGGGAAAATGTATTGGTGATGATAAACTAACAACTACAAAGTTCTTATACTCCATCTGTGGGAAGAGTGGGTTCATATGAGCATTTCTTTTTTAGGATCGTTCCTTTACTGAGTTGTGACTCACTGTCGATGGGGCTCTTAGTTGGGTAGGATTTGGTGTAGTTAGCCACGCAGCTGAGGAGTTGGGGGCTGACGCCCTGGCAATAGTCCTTGACAGTGTTGATCTGGGAGATGGTGGGCGAGGAGTCCGTACGGAAGATGGCCTGGCAGTACTCACGGCAGTTCGTGTGTCTCCCTGCATAGCCGCAGCAGACGGATCCCACTGGGAGACGGGGTACAAAGTGTAGAGCAACACACCAAGTCCACAATTTTATCCCCACAGCTCCAACTTATTCACCAGCTGGCAAGAACGCGAGTTTGAGTGCAAGACCTCAGGTTGCTCGAGCTGCAGGCTATGCCATTATGCAAACGGCTACATGTTTTGGTATCCAAAGTCTGGACAATATCGTGATTGACAGTGTCTGCAGGGCAGTACTCTCACATATGAACACAAGTAAGCATCTCATTCCCTGGCGAGCTCAAGGTCAGGCTGAATTCCAGCAAGATGGAGGTCAAGACCCTGCCTGACAGGCATATAAACATGACTTGCCAAGCAGAATGGTGTTGTGTTTCCTTTTCACACAAGTGGGTAGAACTCACTCAACAGTATAGCCAATACATTCTCATTAGAGCAGCCAAATTAGGCATAGGCAAAATAACTGATACTGATAAGAGCAGCCTTTAATGTTGTGGCATTTTTATATAATTTTTCATTCTGTATTTGAATAAATAACTGCTTACTTTCATTTTTGGTAATACAGCTGTGGAGGGGTTTCTGCAGAACAAAAAGAACATGTTAAATTCAGAGCATCCTGGACACCAACCAAGAACATGTTAAATACAGACAATCCTGGACATCAACCAAGAAACTGTTACAACATCCTCAATAGTAAAAACAGTTCCTTCGTTTGTCTGTTTTGGCACTGCTATATTTAACAAGTTTTTCTCTGCTTCGGAGTATGTCAACATCAAAGGATAAGCAGATAAAATATTTGGAGACTGTTCAAACAGCTCTTTGTTTTCTCCGTGACCACTTCTCACATATGAGAAACCTCCTATCACATTATTTTGAATAAAAATAAGCTCATATTAAGATCTAAACCATGTGCTCACAATCTTTCCTCATGCTCTTTCTACAGGTTGTTCCTGTTTCAGCTCTGACATTAACTAATAAGATCAGATCCTGAGAGCTTAAAGTCAGCATAACCTGATCATTCTGGTCTTACAACATGTCCTTTTTGGTTGCGAACACCTTACTTTGAAATAATCACACAGAAAAAGCTTTAGGGTTCTTGCTAGCGCTTCACATTAGCCAGTATTGTGGCAGGCTTTGGCTGGGACCAAGGCACCTCGTAAAGAGGAGGCTGGGAGATGAAAGCAGAAACTGCCTGAAGGCGGGAGGGAGTCTGCTCCAAACCCAACATTATGCCCGCTGGTTTGTTTGTTTGGACAGAGGGGTGAGAGAGATTAAAAGGGAGGAGTGGTAGAGGTGGGGATATGCTGGCATACAGCAACACTGAGTACTGGAGAGAAAAAATTGTAGACTTTCTTTACCTATTGAATTTCTTTACTGAGTTTACTTGCCATTTCTACAATGATTCACGTACCTAAATTCAAGCCTTATAAGATCATAGAATGTATATGTCATATCCAGTCAGAACCAGGAAATCACATCATTACAGAATTCATCTGACAGGAAATAAAACATGGGGAAGATTTGAAAAGACTCCGAGACCCATACTGAAGGCTTCTCACAACAACACTAATAAGTTTGAGTCAAATTAATCGCTGTTTTTAATCGTATAATCTATTTAGAAAAAAAAAAACACATACTAAGAGAACAGGAAGGAATTTAATGTCTAGGAACAACTAAGGTTTATAGATGCTTCAGGATTGGAAAGGATTTGCACATACTACAGGTTTGAAAGATTCAAAGCCCCTGTCTCAACCAGTTTGTTGTTGTTGCATTCACCGTTATATATTTTTATCAAAAACATTCTCTTTGAAAAGTGGCCTATTGTTCCACAGACTTACCTCTGTGTCTTTTTTGCATACTTTTACAATATCATTTTTAGAAGATGCCTGTAAAGACAAAGATAAGCCATAAAGTAATATTACACATTGGTCAGAGAATGAGACAGTCAAGTACTGAAATCATAGAGAATCATACGGGGATATAAACAGAACTGTCAGCATTGTAAACAGACAAAGCTGTGAACTGGATGCTGCTCTGAATGAGCCGTCTCTGTCTAGAGGAAGTGTAGGCTGTACAGGGTAATAGTAAACAATGCCTTTCCCAGACTAAGCCACTTGAAGTGTTCACCTGTTTGCACTCCCTGCGACACTCTGTAGAGATGGCCAGCTCACAACAGCCCAGACCCACCCAGCCATCAGACTTTCTCGAGGCCCCTAAAAATGGCAGATCACAAAGAAACTGAGAAGACTGATGAAAGTGCCAGAACACTGCTCTTTTGCTTTCATCATGGAGTCACTGTGAAGCCTTTCAAACAACATGCTGCTGGATTTTATGGAGTGCTATAAATGCATATCACTTATGGGCCTCAGCAACACAATCATCGCCAAACCATCATCAGTCTCAACAAACATCCTGCCCAATGTGTTTTTAATGTACTGTGTTCAGTTCCAGTTCGTTTCATGGTGCATCTCAAAGCAATGGATCGGACCTTTAATGGATATTCAGAGATGGACTGATGGATATGAGTTATGTTATTTTTGCATCTGGGAGGCATTAGGTTTTCAGACAGACTAAATCCTCGCTTACTCTGGTACAGGGGAGAGGAGATGAGTAAGCTAACACCCCTACACATCCCTGTGAGCAGCTCTGGCAGCACATCTTACCAGGTAATGTAGAGTTGATACAGATCCAAAGCTCATTCTGAAAAAAAAAAAGGACAGCAAGATTTTGTAAGGTATTAGAGATACACACCGTGCCGACGACTTGCTTCTTCCATGGACTAAGATCTAAACTAAGATCCTTTAGTTCAACGTCTCTTTTTACTCTATATGGGCACAAGCACACGACACCGACAACAGAATGATGACTTCAGTGGTCTATGGATGTGAGATTTCACAGAGTCACTCCAGAAGAGAGTAAACACACCAGGAGCAAATACACTTCAAATGCACCTGCTAGTTACAGCAGAAGCTGTAATAGTTTCAGGACCAACATATGCAAGGGTTACATTTTAATCTCACAAACATTTCACGACACTGGAAAATGTTTTCATATTGAGCGAATCCATCTTTAATTTGAAGTGGACTAGGGGCTGATCACCTATCGAGGATGCATGAGAGTGCACAGAGACTACTTACTATATTTGATCAAACACAGAGAAGTAAAGCAATGCAGGGTAAAGCATGTTTGTGCATTTCTTTATCGGGTCTCATCATAAAATGCAATTAATAGCCTAATTGTTAAATCACAAGGTTAGCACTATATAAGAGTGAAAATTTCTCTAGAAATTTTATGTTTTGACATTATAACCTGTCAAAGGGAGGAAAATGTTTGCCGTCTCTTTACTTCAAAAGGAAGCATTTGACAAACACTGACAATCATTTTAAATTACCTGACTGCTAAAAGATGCTGAAATATGCTGTAATGAAATATTCCATTATGTCTTTGCTCTAGATTTTAGGTCCAAGTTCATAAATATACTCTTTGTATGGGTAATTATTTAAAATGTGTGCTATATAGGGAATTTTGTGGGCTGTCTTTGCATATGAGGGCCATATGTCGGAAAGGCTTCAACCATTAAAGTGATTTTTGTCATTTCTGTCACCTACAAGTCTCCCATTTGGCTGCTGAGGCTCTAAATTTAATGCAGCATTTAGCTGTAGCTTAAGTTTTCACAAACCATCGGTGCATAAGGTTCTCCAAGGAAAAATAGTTCAGGGTCCAAAGTATGACACTCAGAAGTGCAACCTGTGTGTCCTGAATTTACAAATGTACCAAAAGAAAATGACAGCTTGTCAGTGCAAGCCCATGCACACACTGCAGGATACAACTGCGGGACACTTGTGACTTCAGTAATTTTGTTTTTCTTAGGGATGGTATTTTTTAATTTCAGCTGGGCTCCAGAGCGCCTTTCAGTATGACCTCACTGTAATTAAAAATGCATAAATCTGATAACCTCAACATTATTAAACCTCATAAATAGATTTGCAGAGTGATCAACAGTAGGGTAACAGCTTAAAGCTTTTCAGTACACTGGCCACTCTTTCTGATGTGACGTGGACAGTGTGTGCCGACAACAGGGAGCCATGCTGGCAAATTCCTGGACTTTGACAAGACAATCAACCGAATAAACAGGATATTGTCTGAGGTTTGGGCTGCATGTAACTGTGAATACTCTTCTGGCTGCTGACAAGAGAGACTCCTGTCAAAGTCTATTTCAATCATTTGTGAAGGTCAGAAGTTAGTTTGTGAAGGACAGGAACATGAACACAGAGCTTTCAAATTGTTCAAAGAGGAGAAAATGTTCTAAATTCTGATTATTGCTTTTGATCTCTTACAAACACAACCTGCATTTATACACCTCCTGTTCAGTGTAGCTTTTTTCGCTACACATAAATCAGAGCAACACTAAGACATTTTGAACTCTGCTTCTCTGATGCAGCAAACCACTTCCAAAATCCATTTGAATTCATTTGGGCAAATTAGTTTGAGACATGTGTCCAAATTAAATAAAGCTCTCTGCTCACTGGCTAATTAGAGGCTGACTGTAATTATACATTTCTCATGCCAGCATTCCAGGTTTGTAATTAGGGATGAGGGTGGAGGGGATGAAGCTGTTTTCTATCCTTCATCTTTCATCCTTTTTACTCCAACCAGGTGATACCAGAGAAAAATCAGAAGGGTGCGTGGCAAGCAAGGACAGCCACTGTTTAAGACTTCCTGTGGTGTCAAAGGTGAAAGGTGAAACATGCACCACCATTTAGAGCTCAAACGGAGGGACAGGTGGCTCGGCTTACCATAGATTCAAGACAGTAATTTACCATAGACTCAGGACAGTAACTTACCATAGACTCAGAACAGTAACTTGGTAAACGCTGGAGAAGGTGCTTCAAACGGGATTCACTTCTAATAGTTGCAAGCTGTGAAAAGAAACAGGAACATGATTTTATTACTTAACACCACTTGAAGTTGACATGAGAAGTAGGGAATGCACAATTATTTATTAATCCTGATGAGTTGTGGGTACTCTTATTATGACAGGGCAGATGAAATATTTGGAATGTGTTGAGTTAATGAGGAAGTATCATAAGCAGCAGTTCCTCCCAGTACAACTGAAAAAAATGTCCTGACAGCAGAGGACATAGTAGATTAGGACGGATGGAGCTATTTGTGTTTCTCAACACAATAGCGGAGTGGGAGCTTGGACAGGACCATACTGTAACCATTTATTAAAGTCACAGTGCTCTGGGAACACATTATCTGCCAGTACATTGGTTTGGAAGAGAGAAGCAATATCGGTTCTGTTGATTTATGCTTGTGTGATGAAAACCAGACCAGAGAAGAACTGCCACAGGCAAGATGGTGTCATAGTTGTTTTGAATTTGTTTAGGCAGCTTTGGGTGGTTTGAATCACTCTGTACATTTTATGAGAGATTAACTAGCAATCAAACCTCTAGGACATTTTGTAATGTTTCTTACCTGAGCATCTGTCTGCCAGAAGCGACCTATGTTTAACACTCACTAGTGATTAATCATCTTTTAAGGAATTCTTTCAAACAGGCTTAGAGTAGTTGAAGTGATTGAATCTCAGCAGTGAATGTGGAGTTGATGGATTTAAGTGAGAACTTCAGAGGCATCTGTGTTTTACTGCAAGTCTTGTGACAAATTCATTTGCTAAAGTGATGACGAATGATTTATTTACAAAAGCTAACCCACTCTGTAAAATAACCATACTGGCTTAACATAAGATATTTGCCCTGCTTTGCCTAAATCATTTTACAAAAGAGGTATAGCAATAAATAAATTGTTATTCAGGCACAGTGCAGTCAGTGGATAACTGGACAATAACAGTGCTGTCATTTTGTCTCTGTACTCCAGCACACTGGATATGAAAAGAATTTAAAGTGCATCATTTCAGCAGTGGTGGATTATAACTAACAAATAAATATACGACAGTCTGTAAGGTACAGCTATAGATTGCATGTACCTGTTTTTATACACAGTCCCCTTATTTCAGAAGGCCAAAAAAAGTGACGTGGCAAATGGAACATTAAATGAATTTTGAGTATCGGGCTACAATTTCTATGCTATCGTTAACGGCATGAAGTCTGCTGCCCCTAGACGTGACCAGGGTTGGTCTTAGTTGGCGATGCCAGGGTTGCTGCCACCTTCAGTTCCTTCTGTTGGGTTTGGGGGCTTTTCCCTTCAGGTTTGTCTTCAATATGTAAAGTTCACATTCAGTGGTATTCAAGTTAAATGATCACCTTGTCCAGTCAAGAGCTTTGAACTTTTTAGCTATTAAAAATTCCAGAAATGTATACTATTGGTCCCAGTGCAAGGCAAGTACCTTCCACTAAGTCTTGAGCAATTACTCAAGTCTTGGGAATGTCTTTGTGTACTGCAGCATTTACTTTGCTGCAGCAGTATTATTAATAGTATTATTAATAGTATTATTAATAGTATTATTAATAGTATTATTAACAGCGACAAGCAAGTCTGGGATAATATGCTGCAGGTCCTTTTATCTGTCTTCATTTCATCAGTGTGGTATAGATTAATCTCCATTCTCCCTGTCTGAAAGGCGTTGTTCCAAAACTCTACAGAAATTTATGTAAATGTTTTTCTACGCCCAGCAGATTGATCTTGCATTGCAACCAACTTTGACACACCTCATGTCTCTGGTTGCTTTATCCTGATTTTTCAGCCTCTTGATGGCCTGTTTTGCTGGCACTAACACTTCTTCTGTCTTCATGTGAAGACATCAGCAGGATTTTATTTCAGAACCCAATTTTCTTGAACACCGAATCAAATCAATATAATTTGCACCACTGGCCAGTTATTTATGGACAGCACTGCATTAAATTTCATAAAGTCTTAAAGAAATGTTAAGATAAAAAGACTTTAGAGAAGAAGGACTGACCCTATAGTTTACATGTGCAAATAATAACAAGATGTCCATACAATATTAAATTATGCGCACTTGCTGATTAGCTGAAATGAAGGTGCCCAGTCCAAACTGATGTATGGTAATTTCATACAGTCTGGAGAAAAACCCCTCAGTGTATACTTAAAACAAGAGCAGCTGATGGCCAGTGATTTCTTGGCGGTTCATCAAAGAAAACCTGCTGCACACTACAACAGAAAAGGACCAGAGGCTCTGCAAGCAAATGACCTATCCAGTCCATTTAGAAAAGTTTTTTTTCTTTCTCTCTCTCCTTTTCTCAGGCTAAAGCATTGGCGGGTGCCAGGCAGAGCATCTAAAGAGAGACGTCCTCCTCCTTTCAGAGGGCTCAAGGCCTCGTCTCATCAAAGCTACGGGCCTCCATTAAGATGAAATAGCCGGCCGATTACAGCCCAACGAGGGTCTGTCACAGTCTGGAACCTCCTCTCTCTCTCGGTCTCTCACTCTCTCTCTCTCTCTTTCACCGTCTCTCACTCTCTTTCACTCTTTCTTTCTCTCGTTCTCTCTCCATGGAGACACTGGTGCTGTAGTCTGCCACCAACAAGGTGTCATTACAGTCCTAATCTCTCTGATTTTAGCCCAGTCTCTTTTGTGTTGTCAATCTCATAGGTTCAGTGATTTTCCCCTTTCTTTAACTTCATATCCAGTGTATTTTGTCCTTTTCTCCGTATTCCCAGACACATTGTCTGCTTTTTTCCTGCCAATCCCACAGTGTTTGCTATCATTTCTGCACTTTTTCTCACTTCCTTAATATCTCAACATAATCATGCTATTTTGTCCAGCAAGATAAACTGTACACACTCTGTCTGTCTGTCTCTCACTCTCTCTCCCTGGCAGGTGCAACTGTGCTCAACGGGGATTCATGTAGTCAGTCTGTTGTCAGGACAGCACTATGGACTGAATGGGACCTTCTTTTTGTTGGAGGGAAGCTGTTGCTGGCATGGGGCTGAAGGTTAAAGTAACGTCGCTGGCTTGGCTGTTTCTGATTGCTGGAGAAAGCCTTTTCACATGTCTCTTTCATGTTTTGGGGGGGGATCTGGAGAGAGACGGGAATCGATGAAAGTCTGCTTGGCCTCATCACATGATGTTCTTGCAGTAAATAAAAGTAAGTGAAAGAACCTTCACCTGCTCCTCAGTAAGGCGGGTGGAATAAGCAAAACTTTTATTCATTCTGTCTCTCTCTCTCTCTCTCTTTCTCTCTCTTTCTCTCTCATCACCCGACTTCAAAGGAGGTTTTTCAAACCAAAAAAAAAAACCCACCTCGGCCTTTCTCATCCAAACAGTCTATATATTCCTAGCTACGCTGACACTGAGCGCATTGTTCTGCAAATAAGGTGTGCATTCTGTTCTCTAGCTAATGCTTCTGTTAGTATTCACAACAAGTGATGGACTGGACCTAGATACCCACATACCAAAAAAATGTATTCAACTATTGGTCACAAAGAGCTAAAAAACTGTACAGCTGTCAAGATGGGCAATGATTCAGATTTTTGAAACTGGTAGCCTGAAAACAGAATGTGTGAAGTCTAAAAACCTATTTTGTAGTCATGGCTAAATTTGGATCACTAATAGTGAGCCACTGGATGCTGTGTTCACATTCATGCTACATCAAGAGGTGAATTAATTAACCCCAAACAATGAATTAATTAAAACCCAACTGCCAACCTCAAAATGTCATGCATATGAATAATGTTACAGGATAATATTTTGCAATGGCAGCTCAAATTTTCGCCACAAAATTCCATGTAAAGTTTAATATGCTGAGCAGCTGTGCTGAGTAAATGGTCCTTGGTCTGTGTTGCTCCACTGCAAGCCTCATTAGCCCAGCCGCTCTTACCTGATCGCATGCTTCCCTGCACTGAGAGAGCTCGGCAGCATGCTGGCAGCAGGACGGGTCTGTAGAAAAAAAACACACAGAGCGTCCAAGAGGTTAGCCTTATTTGGTACAATACACCCCTAGGATTGTTCATTTAAAGGCCACCTTAAATTGCAAACAGCTTTAGCAGAACTCTAAATCCACGCATAGTAGATCACCATAGATCATAGATCTCGTGCGTCATGTTTTCATGTTTGGCATCCAGTAGATTATTGCTGTGTTTCATTCTCGTGATGTTAAATGCCGTGCCTAAAGGCTAAAGGCAGCTTCAGATAGAGGGTGTATAACCTGATAACCAATCAGTTAGTGGCTAGAACACAGAGGCGACATCACAGTAACATTTTCTCACTGTTTTCTTACTCAGTGACTCAAAATCGATTAAGGATTTACCAGAAAAATGTTTTGGAGAATGCAAAAGCCAATATATGCTGGGTTAGCATGCACCTGTACTGCTAGATCCGAAATAAAGAAGGACATTTTTATAAAGGAAAACTGTGTAATGAAGTGGAAGAACCAACACAAACACAAACTCCTCCATAAATTCAGCAACTTCCTCCAAGAGAAGTAATGTAAACAGAACTGCAGGTTCAGCACCCCCCAGAGGAATACAGAGTGTACTGAAACCATACCAAAAGTGTGCTCTATGTGTGTGGACTCAACAGTTTGCTTATAATATTCACAAGATAATTATTATCAAACCGATGCGCTTTCATCTCCGCCCAACCTCGGCTCTCCTCCATTTATGTCCCGCTCGAGGCCTGGGTCTTTCATCAGTGCGATTCGATCTGTTTCTTTTTCTTTGGTTCAGTCTGCTTCCACCTCTTTCCCCTGACAGTGGGGGTCGGGTGGATGCTCCGAGCCCGCTGCTCTGCTCAGTGTCACAGCTGAACGGCACACCATTGCAGCATTTGGAGTCCGGAGGTCTTAGACGAGCACATCCTGATGGGCTGTGGTCTGTTTTGCCGAGGTTGGGTCAGGGGGTGGTAGTTTGGGGGTGTTTGTAGTCAGAGCTCTGGGACGCCACTAATAATAGTTTATGCTTGGGGGGGGGGGGGGGGGGGTTTGTTTTGCATCTAAAGCGAAACCATTGTTTGGAAAAGGGAGTGATTTAACCAAAATTTATAATTAAACAATTTAAG
>JAOYMR010000007.1:14196873-14242127 GCA_025802075.1 Tenebrosternarchus preto | reverse complement strand
CCCCCCCCCCCCCCCCCCCCCCCCCCCCCCCCCCCCCCCCCCCCCCCCCCCCCCCCCCCCCCCCCGGGGGTGTGCATCTAAGGCTACACGAGTGATGGGAAGAGGGAGTGATGTAGCACATCTTTATCTTTCACCTCTTGAAGTCTCTGATAAAGGAGATGCCTGTTCTGTACTCAGCTGACACCAGAACTTTATCAGTGTGAAAGAAAGAATGTGTCAAGGATCTGAAGTCGTGCTTATAGGCTGCACAGTAAATCGATACTTTTCAAAATGTAAGATCAGTTGTGACACTGTGTCCTTCTGGAGTGACCGACAGACCTTTTGTTTAATGAAAGCACTTGTCTAATGGGTTCACCAGCGTTGTGAGCCGATTTCATGATGAGGTCATTAAAGTTGCGCTAAACACAAGGTCACAGTGTAAGTCAGGCACAATAGATAAACTTAACCACTGAACAACTGCAATTAAGCTGAATTTGAAGTGTGTGTGTGTGTGTGTGTGTATGTGTGTGTGTTTTGTGAGGTTTAAAGGTGGCACAATCTAATAGTTCTGGAAAGAGCAGTCTACACACATACACGTTTGTATGCAACAGTGAGACTGCACAGGAGGCATTCGGTACGTAGGTTACAGCAAGTAACAAGGCTGCCAGAATCATACATTTGAGCCACGATCGTACTATATATTATATACTATAATATGCATATGCTTATTAAACTCTCTCAGCATCTCTGTCCCTCTCTGTGTCAATCACTAAGAATATGGACATAATATTAAGCCCCATAATAATAATAATAATAATAATAACAACAATAATAATCCTTTTATTGTCACTATACACATGTACAATGCGATTAAGAGCAGTTCCTTTTACAGTGAAACGTATGTAACATATCATCAATGCGTTTGTATCTATAAACAATAATTCTGACAAGCTTTGGCTCATGGGACCCAGATCAGCTCTTCTTCAGAGCAACTCCACCATGAAGGCTACATGTGCTAGCATTTTGGGCTTTACCCGCTACTGTGGCCCTGCTTTTGAAAGAAAAGTAATAATGCCACCCGCAAGCCACATCAAAGGAATTGCCCTTGGTCACCCCCTCCCCCCATTCAACCTCGTCCAACCCCGTCCCACCTCCCTCTCTGACCCCCCTAACTCCTCCATGCTAAACCAACCCTCTTAGCGACTAGCTACAGGAAGCCCCATTTCACCCATCCCCCTTCAAATGTACTTTCCCAAAGCATGTTTTTAGTAGTGGGAAAGGGGATCCAGCGGCGTTTGAGTGAAAGGGGAGGGGGGAGTAGCAGCTATGGCCCCTCACGCGTAGGGTGCGTGTGAAAGTGTGTATTTGATGTCCAGAGAACCAGGCATCTCTGGCAGAAATTAAAGGGAACTTTAAAGGGCAGCTCTTTGACAGCCACGGCAAAGCTGATCAAACACGAATGGGAACCAGAAGGCATGAAGGAGAGAACAGCAGACTGTAGAGGCCTACAGCGCGAGGACGTGGAACCCTGGACCCCGGGCCGCTTCCATGGGCAGCCATGACGGCTCTGGATTACATTTGGGCTCAAAGAGCCCGTGTGAGGAAGAGCAGACGCACGGATGTGTTCGGCTCACGTGTGTTCAATCCAGAGAAGAGGACCAAGAAGGGAGCAGAGCTGTCAAGGGAGATCTTTGGTTCCCATATCATCTCCCTTGCAAATTGCACAATCCCAAAGTTCGCATTCCTTCGCAGACCGTCTGGTCAAAGTGCCATGCCCCTTATGCAACAGAGGGGTGAAGTCTGGAAAAGTCCCAGACATAAACAGAGCACTGTGTGCAGAGATGTTGTAAACACTGCAGGCTCTGAGTTGTGCTTTAGTGCATATTAGCACCTATTTCAGTTATGCTAGGAAGGCTGAAGCTACTGCTGATCTTGGATGTGCTGAAAGTACCTTAGTCAATTGCCTCTGTTCTTGTCAAGACTAATTACTAGCCAAAGTCACAGTGTCACCTCATTAATATCACCTACAATAGTCCCATGGACCATTACTGGACCACAATAGTCATACACAGGTGCCAATCCCATCAGCAAATGCTGGCAAAACATAGCCTGTGCTATACATATCTGAGGTAAATCCAGGAGGGGTTCTTTGAAATTTAGGATTTGAAGTTGGCTCTAGCTCATTGTAAATAGGGACATTTTTGCTGTCTGGCTGAGGACAGCAAGGTAATCGGTGGTTGCTTTGTGGATGTCGGCTAGCTCCCTTAACGAGCTGCCATCTTAATGACCAACTGTAGGAGCAGCAGAGCACTGATGGCAAGTTGTGGCTCTAGTCTTCACCTCATCTGTACCTTTGTGCTCTCTGCCCTGAGAGAGGAACGCAAGGCATTCAACCTGGGCCAAACAAATTACAGTTGCCGTGGAAATTGATAAAAGCTTGTTTGTACTTTTTTTGGAAAAAGTCCTTCTATTCTCCAGTTCAGCTCTACTACGAATTCAGCCATTTATGCTGTTTTGGATTTGATTAATTGCCCAGCAAACCAGGACATGTCCCACTGTGAAATGTTTAAGATTTTTACTGTGCACTGCTGGTTAGACACAGGGCAGCTAAAGTTCTCATCAGGATGGTTCATGCCAGGGGGTCTCGTGGTTGATCATGAGCAGCAGGTCCAAACCAGGTCCAGCAGAGAAAGCCACTGTGCCGTACACTGGAGCACACAGTCAGAGGTAGAGTCAATTCTAACAATACAGTGTTCCATTAAAATGTACCAGCTATACATACTCATATAGATTACTGGAAAGGATTGCTTTTTGGCAATATAATAACCTCGTAAATTAAGCCTATTTGAGGCTAAGCTTTTTTTTAACTAACAAAAGATATATAACAATTGATGTTTCTACGTTGAAGCCTGACAAAATGAAACTTTACCGATGCCTACCTTGAGTCATGTGTCCTTGAAACAGGGGCCCTCTGTTTTATGGCCAGTTGAACTCATCTTAGCAAATCATCTTTCCAAAATATCAACAACTATGTTAGTTTTGACATAATACACTTTCAGTAGCAGCACCAGACTACTCATAGGTTATCTTTACTCCTAGGCTAAATGTCAAACACTTTCACTACCCGGTCACCAATGGCCTTAACACTTCTTAGCACAAATTAACTGCATAAAATAGCACTATAAATTATTATACAGTAATAACAGCTTGATATTAGTTCAACTATGACCTCACATTATACAAAATATATAACAAGTCACACTAAAGATATTATATCTTAAAGTAACACTAAATCCAATAGCATTTCACATATTATTAACAGTTTACTACTATTTTTTACAGAAAAAAAACCCCAGACATTCTGACCTTCTGACCAATACTGACAAAGAGTTGTACTTAATCCTTGGAACCACGCCAAAAAATATCATGCTGAGATTACGGAAACAAAAATCTGTAAGAACAAAACATGGTAAAGCGGCTGTCCACTCAGCTTGTGTGTGTGTGTGTGTGTGTGTGTGGGGGGGGGGGGGTGCAAGAGCAGCTTGCAGGCAGATGTGGGAGACGCCCAGTGGAAGCTGGTACTACAGTCAGGTGAAAAGGGAGTGGAGGCAGAGTTTGGAGGGCATGACAGGGAGTCTGAAATATGCGTTTGATATATGATGAAGGTGGCTAGAACTAAACATATGGCAAACATAAAAATGGTTAAAAATTTAGAAAGTATTTGCAATATATTTACGAAGTACTATCTATTCTAATAAATAATTATACCCCGAGTTATCTGTGTCCTTCGTCTTTTTGCTGTGGTTGTTACTGATTTCCATCAAATTTTGGAAATGTCTATGTGATCAACAACAGAATGCAGAAGAAATGCAAAAGAAAAGATTCTGTAACCAAACTTCATAAAAGTTTAGTATGCAATAAATTAATTATTACTAAACTAATATGGATTAATATTAATGAATTAATATTAATGAATTAATATTAATGAATGCAGAAGAAATGCAAAAGAAAAGATTCTGTAACCAAACTTCATAAAAGTTTAGTATGCAATAAATTAATTATTACTAAACTAATATGGATTAATATTAATTTGTGTATCCATTCATACAGTATGAAACATAAACAGCTATATAAGTTTCTGCAATTTTATTGGTACAGTGTGTGTCTAAGTAAAAATAATATGTATAGCAGTTAACATGAAAATAAATAATATTTATTTAGCAAGAAAAAGAGAGAGAAAGAATTTTTTTTGGTTTTGTAGCTGGATATGTGCCCTGGATAACTTTGAAGATAAACATTATCCTAAATCAACACAACCAAAGAGTGATTGTGACCAGCATGGGGTCTGAGGTAATCCTTTTACGCTTTCAAGAGACACACATGGACACTCACAGGGGTGTAATGGATAACAATGGAAGTGCAAACAGCTGAAATGACCAGACTGACTGGGTGAAAGTCACTCAGTGACGGTAATGTGCCCATACTGACTGAGGTCAGGTCTTAGCTTGCGTTTAAAAGGGGAGTAAAGGAAAGGCACAATGTTCTCAGAAGACCACCGATCATCTGTGGCAATTCCTGCTTAAGTTGTAATTAAGTCATTAAGTCCAAATGAAGATCCCAAAACACAGACTTCTTTGCAGCGACCCCACAAGGATTTTTTACTTCTCCAGAACAGCCTGGGTGGCCAAGTACTCATAGGCCACAGTACACTACAGACTGAAGACTACACATCAACACACACACGCATACACACACTTCAGATTTGCCTTTTGCTTGAAAGACACAACCTCCTCCTCAAAGTCCAGCTACATCTGTGTGTGCACAACACCATCCGTTGAGCGTATGGAGCACATGGCAGCTCAGAAGCAGCCAGCCTCCCTGTGATGTGCACATGGTGGGCGGTTATCAATCAGGCTGGTGTGACGTGTGCCTTCCTCGGCGTGAATGGGACATCTGCTAGAGCAAAGACGATGGCGTTTCCTTCTGCACGCTTCCAGAGCTGCTGCCATGGGCATGAAAGAAGAAGGCACTTTGCTTTATGACTCAACAGGGAAAATCAGAGAGCTTCACACATAGCAGATGCAGCCCGTGTGCACACAGTGATCAGACTAATAACAGAGTCAATAAAACCGATGAAAGTGTTTTTGTCTCCAGGATTGTTCAAGTGAAAACAGGTAACTAAAATGTTTTCCAGTGTTGACTAATTCTTTTGAGAAGAATGCATTGTGTATAAGCAGACAGAACAAACTACAACTTTATGAAAATCTCAGTGCGGCTGTAACATCTCTATAAAATTTCTTCATGTTTTTTTGTTGGTTTTTTTTTCTGCGGAAACCACAAACGATGTGGCTAAACATAAGAATTATGCATTTGTCATGCTTTGCCCAGTGTCTTGGGGAAAGGACTGTGGTTTCTCACTTGGCCTCCATCTTCTAAAAATCAGCTCTAAACCAGGCAATCCATGGGCCATTTTCTATTATTTTCATACATAATTACAAAGGCTATTTCCCAATGGACTACAGTTAAGTAGCTGAGTTTCATCATGTAACCACCATGTTTGAATTTCTGAGTATACACTGTAGAAGGGTGTGTACAGTAGATTCTTTCTTTGGCAGACTCAATGCCTCAGTGCCCCATCCTGAGATCAGATTCAAACTTTCATAGATCTGTTTGCTATGCTATGCTGAAAAGTAGCTGCTACAATTAAACTGAACAGTATCGACTACAAGCAATGGTAATCTGAACAGTCCATGATGCATTATCCTCGTCCTTCATGACTCAAGTCCTACTGCTCTGAGTGAATTTAAATTCCCATGGCCCTCATCGGCTTCGTCCTGCCAAGGTGACGGTACCACAGGAGTCTGTCTGGAATATCGGCTGGGCTTAACAAAAGGGATGTGTGTACCGGCTCCAGGCTACCTCTCCTTCAGAGCCAGTACAAGCTGGTCCCAGTTCATCCCAGTTCATCCCAGGCCCATGGAGTGTTAAAACATGCTTCTTATTTTCCTCCATAAAAAAACAGAGGGTTTGGTTGCGTATAAAGCCAGAGAAAGAGGGATATTTACTCATTGACAAACAAAGTCTGAAATAGAAGTTCTCTACACAAATGTCGTTGGCTGGTGGAATTTCGAGATGACTCAAAACATTGCTCGTGCTTCCTGCCAATACACTTCCTGTTTGCAATTTTTTTCTTCCCTGTGCTTTTCAGCTCCGTCCGGGGCTGCTTTTCTGCCACAGCTGGAGTGAAAGGAACACCACAACTCAGCCTTGTACGAGAATAATGGACAATAATACTACAAGCCTTAAATTCAACAGCCATTTTGCTTCTTTGTGCTGAAATGACCGAGGCCACTCTTTCTCCTCCCATCCTTAGAATTTGCCGAGTCGTAAACACGTCCGATGTTGAATGGTGGACTCTTGTCTGCTTCTGCCTGCTCCTGCATTCCTCCATGACAGCCCAGTCCTTCGAGGCGAGAGCGAATAATGTCTTGAGGTCAAAGGTCACTTCCTGTGCATTTATTAATTGGCTTTTGACATGAGCAGAGTAGACTGGGTGTGTTTTAATGGGGAGTTTTGCTAAAGACGTCTGTTGTTTCTAATTAACTCTCCAAGCTGAGATAGTAGCTTACAGTATCATTGATTCTTGGAAAACTCCTTTTGCTTTGGTATTGCAAATTCTTACGCTAGATCAGCTGGGGGAAAAGTAATGTTAATATAATGGATTTTGTTATATTTTCAGGCATTTGAAAAGCTAAAAAAGATGCCCTCAGTCAAGGCTTGCGTGATGCAAAGTCAAGCTTTTGATTATATCATGGTCAACTATGTATCAGTTGTGTGCCTTTACACAGAGGAGTGTCTGCACCAGCTATATGACTGTAAGACATCATAAGACATCTAACGCAGGAGAGCCACAAACAGCATTAAAGAAAAACACTACACTGACCTTGGGTCTGCAGTTTGGACACACTCCTATGTTCCCATTTATCAGAGTCACAAGGTTGAAGCCCCAGAATACTAAGTGAATCCTTTAGCACGCCAGTTTCCAGAACTGGAAACAGTCACTACAAAATATATGAGCAAAGGCTATAATAGCCTAGACAATCTTAGCAGTGGTCAGTTACTTGACTGTGTAAATTTAAGATTTAAGATTTAAATTCCTTTCAATTCCTTTCAATAATCCTTATAGACTTTGGAAAAAATCAATGCTGGGCAGATTGGATTAAAACAGTAGTTTTAAAAAGACATATGCCAGCTGACTCATACAAGGTCAGTGCATCATTCAGAGAGGATCTAAAGAGCAGATAAGCAACTAAGAACATGACAAACATGGCCAAAAAAGTGCATTGCTTCTTTAAATATTAATTCAGAAAGTCTCATCACACAAAGTGACATATGGAAAGAGGATTTAAATTAACAGTGATGTTTACATTAGTTGTGCATGTTTTTTATCCAAACTTTGAAGTAGATTTATCTTGCTCATTAGATTTCATAAATCTACCAACCTTCATATACCGCAGAACCCCCGTCACTTAAAAAAAAAAAAAAAAAAGAACACATTTATTATTAAAATGATAAATGCTACAACGATCAAGTATAGAGCTTAAAACATGGAATGGACACAATAGATAAATGCATTAAGTGCTTTCTATAGGATACAGACACATGGACTTACTTAGGTTTGGCTGGCCAAGGATCAAATGAGAGGGATGGCATATCATGTTATACAAGACAAGCTTCTAGTCCCGACAAGTTAAGGGAAAGTGTCCAAACTACCACAGTTGAAACATGACAAGATAATGAGTATTTCTGACTACCAATAGTGACACCAAAGTTATACACTCAAGTAGGTTAATTAGTATCCAGCATGCAGTGTTTATTTTCAGGTACCACTGCAGTAGTACACACTTGCAGGCTCCAATCATTGTAACAGGCTTCAGATAATTATTGCAAAATGAATAACAGAAAATAAACATCCTGAAGGTCAAAGCAATACACTATAACTTTATTAGGAGACGCAGAGCAAAACATTTTTAGGTTCCACTGCATAATGTAACAACTCAATAAAATAATTTGAAGGCTATTGCTTACACTAATCAATTTAATCATGCATAGAAAAAATGGAACAAGCACTGGACCAAGGAGCGATGTATCTGATGTTCGAGCATCTAGAGAAAGTATAATATTTACTACATGTACAAGTCATTTAAAGCTTTTCATTTAAGTGAAGCGTGAAATTCATGTTATAAATTCACTGGAATCTGCCGCAGTCCATACAGCTTTTAAGCTATGGAATTCATAAACATTGCCAAAGCGAGAAGGAACTATGACATGAATTTGGTCTAAATTTGGTCTGCCACCTATGTTTACCTCCCTCTTGTGCGGAACCTTACTTGAATAGGCCCTAAATTGGTTACAGATGCGTGCTCCAAGAAGAAGAGAGCTCCAGATAGGTACAGCATGAGAGGCTACTTGTTCGGAGAAAATGTGATTAACGGGGGGGGTGAAAACTAACTGAGAGAACGTGGGAGCCAACAGGAAAACCGTTATCTGAAGGCAACTTAGCAAATACAGAACTACTGTGGGTATAAGGAGAAAATCCAGGAAGAGTTACCAATTACACGTGCACTTCTGCAGGCTTTGTCAGTGGTATTATGGATCACAGAAGGCGAAGAAGAGAAAAAAAGCTTACACACAATCGCTATTTAAACTGGTTTATCTTTATGTAGTCAATGCCCTCATATGTTTGGAAATCTATTTGCAGACCAGTAATCGTTCCGTTAACAACCACAGACTTTGCCCATGTGCACAAGCAGAACTTCAAAGTCTTTACGCGTCTGTAAATGCCAGTATGACTGCTTTGCACGCCCCTTTGACAAAAACAAATCAATGGAAAAGAATTTCACAGTCGGGGATGGAGCATTAGTTTAGTCAAACAGCTTGTTTTTCATCACTGTGAAAAACCATATGGTGAAGTTAACAAAACGTGTTACTTGTAAACAACGAAACAACTGTAGCTATCTGATAAGGTAAAGTCCTTCACCGGCATACACGTTGTTATACAAACCATAACGTATTCTAGAGCAGGAAAATGTAGACAAATCTATTCTTTTCAATTCACGGACAGAATTTCTGTGCTCTGTGTTACGTTTTGCCCATTGATATAAGCTAGCACAGTTTGTACGATTTGCCAACTTACATTGCCAAAATTTAAGAAAAAAAAGTTCTCTCAAACTTTTGCTGTTATCATAAAAGTCTGAGGCTATTTGAGACGTCTGTACTATGCCTGGTTATTCAGCGAGTTGTCAAGTCAACGTGAAACTAGTCAAGAGAAATTACAGAGGCATAACGGTTACCATTCAAATCATACAGCCTCGGGTAGTAGACTAGACATTGTAGCGCAGCCTAATTTACTTTTTATTTCTTTTTCGGTTTTCATGCTTATATTTAATAGCGTTATTCGTAGCACAACCCTACGAAACTGCAAATCCTGGTCTACAGGATGCAGCAACGAATCAACAAGTTTAAACTCCGCAAAATAAAAGTAGCGTAACATTTTTGACAGATCTAACCACAATGCGTTTATCTGTTAGAAATATGATGCAGCACTTAACATTACACAAAATGACAGAAAACTCAGGAGAGCCAACTACAGCGACGTAACAGAACAACAAAACTAAAAACAGACTTACCCTGAGCATAAACGAAGACGCAGAAGTTGCAAGCGAGAAGCAAAATGATTATCTCAGAACACACAAACATCTTATTGAAATCCTAAAGTGCATTGTGAACTCAAACGCAGACGAGACACTGTCGATTTGACAAGCTCCATGAGAACATCTCCCTTGTGTACATCAGTGTGTTTGCGGCTTTTCTTCCGTGGTCCTCAGACACACACAGGCCGCATATGAGGGATGGGGAGTACCGGACCTCGGGCTCACAACGCGGACTGAGCATGTGCAGCTTGGAAAAAAGTGTCGCGCGCAGCGGTTGTTGGAGGGCTGGGTTAACAGCGGCTTGAGAAGTCATCCATAGATATACAGTAATTGAAGCTAGGGGCGGAGTAAGGGGACGTCCCACACGAAGCCCTTAACAAATTCTTAAATTATAAAATCCAAGTTAGTTTATGCTAACTATATTATACTTAATATAAGAATGGGTAAAATATTATTAAATGTTTAGGTGAACAGTTGAAAAAAAAAAAAGTTAGTGAATCTTTTGGAAGTTAGAATGGGAAAAAATGTTTGTATTAATTACCAAACGCCCGTGACATTTAAAATAATTATTGATGAAAAAGCTCTGTTAACGCCTTTATTAACAATAAATTAAAATTATTTGTAGCTGTCCTGCACAGCAGTTACGTGATACGCTGGTATGTTCGTCTGAAGAAAACCAGACCAAAACAATTTGTTCTGTTTGAACGACTGTGTTGTTTTTCCTCCATGTTGATTTCTTTTTTTTTTTTATGATGGGCAACACCTCCGTGCACACTGTCTTATTAAAACGTTATTTTTAACATTTCAATTTAAGAGTTAGATAAATAGAAGAATTCAAACAGAAATTTAAGTCAGATATTTGAAGACAAAACTGTGCATTTTACAACTCAACACTGGGGTACACATACAATGATGTTCAACACAGTGATGAGGCTTATGTTTAAGTGTCTTCCTCTGTATAGTGCCCAAGGATGTGGATTGACATTAGGGATTAGAAACTGAGGTCTTCTCAGTTCCTTCAGCTCTATCAACTAAAATTCACACGAAACCAAAGCGGATTTTAGACAAAAAAAAACAAACAAAAAACGCGTGACCCAGCGTCACAAAAATACCTTCTTTCTGAGTCTGTTCTTCCATAACACAGAAGACCAATAGAATCACAGAATAAATTCCACAGTTGAGTAGCTTAACATAGTTTGAAGGTGAGATGTTCGATCTCATCACAGACTTTCACACTCTGATGCAGATCAGAACAGTAGTAATGTTCAAGATTATGTGATTAGTTGTCATAGATTATTTATAACTCTTCAGTATTTATAACACAGTTTAAAAACCCATTTATTTTTAAATGTGCATTAAACACTAGCCTCTCCAGAACAGATTTAGTTAACTTCTAGCCTTTTATAACTTCCTTTTTTTCTCTTCTTAATACTTTATGCCCAAATATAGGCTTCCTTTAATTAACTTATTAAGTTAATGACATGTTGATTCCAGTTGTTTCATGCAATGGATATATTTTGGGCACAGAAATAATTACAGAAGGTGCGCCACACCTAACCTTGGTTAAGACCAAAGCCAACTTCATAAACTTTCTTTTTCAAGTCTGAAAATGCCGCTGCCTGCAAAATGAGTCAAGTCCAATTTAATTAGATTGAACTTTGTTACATGAAGCTACCTACAACTAGTCACAGCAGTGCCACATCCTGTGTAGTGCTATAATTACAGATAGCGATTAAAACATTTTTCTTTTCTGTGGCTGCAAACAGGCTCCAACTAGAAAGAGAAGAGAGATGATCAGGAAGCAGCACTAATTTTTCAATGTGGCTTACATATGTAGAGTCGCTCACCCTTAGTGGACCTGGATCCACCGCAAATATGAACTATATTTAGATAGAGGAAACCGCACATGAACAGTCAGCCATATCCCTCATTAGGCTTTAATGAGGCTAAGGCAGCTGGCCTAATCACAGAGCACAGCCCTAATGAAAACAGAGTAAACCTCTTCTTAAATGTCACAACGTGGGAGGAAAAGATTACATACCGAGGGTCTTCAGATGTCTTTACTCACAGGTGATCACAGACAACTAAAAAAATAAATGTACAAGACAAGGATCTACTGTACATGGGAAGATAAGAGTAATATGCAAATGTAAAAAAACAGAGGCACAGCAAGATAAGGTTGCACTTAAAATAAGGTCACACTTACACCTTTACATTATTAATTCTGTAATGCTTGAATGAAGATCAATGAAATAATTTTCAGTGAATCAAGGACAAGCTAAGAAAAGTCAATATTAGTACAAGACAGATAAGGTACTGGAGGCAACAGGCAATGCTTACAGCCAGATCTGACAGCTACATGTTTTATATCTAAACTTTCAATCCTCAAATCTCTCTGTAGATCTCATTCCACATCCCATATATCTTCATATCACGCAATTTTTTTTTGTCTTTAAAAAGCAGAAACGTCTCTCCCTTGCTGAGCCTCATGTACAGGCATCACCTTCCAAAAATCTCTCTAAACCTCATGTGGCTGGTATTCACATATTTTAAAAACACATAACCTAAATCACATTAAGAAATCAATGAAAATGTAATATTTTCACACATGCCCCAACAAAGAATAGATACAGTGCAGTATTTCAAGCTGACTCCATCAAAATATGCAAAAAAAATGTTTTTTTGTTGTTGTTTGTTTTCCACTGAGTGAAAAAAATACAACAGATTGTGGGCAACATGTTTATTAGAAGGTAACAGGTTCTCACCAGAATAAAGCTCATCAGAAAAACCAACCAAACGCATTGCCAAGCAAGTACCTAATGTCATTAAAACTGTACCCTCTGGACTCTTGGTCTTACATTCTTTTTTAGAAGTACAAACTTCTTAAAATAAAAGTCAGTTTACTAGAATCACAGTGTTGAAAAATGTCAAGATTTATCACTATTTTCTATATTATTTTATATTTGCTTAAAATATCAGTTTAGACACTTCTAAGTAATTAAAGTTAATTTATTTTAAGCATTTATTTCGAAAGGTTTATATGTGATCAAACCTTCCACTGACAAAAGTAGTGCAATCAAGACATACTCAGTCAGTACTGGGGAGTATGTCAAGACTTAGGAGTATATCAATGATGACCAAAGTTCACAGATACATCCACTATTCAAACAGGCACATAAGGTTTGCACACTAGTACTGCCACTGAGGCCTACAGACAGTGCTGCTATACCAGCACACCCACTGAATGTTTACCTCGCCATCTGTTAATTAACCCGGCTGCTTCTGAGGTTTCTACAAGGGCCTTAAGAGCCACAGAACATTCATTTGTGCTGCTTTCCAAACATTGCATATTAAGAGCTATGGCAGACATTGCAACATGGACAAAGTATTTGAAAAAGAGTTTTTATTCAATAAGCACCAGTTAAAATGAACATGCTATTTCCCACCAAGCACTGCTCAAAGTTTTTTGGCCTAAAAATCAGAACATAACTTGAAAAGGATGACTTGTTTGCTCTGTGGAAAAAAAATGCAGTCACATTTTCATCAGCTACAAAAGTGGAATATAATTTGATCAACAGAGATGCTGTACAAAATCTTCATAAAATAAGCAAGAACCAGGAGCAGAGTTCATATCAACCACCAGAACTATAAATACATTTTTATCCTCAGTCTTTTGACATATTAAGTTTATGTGCGGTCAAGGTATAAATAAAACACTGAAATTAAATTAAATACTAACACATCTTTTGTTGCTCAATGAAAAGATGACAATGTACAAAAAAGACATCTGGATTTGGTGAATTGGAACTTAGAAATGAGAGACGAAAATACAGTGCATCAAAATGACTCAGGCCCTCAGCTTGGATACGGACATCACCCTGCGAAACTTTGGGAGAGCAGTGGCTTTGCTTGGCTATCAAATACCCATGTGCTCAAAACCTGATATGAGAACTGTGCACACTACAGTTCTCACAGACGGTTCACTGGCACCTGGACTTTGAGCCCCATGTGATGTGCTCTCCACCAACTTGCATATATTTACAACTACCGGGAATGTTAACATTCTGATGGCAGTGAAGCGGACATTAGTATCTGTAATTCCAGCGTCTGTGGCGGTAGCGAGCCCGTCTAAGTTCTTCCACAGTGTTGTGGTCGGGGTTGGTCTCTACGCAAAGCACGATGAACTCATTGGAGCAGCTGCGTGTGTGCTGACCCAGAAGGCCGCTGTACAAGAAGGAAGCCTGGCCAGTGATGGCCATGTCACCAGCCCTCCATGACTCACAGTTCTTAGCGTCCAGACGCCTGCCTTTCTCTGAAGAGCCGTGCCATATGGCCTTCTGGGGCCTGTTGAGAGAAGGTGTTTGTGCACAGAGACACACAGAAATACATGAGTGCTATAACAACCAGAAAAACCCGTGTCCATGTGCACTTAAAGCTGACCAAGGTGGAACAAGCAGAACGTAGCACTGGATAAGTATGTGTAACAGTGCTAGAGAGCTAATGGAAATCTGCAGCTGGTGAGTCTGGGTGTAAACAATTTTCATTTTTTCCCAGTATATAGGGTAAACTCATAACATAAAAGGTTCAAATCATCTGGCCTAAACTTCCTGTATTAATTTATAACAGTTTCAGTGGGTCCAGTTCAAAGTGTGCAATCTGATATAACAACAGAGTTATTATTGCCCTCTCGTGGACAAAGTTTCCATTAAACTCATTGATGTAATTCATAGGCACAGTCCCACAGGCGGGTTATCGCTCTAAAACATGCAGTGCAAATGTTGCACCAAAGCATGACCACACAACCCAGCTGGATCTAGTCTGGAGGGCTATTCAATGGAACAACGTTCTAATAATGTTTTTCATCATTACTTAATATGAATCTAATTAAATCTCAAAGGAGAAGCCATTGACTGGCATTTTTATATCACAACACAGGCACTGGTAATCTTGGCAGGCTAGTGCAAGAATAATAAAACTTGAAGAAATACTGTCCAGGCCACTGAGGGTCTGCTGTCCATGTATCATAGTTCAACACACTTTAACACCACATGGTACACAAGTGTTTTGTGCAAGTGAAACACACAAGTAGGCCTAAAGTCAAGCTCTGCAGCAGCAGTTCTTTGCTTCTTTGTCGCTAGACCTCATGAAGGTCTGGCTTCTTCTGCTCCATCCATTCATACCTCTGTTGAAACGGGAGTTACCACATGGCTCAAAACAGCCTGGCCTAACAAACAACCTTAAAAAAGCGCCTTGCTAACCACAATTGCAGCTCCACTGTCTCAGCCTCTCCTGGTGTACAGCACGAGTAGCTATATTTACCACCCTGAGGTAGAAATAGGGATAAACAGAGAAAGACAGGCAAAAGCTAGCTGTAAAAATACACTGACTGAAAAACATTGAAGGAAAGGGCTAAACCCTGCTGCCTGGTTTGTGGCTGGGCCAAACCTGCTTCTTTTGAGCGTTAATTTCAGAGAATGGCTCCATGTTTGCATTTATGTGATGAAACTGCATTAGATGTTCAGTGCAGGTTTTTCATAAATATGAGGGCAATCAGGATGTCTGGATTCCAGAAATAGTAGCAGGTAAAAGCAATGCTACCATCTGTATACCTTTAAGTGGATGCGGCTTTGATATCCAGCTGATTGCTGGGCTCAAAAAACCATCTACAGTGAATGTCTAAGTCCTTCCTAAATACTGAGATACAATATATATATATATAGTTTTATCCACCATGACTAGATAAGTCACAGATGTTTTAAGGAGTCTTAATATTTAATTTCTTTTCAATAAAGTTGAATAACCCTGATGCATGAATGATGGTAGTATGTAATAAATGAGTTGTCATTTTCTACACCCTTTACTGACCAGAAGGGGTCACTCATCACATCACGTCCATCAAAAGAGTACAAGGGGATTCCAGGTGGGAGGACGTGGTTGGAGAAGATAGTCTCCCAGTTCTTAAACAGAACCTCACCCTAAAAAAAGAAGAGCTGGCATCAATCACTGAAGCACACAAATTCCTTTGTGATCCTTATTTAGCTGTGCTACAAGAAACTGAAGGTCATCTGTTCAAACTGCAGAAGATGTTACTCATTTAATCAGGTGATTTGGTTATTTGCGGTTATTTGAATGTTATTAGCTGTGACCAATTAGACTGACATCTAATTAAACTTTTTGGGGCGTTAAGCAGGTGTGGAAGCAGCATGGCTCACCCTGAGGTTAACGATGGGCAAGCTGGAGCGGTAGGGCAACTGCACGAGGTCGATCAGGTCCTGCAGGTGGTGGGAGAGGAAGGCCCTGTACTCGTCTCGTATGCCCATGGCCTGCGCCTGCATCCTGCACTGCTTATTCACCATGTGGATGGAGCCTAGGTCCCCCATCAGTGGCGTGTTCAGGGCCACGAGTCTGAGCTGTCAGAAGGAACGTTAGCCAGCACAAAGGTGAGTTCGAAAGGTCTTATACATACATATGCCCTATAAAATGGGTTTATTTGTAAGCAGTCAAATAAGGATAAAAATATATCCCAAATCTTACCCTTTGCATATCACATATCACATGCATATCATGGTATGCTGAACAGACATTTTTGCAAATATTCACAAGCTGATATTGCATATAATAACCACAAGAGTTTATTCAGGTAAACACACACACACACACACACAAAACATACACAGACTGGCAAGGAGCATCTTTGCGTCTCCTATTGTTCTCAAATAAAGACTTAAAAAAAAAAAAAAAAAACTTTTAAGCATAAACATAGCAAGACTCTCCTGGCCCACTGTCTTCATCCCCACTGAGTTTCTGCTTTGGAGAGGGTATCCTTCAGCATGGATTTGCCCTGAAGCTAACCACGAACATAAACCTCCAGTGGCTGGGATGCCCTTCAACAGTGCTGGATGGACAGCACCATAATTTATAGTCTAAAATGGGATCTTAAGAAAGCCACAAGAACACAAGCTAGACCCAGACCAATGGTTTTTCCTACAAGGCTTCATGAAAAACCATGACAAATGTTAAATACCATGTCTTTTTCATCCTTTAATAAGAACAGAATAGCCTGGGAAAGGTGCACTATGTTGGTAGACTGGGAGAGTTCCATCAAGTTTTACATACATGCGAGTATTTATCACACACACACACACACACACACGTATACTCATACAAAACCAGTCTTACCGCGCTTCCTGTGTGGATTTTAGGAGTACTGCTGAGTCGAGAGGTCAGTAATAATGGCTCAGCCTATAAAGGATTAAACATATACTTATACAGCTATAGAACTAACATGGTCAGGATGGACCACACACTTTCACACCTCACTTCCCCCAACAAATGTCCCCAGTTCCTAACACTTCTCTAATGAGTACATATGGCTCATCTGCTTTTCAATAACCAGTAATTCCAGTACATGTTGGATTAGGACGATTGTATGTTTTTTTTTCCAGTTTTGCCTAGACAGTCAATAACACCTGAAACAAGTAATTAAGCACTGCAGAGAGCAGATTACCTAGATAAGATCTTGGAAGAGTAAGGGTGACTAATGATATGCTTGTCACAGACATATTATCACAAGACTCCTAGAAACAATGCCCAATGTTTCATTAGTAACCAACTATAGCAGCCCAGTAAACAACAAACCCATTAAACAAAAAATAAATGAATAAACAAAATACCATATAAGAATCATAGGCTAGAATCCAATCGGCTACTTGTCACCTTGTTGTTTTAATTTGACACTGCCATCAAATTAAAACTGCAGTATAAGTAGTTGACTGGATATTAAACCATTATACCAATGCTCTACCTTATTTATTTATATTAAATTGATCTTCCCTTTAATTGTAATAAAACAATCAATGTACAAATGATATTGTGGGATTGATTGCACTACTGTTGTGCTCATGCATTGTGACCAGTTAATCAGCAAATATCGCAAATATGGTAAAAATGTCTTCAGGTATGTAATATCACCCACCCCTAGTTAGGAGCTGAAACAGGACAAAGAACCCAAGTTTATGGTCTTCAAGCTCAAGCTACACTAAACAAGTAGGAACGACATAAGTATCAACTTTATGTTCAGTCTGCATATATATAGTTGTACATGTGGAAGGTCTGTGTTTGCTGATAGCCAGCAGGGTAGAACTTACATCATCTTGTGAAAGGACAGGAGAAGGATGCATCTCGATCAGCCCTCCGAGCTAAGGGAGAAGGGCACAAGAGAACACCTCCTCATCTATATCCGAGCTCTCAAACTTTGGACTAATTACCAGATTTTAATTACTTCACACTGGTGCATTTCCCATTCGAGATCTGTTTTATAAGGTTTAAAGTGTATTTATGTGCGTTCAATGTACTTTTATGTGTCACGATTGCCCCTCCCCAAGCCCCATGGTTTCCCTGGCTACACAAACGTGTTTTGGTTTTCTCCTTCCTTGGTATCACCTGTTTCTCATTATTCCTTGATTTGGTTTGGTATTTGGTCTTCGCTGGTTTTAGTTCTAGCGACTGGTCATTGTTTTCATTATATGAATGTATCTATGTATGTATGTTAAACTGTTTCGAGCATTTATGTGTTCTCTGTACTTTCCAGTTTGTCATATTTGTGCAGTATTCATTCTCTAGTATGTGTTTAGTTTCTGTTCCGTGTAACCCTGCTTCATTTTGGCTACTTGACTCTGGACCATTCTAATTGCTACAAATATGTATTTGCTCTTAATAAACCTCGCTCTCCTCAGTGCATGTGTCCACCTACTTAACACTCAGCATTACATTATGTGCTGTTATTGTACTAGGGAATCATTCTGAGCCACTCAGTCACTAACCTGCTGTGACCTAAAAGGTACAGTCCAACAGGTGAAACAGGATTAAGATTAAACACATCTTTACCTGAATCTCTCTCCATCCTCCTACGACTTTGAGGTAGAGTTTACCCGTATCTGTAACTAAGGAGAACGTTCCCGCCTCATCCACATATGACTCCTGCCTCAGAGCTTGAAGGCTTGAGTATTTCCTCACCTGCAACAATACCATTAATACAAACTGGATTATCACCAGTGATGTCATTTCAGGACATGCATTATTGACGCACTGCATGGTCACAATGTTCATGAAATATTTTGAGAAACATTTCAAAGCCAGTAATCACTACTCAATGACTTGTGCTTGCTGTAAAAGATCAACCTCTATTTTTTTAGTGTTAAGATCATCTTAAATGAGACAGAGTGTTTACTTGCTATACCATTTTTTGAACATCCTTGCGTTACAGTGCTTTTGGGAAAACAAGCCCTGGTCTGTATGTTATGGGTTTGAAGATGAAAGTAATGACAGAGATGTAGCAGAGGGTCGATTGTGTGCAATGGCAGGTGTTGCTCACCGACACAGAGACAGCAGCAGCTTGTCCTGGGGGTCCTGGGGGACCTTGGGGCCCAGGTGGACCAGGGAACGCAGCAGCTGATATGACAAATTAGTTTGCTTTTGAGAATTATCATAGTGAGGAATATAAAGTGTCAGTGTGAGCTCTTTCAGTTTGGCTTGATATAAGCTTAGATTTGGTGCATCATGAAATAAACTACTTAGAATTGTCATGTAATAAAAAGATGGATCTAGTAATCAGAAGTTATTAAAGACCATTATATTTTACATGGAGGTATGTTGATTCAGACCTTCTAAAGTAACTGAAAAGAAGCAGAGCCTAGCTTGCATGTTCTCACCAGAGGTGTAGCCAGGTGGCCCAGGAGGTCCAGGACGCCCTGGTGGACCTGTGGCCCCAACTCTCCCAAAGCCAGGAGCACCAGGTGGTCCCGGCAGTCCAGGGTGTCCGGGAGGCCCTGTGATCGCTTCTCCTTTAGGTCCCTTCAGACATAAACCATGAACATTATGAACATGACAATAAATGATTTATTGTGGCAGATCATAAATAATAATCAGGTAATTTACTATGAACTACCAAAACTTCACCATACATAGCCAATCTTACTGCCATCAGAAAACTCTCACAGCATAAAGGTTTTCACATGTCACATGACATACCACTTTAATTTGTATTTGTTAACAAAAGGAACACAAATCCTAACAAATCTCTACCACTGTATACGTGCTTTCTACCTAATACTTTGTCTAATATTTTGAATTTGATTTTGTTTTTCATCCCCAAAGAAAAGGTCACTGGTCCATCCATTTCTAATTACACAAGCACTACAGCACCAAACTTTGTAGTCAGGTTGTCATCATGGTAATTAATTTCCACAAAGGAATATCAGACATAGCTTTCCCAAGCTATAAAGGCAGATCAAACAATCTATGAGTTTGATGTGAAGAAACAGAGATAGAAGCAAATATGATTGAGAGTGGGAGGCACAGACGAAGAGAGAGGAAAATTTAAGATCAAGAAAATGTAAAAACAGGAATGGAGCTGGGAGAGATCAGAGAGATGAAAAAGGGAGATAACAAGGGTTTAAAAGGAAAAGAGAAAATAGAATAAATCTAGTACTTATAAGAGGTCAGATTTATCACAATGAATTTATGTTTACCAGATTTACAAAAGAATAGCAATGTGGTACCATGTCTATGAGTATGTGTGTTTGATCACTCACCACCAACCCAGATCTTCCAGGTGAACCAGGGGGCCCAGGCATCCCAGCCTCCCCTTTCTCCCCCTTCAATCCCTGACCACCTTTCTCCCACTGTCACACAGCGCAGGAATGTGAACATATTGAAAAATAAACCAAAATATTTGTATGCAAGGCTATCCAACACAACAAGTGTTGCCCCGAACAAATGAAGACAAAACAAAATTGTGTTATGCAGGTTTAAACTTCTAAAGCAATTTCACTCAGTCATGGTCTGGTGATTTCCATCAAAGGAAATACGATAATCAGATGCCTTGAACTCACCAGGGTGCCTGTTCCCAGCACAGTCACTGTGTTGAAAAAAAGAAAGTTCATAAACACAGTTAAACAGTTGAAAAGGTGATGGTACTATTCACCATGGAAAAGAAACCAGGCCACTAAAAGAGGTTCAATCAGATACATGATGGAGAAACAGTGCTCTTCATCATTCAACCTCGAATATGTACTTTGTGGTTGAGCGCAGTAAACAATTACATACTTGTGGGTCCTGGTGGCCCGGGGAGACCCCTTTCGCCCTTTTCCCCTTTGGTTCCAGATGATGAACAGCTAGCTCCCTCTTCAGGTGAACAATTGAGCAAGTTACAAAAGAGCTGAGAAGAAGTAAGCTGTAAATCCCTAATACTCAAACATTTGAACCATCTGTGAAATCTTATCACTCTGAGTTATACTGTGAGTTGTCTGTTTGCCCACTGAGAGAGCTATTGCTGTATTAACATTAGAAATCAGAAATCAAACTGAAAATATTAATGACACTGATTAAAAGTCGGTGCCTCTCTTTATTTGTCATTTTAGTTTGAACAAAGGATTCTATAAAGAGAAGGTAAACTCAGTAGGCCTTTAATCAAAGGAACAGTAAATCAGATGTGGCCTTTCAAACTCACCTGCGGTTGAGTCTCCTTTGATCTGCACAAACCAAAAAGGAAGAAAAACAGTGATGAGTGTCAGGATTCAAGGCTGTGTTTGAACAGTAGTAAACAAAGTGGTGTTAATCCAAACAGAACAATTTTAGAGTGAAACCATCTGGGACAGAAATCATGCACTGAACAAACAGAGTGTTTAGTATCCACAAGCAGAAAAGAAAAAGCACGAATGTGTGTTTATGAAATATAAAACACTGGGGTTATGTGCACTCATCACAAAATGCAGCCACATTCTTAATTCCTTAGTAGCAACTAGTCATGCACAGAAAACAAGACAAAGACAAAAAATACTCTGAGACAATTAGAAGTTACAGATGTGATTCTGTTGTTTAGGAAACCTTTTCTTAAACATACTAAAGTTCTTCCAACTCTCAAAAAGGTTGTTTCATAATCTGTCATATATTATATAATCTGTCATATTTTTTAAACAATTACTGAAAAAATTACTGAAAAATATACAAATAAAACAATAATAAAAATGTAATCAATTAAATATCCCTTCAACTACAACTACAAATTAAAATATCAACAAGTAACATCCTGGTCAATGTTCTATGTTACAAAGAACATGACAACATTCAGACTTTAGTTTCCTGAGATAATTAAAATAAAATCATCATAAAATAAGAATACCAGCACACTGGCAAACTGATACAATGTCTTATCTGACATATAACAATCTGAGAGTAAGTTTATCTCTGATGCATTTCGGGTTAATCCACTATGATTAGAGAGGGTGTTGGCTTCTTTGCAAATCCAACCTGAACAAGGACTCTAAAAGGCTCTAAAAGGCTCTCATTGACAGAACTGTGTCACAGACCAAGGACTGAAAAGTGTAGCTAGGGTCTTATGCTCTTAGTTATGAAAAGTGACAGTACTGCATTGTAGGTTTTCCTGATCAGCTGGGTAAAAGCAGAGCAAACCAGACCCTGTGTGGAGTTGCAGTTCCCCAGGACTGGCAGGAAATAACCCAGGAAATAACCCAGGAAATAACCCAGCTTCAGACTATTAACGATTAGAACTGTACCAAACATCCTATCAATTAAAATCACACAGCTGCTTGGGGTTTTACACATATTTCATACAAAGTCCTTAAAAGTTTCATTTTAAATTAAACTGACATCTTGAAGTAAACAGACACGACTATGAATTCTCTACAACTACTGTGAAAACTGTAAAACTGCATGCAGTGGCAGTAAATACTGGGAGAATGATGACATGGGTTAAGAATAAGGGTGTGCCATACTTGGATCCAAAATTACAGAACCTTTGCCAAAATGAGCAGCCATGGAGGAAAAAAAAATCAGATTAAGAAATCACCAACAACTTTGATTTTGTAGATTGAGTGACCATGTTGCACTATATTTTGGCAAAAGCCCGATATGGCTAAACCCATATGGCACAGAGAGGGAGTTAGTCACTGAGGGAGAGGTCGAGTGCTGAGGAACTCCTGCCCCCCGGGGCCACACTCTCCATCACTTACAGGTTTTTTGCAGTTGGGCCGGGGTGGAACCGGGAACACTGTCTATAAATGTAATGGCAAAGTGGACACTGAGCATCAAAGAAACGTATCTACACAGGAGCTAGAGAGGATAGGAGCGTGGAGGTAACTTACTCCGTTAGGGCAGCTGAAGATCCCAGGACGTCCAGGGGGACCAGGAGGACCAGGTGGGCCCTTTCAAAAGACAAAATAGAAAAGGATTCAGAGGCAATGACAGAAGACGTAGTATTTTATTTGGTCACCCATGCATTATAGCATTGTGAAGGATTTAAGACACTGGAGACTGTGAAAAGTAGGTCAGACCTATACAAATGTTGTAGCTTAGTTAAGGTGCCAAAGTAATGTATATGTTTACTGGGAAATACTTATTTTGAGATATTTTCGGTTCCAAAGCCAATTTACACATTTATAAAATGTGATGTTTGGTGAAATGATCCTAACAAGCTAAGTTTAGCACATAAAATCATTCACATAAACAGATCCATTTGAAAAAAAAATATTTTTAACTTCAGTGATCATGTCGAAACTAAACACCATAGAGTTCCAGTCTTACACAAAATGCCTTTTGGGATAAAAACTAAATAAAAACTTCAAAACTTCAAATAATACATCATACTAAGAAAAACTCTGGTATGTGTTTTGGAGATGCCCTTTTATCCACTAATTATTGACATATAGACATGTGCTATAACCAGCTTGTTAAAAGCCATCAAAACCAGTTCTGTTTACAGACTGTTTTCTAGTCTCACATGATGAGAGGCTGTTGTTGAAGTTATTTTCCTGTGTGGCTGTATGGGCACAAGTATTTCATTAAAAGAAGATAAATGTGTTGACTGGCATCATTATGACTCATTATACAAACAACAAAAGACTTCACAACACGCTTTATTTTTCCAGCGTGCAACAACCACCATAAGTGCATGTCTTCTGCAGGGACAGTGTCACAACAGCAATAAAAGAAAAATGACAGGATGTGGTGTAAAAACCAAATACAGATGGACATGAACTTTGACACAATGACACCACTACAGCAAACCTGTCAGACTTAAAGAGCATCTCTGATGTTCCTGATGTGCCTGTGTGTACATTCATGCTTGCAAATTTGTACATGTGTGTGTGTGTATGTGTGTGTATGTGTGTGTGTGTGTGTGTGTGTGTAATACCCACCGGTAGTCCATCTGACTCTCCCTTTTGTCCCTTTGGTCCATTCAAACCAGGACGACCCTTCAGTAAGACAGAGTGAAAACATTTCTGACTCCAGTCGTGACACTGAACCAGGGTCGGATGCAGAACATCCACACACTACACAAACAGACCCCTGAAACATGTCAAAGAACTTACTGGCCGACCAGGAAAGCCAAACTCCCCTTTAGGTCCAACAGGGCCCTGTTTGACAGAGCCAAACACAGAAATGTGAGTGAATGGTTTTCTGAGAAAGGTGCTATATAAGTGTCATAGGACACAATAAACACACAACTTTTATATCTAGACAACACACTGGTGAGAAACAGCTACCAATTGCAGGCAGCGTACTCTCACCCACAAACCACAGCCCTGCATCGGGCCCAGAGGATAACACCCAGGACAGAGCACCATCCTTCACTAGGCATGCAGTCATTTACACACACATTCATACCATGCCAATGTTTTTTAGGACGGCCCATTTTTACCTAACTTTTAATCATTTTAACCCATTTTTACAATTTTTATTCCACCTAGACACCGTAGCAGCGAGAGGCAAACATTCTAACTACCAAGCCACCATGCTGCTTGGAAGTTTGAGACTCGGTTGTGCTCTGAACAGTACTATAACCTCTGTAACAGGTGCACAGACACACAGAGCCAAGTTGCAAGAGGACGACGTGAGAAGCACAGGCTGACTGTGCCAGCACAGGCTAACGTGTTCCAATACATTTTGAATAGGAACAGCTGTATCGATATAATAAAAGCATGGGGAAACTCCAAATATTAGCAACTGGCTCAAACTGCTACTATGACAATGCAATTTAAATGGTGTTGTTTGAGTGTCTTTGCCCTCACCATAACACCAGGAGGTCCAGGAACACCAGGATCACCCTAAATACAGGAGTACATAGATGAGATGTGCAGTGGGGGTTATGTGAACATAGACTAAATTTTGACACATGTTTATTGTCTTCCCACTGTTGATTCTGGAAAGACAAACAAACCACAATGATTTTTTACCAGAGAATGACTGCACATACAACTCAATGTTATAAACAAAAGCATGTTACAATGGAAATATTACAATTACGAATAATTCTAAATTCGTGAAAATTTGCAGAACTACATTCAGGCATCATGTCAATGAAATTAAAGTTTTAAACATTTTTTGGCCGCTAAAATAAATGATAGGGAAATGAAGATTTCAGACTCATCCACCAACTGTCATTAGTGTTCGTTCACGGTCTCATTCAGTGAAATGGACATTATCACTGCTGTCTTTAGATCAGCCATTTAGAGTGATGGGAAAGTTAATATGATAAAGTCTCTTTATCACCATTTTAGATCTGCATTTTATAACTGCAGTCAGCTCTGCCATTTTGGAGGATGAGTATTACTGAATGTGAATAGAGTGATTTCATCTAGCACCAACTACAAAAAGGTGTCACCTTGACTCCTTTTGATCCCTGCGGCCCAAGTCCTTCTGACAGGAGTGTTCCATCTCTGGTGATGCTGATCCCTGGCTCCCCTTTCTGACCCTACACACACACATGGAAATTCAGTGAATGGTTGAGTGAAATACAAATGAAAACAAGCACATGCATGATTACGTGTACAAACTCTTTTAAAGAATGCCAAGTTTCATATACATTGCACCTAAACATATGCAGACAAGTTAATACATAATATAGCAGGGCATTGCAACCCATCAGCTTGCATAAACACACAAGCACATGTGCACGCTTGCACACACACACACACACACACACACACACACACTCTTTCTCTCTCTCTCTCTCTCTCTCTCTCTCTGTCTATCTCTCTCTTACAGGTTAATATAAACCATATGCTGTAAAAAACCCTAGGCCCTTTTTTAAAAGAGGTTAGCACTGGATAACAACCTCATTGTCGTTTTGGTGTAGGTCTGGACTGAGTTTGCTAGTGTATGGTATATGTCTGTGTGTGTACAGAGGCCTTGTCTGGGAGTCATTAAGCTTTTACACATCATTGCTTTGTAGTCACCAGCAACTCAATATGGAGGTGTTCTTTAACCTTGAATGAAGTGGTTCATCTCACATGTTCTTTAGTGACTGGAATCTATAGACTGACATTATTAGCTTCTTAGAAGAGTGGAATTATGACACCTGCACAGACTGATAGTGGAAGACATCAGAAACAGATCCATGTGACCAGACTCAAATGGTTTGGCTTTGTAAAGAGGTCAGATACAGACAGGCTAATATGTGAATCACTGCCCTGTCTTTACAGTCTTTTACAGTCCCTACAGCTCTTCACCTTTAATCCTGGGGGACCGAGAGCTCCTGGGATCCCAGGATCTCCCTTTGGCCCCTGAAAGGAAAACAAAATACAAGAGAAAGCATGAAAACAATGTCATACTGTACCCAAAGTTATCCATCAGTAACCAATAAAGTTTTCAATTGAAAAGCTAACAACTACCAAACATGAAAAGAATCCACCATTATGTTCTGCAAGAAGAAAAGTGCAAACATACAGTCTGCACATATTGCACAGCATATGAAAACATCAAATCACGTACAAATCGTACATGAAAGAAAAACTAAATTGTACCTTGTGTGTAACAAATATGTAATGACGTGTTATGGTCCCTAATTTAAATACATAGTGGTTAAATAAGTCAAACTTCTTTTACAGCAATCAGAATTCTCTCATTCAATTCTGCTTAGGCAGAAAGTTAAAATCAAACACTACAGCATCTGTTTCAATATGAAGCTATCTTGACTTTTATCAGTTATCAGTCTTTGTATGTGAACAATAAAGATTTAAAACTGTTCACTGAACCATGTCTCACATACACAGGTGTAAAAAAGAGATATTTCACCCTAAATAAACATACAAGTTTTATTTAAGGAAGCTGAAGTCCTAACAAATAATTTGAAACTTGAGGCCTCGTTACTTTTAATGCTGTTGTCACAATGTGTGTGAGTAATAAGGAATAAACGAGTTTTTCTTTTAGCGTTTTTTTTTTTTCCCCAACAAAACAACAAACAGGGACTTAGAACATTAAAGACCGACAAGAGTGTGAGACACACACACATGCTTAAATACACGTAATGATAACAAGACACTAGTGCAACACATAACACTTCATGAAACAAGTGCAATGGAGAACACAGACACAGACATGAGCCCGAGGGAGGAGTTTGGGACAGCTACCATGACAGTACCCCACCACTGAAGGGCGCTACTCCCAAAGCACCAGGCCCCAGCGGACCACCCCAAGACCTGCACATTAAGGGCAGGATCAAAGCAGCCCATGCAGGGAGGAGACATCAAATTTTTATTTAAAATCAGAGGAAGGAGACGAGGGCAGCTACCGTGACACTAAGATCACGGGTCCCATGGGGGATGAAGCAGCTCTCCCTCTCCCTCGGAGAACCGCACTCGGGGCCGGACTGGTATGGCTTGGGGTACAAGTACTGGCCCTCCTCCTTGTTGTAACATGAGTAAGGGTTCTGGTCTTCCTCCTCAGTGTAGCACTGGGGAGGGGGGGTCCTCCTCCCGGTTGATGTACCCCGAGCCGACGAAGAGCACAGGGTAGATCTCAGTTGGAGGTCTGTAAACCTCCGGGCTCTTCACCCTTTTCTTCTTCTTTCTACAGGAACGGGGAGTAGTATCGCGGGAGGTGTAAGTGGAGAGACACGTGCCTTGGGGAGAGTCTTGAGACACCCCTCTCTGGCTGACCCACCTTCTCTATGGCTAACAGGCCAAATAGGTCCCAGTCAATGTAGATCAACCGATGGTCAACCTCATCTCTGGTGCTCATTCCCAAATATGACCTAGTACTTGTTATGAGCACTGGTCTGCTCGTCAACAGTGGGGAAGGACCTCCGGTATTTGATCCCCTAGGCTATAGCTGATGCTGAAATTTGGCATCCTGTTGGGTCAGTGTTTCCATAATGGTGCGTGTGAGGAATAAAGCACGATACGGCTTTGTTTGTAATGGTGTTTATGCCAACATAGAACACAACAACAAACATCCAGAGGGACTTGGAACGTTAAACACCGACAAAGAACATGAAACACACACATGCTTAAATGCACTTAACGATAACAAGACACCAGGGAAACACATAACGCTAACGAGACACGGGACAAGTGCAACAAAGAACACGGACGCACATGGACACACATATGAGCCATGGGGAGGAGTCAGGAGTGGTTACCGTGACAACTGTTCTAATTTTCATCTACCTGGGCATGTTTATGCAACAGCATCAGTAATACGGTCATTAGGAAAAACTTTTCATGTGAAAGGAAACTATTCACACACCATTACACAAGTGTTTTTACGTTTTTTTCAGCTGTAATGATGGACCTGTTCCAGAGTTGTCATCAAAAGCCTATGGAATGCTGGATGTTGGAGGCATTGGAACCTTCTGGCCTGTTACCACAATATTTACCTGCGATGGTGCCCCCACTACTAAGACATGAGCTACTACAACAATGAAACTCACCACTGGTCCTTGAGGCTGAAAAGTCCCAGAGAAGTTAAAGAGACCCTCGGTATCATTCAGCATTAACTGTAAGGCAGACACAATAGAATACAGAACACTAACATTTAAATTAGATTCAAATTCCAATTCAGATCCCAAGCATAAGTCCAAGTAGATAAGTAGAAATAAGTTTAAATGAATGAACCCACATCATGGAGGTTAACAATAGGCCCTGGTGGTCCAGGTGGTCCCGGTGGACCAGAAACACTGAGTCCATCTAGACCTTTTTCTCCCTGGATCACAGCATACAAACAGAGACACAGACACATGCATGCAGAGATACACAGACACACTTAGCTTTACATGGTGTAATTGCAATAAATTGTAAAGCACAGTGTGCATAAGTGTTTGGATACACACCTTTTGCCCCATATTGCCTTTCTCTCCTTTCTCTCCCTGCAGGAAGTAGATTAAAAATATTTGAACCAGTACATTATAGCACAAGTGGAAAACAGATGTAACAGCGACACTGGTTTAATTTAAAGGTGTGGGAGGAAAAGCTTTTTTCCAAAACACCTATAAAATTGTAAGAATTCTGATTTGGCTTTTTGTTTATTACTCTTTTGTAGCATGTATGATTATTTCACAGAGTGCACATGTTGGTGAATCTAAAACGCTCTTCAAAAAACAGCCTTAAGCTACAGTACATGTAAAATGCTATCTTACAACACACTGAATACTGTATACTGCACTCAGTATATACTGTATAGTGTATACTGATCCATATAGTAGCATTCAGTATAGTGTCCAATATGTGACAAATGCAAACCTTACTACATCACATGAATTTACGCCCACTTGTGAAAGATTTTCCAACACTGTAGCCTGACAGGATGCAGTACACCAGATATTTCTGGTCAAATGCTGGAATATTTGTTGACCAGAGATATATTTTGGTTGCATACTGCATATGGCATAATGATTTGGGGCCCAGTCAGTATGTAAGTAGTATGTAGTAGGTTATTTAGTCTGATACTCACATGTCTTCCAGGATGTCCAGGTAGTCCAGGTACCCCATCAGGTCCTGTGGCACCAGGCTCCCCCTAGAGTAGTGGAGAAGAAATGCACATTTGAAGAGAGAATTTCAATCAGATATTCTGTGCTTGTCAGTACAATTGTCTTGGGTGGAAAATAATTATCATGTGGAATAATTATGATGTCCATCTTAAAGTACGGAAAGTTTAATATAATGCCTAGCAAAGAATTCAAAAAGACACTGTGCACTGTCACTCTTAACAGTGTGACATCTTATTTTAGAATATTTCAGTGATGATTATTGGTAAATGCAGATAAGAGCACAAAAGACTTTCTTAGCACTGGGATACTGTACCACCAGTTAAAGATGAAGACTGATATTAAGAAGGTTACAATTAAGATTAAGATTAAGAAATCTTAAAAACAATAAGAAGTCTTTATTGTCATCATACTTGGATAGACCAAATTTAGTTTAAATGCTTCTGCATGCACACAGATTCCTCCCCGCACTGCAGTGAGTCTAAAGGAAGAATTAAATGTGGTGCGTTCCTCTGACCCCAGCAGATGTGTTTTGGGGGGGATTATTTGGTAAATTAGATCTTAATGGGAAGCAAATGGGTGGGAACAGCAGGCTTCCTCTGGCAACCAGGAACAGGAAACAGTGGGCCTCATTTATCAAAGGTCATCAAGCACGAGCACAATGTATGTCTGAGAAAAACAGCCAAAACCTCAAGTGGGATTTGCCCAAGCTGTGCAAATCACATCATCTGACAGTAAGGACAGGTGTACACCCATAGACTTTCATAATAATATAATAATATGCCAGATTACTGCCATGTATAGAAAATTAAGATCCCCTTAAATAGGGGGATCTGACATATGAATTTTGTAACCATTTTTCCATTCATACACATGATTCATAACAGCTGTATATAAAAGTGTGAGTGTTTTTACAAACACAAGCATATAACATGGGTACAGACCTTCACTGAAGTACCTGGGTTACCATTCACGCCATTCTTGCCCTGAATCAGAGAAATACATATGGCCCAGTGTGTCAAGTGCCTGGATGATATATCCGTTCATATCTTGTAAGTACTGCAATCAGGTTCTTATTTTTCTCATTTCTAATCAATCATAACAATACAAATAAACACTGTAATAAATATGCATAGTAATGGTTTTAAATAGAAAGAAAAAGCATTCCAAACAAATCATTCTAACCTGTGGCCCTGGGGGACCAGGCAGACCAGGAAGACCCTGCAGGAGAGGAGAGTTGAGACGTGAAGCAGCATATATCAAGCTTAAGTCCAATGCCAAGTAGCTTCAAACAGAGGTAAAATTCAACTGCTACAAATGCACTTACAGGAGGCCCTCTTGGAAGAGCTGGCCCAAGGCCACTGCCTTCACCAATTCCTGAGCCTTCAGAATCCTAAAAAGACATATCACACACACATTCACACACATGTAAACTCACACACATGCATGCACCCATGTGGACACGCACATACATGCATATATACACACACACACACACATTCACACAAATGTACATGCACACACATGCACACACACTCGTAGACACACACACAGGCACACATGCAGGCACATACGCAAGTAAACACACACACAAACAACGGGATATAATGTTTTGTGTTTAGTTATGAAGTGTTAATCCATCATTACATATGATTTTGGGTAATTCAATTTGTCAGTTTGATGTAATTTTGAGGACTTTCATGTGACCAACCAGAAAATTGTCTGCAGTACAATTTTTCAAATGTTTAAATGATTCAGGCCTATTCAACACAGAATGATCAACAAACTGTCCTGAGCTCTAAATGTTGAGTTTGACAAATTTGTTTTGGTTTGGCTACATGAGTAGCTGTTATATATAAAAATAAAAGCAATAATAGTGGCCTCTGGTGGATCCTACAGATAGTACATGTTATGTTTTAACTAGTATGCCAGTGAAATGTAGACACAAATCATACAGAATGGTCCATTACTTCTGAAACTCACCAGTGCACCAAAACCGAAGTGTGTGGATGGTCCTGGTGGTCCTGGGGGTCCAGGAGGACCTGGCTGGCCCCTTGGTCCTTCTGGGCCTACTGGTCCCAGGAGCCCTGGGACACCTGGCTGGCCTGGGTCACCCTGAAAGCACGACGAGGCTTGGACTCAGTTACATAATCTATGAAATGACTTCAACGCACATTATACCAGAGTGAAATTCAAGCAGGTGATTTGATAATATGACTTTCCAGCAGACAAATGAGTAGCTATAGCAACATCAGCTAAGCAACAGCACCAGCATCAGCTGAGAAGGATGGCATACGGCCACTTAGATGCCATTACCTTTGATCCTGCAAGTCCAGGCGATCCTGTCTCACCCTGCCAATAACGCCACAAGTTTGTTATGGCAGTGAAAAGGAATCATCACAAAGTGCAACCAATGCAATTAGAATAAATCAAGGCTCCAACTGTTATGCACATTTTACCTTCTCCCCTTCTGGACCCTCTTTTCCTGGGTTGCCATCCCTGCCATTGGCTCCCTGTTAACACCATGAGAACAGCTTCAGTATTTTCATGCTTCCACTTTTCCAGGAAGCTCTGGCATTGACCAAGAACTGTTTACTAATATTGAGTGAGTAATGCTGTTTATATGGTAAGTTTTGAGTATAGTGCTTATGATGTGTTTCCAGTGTTATACCTTTATAAGATCAGTATTAACTGCTGGAGGATTTATTAATCACATTTGTCCATCAAATGGTAACTTATGTTGGAGCAGAGGATATCATATCTGGATACTTAGGCCACATTTTGACAGGCAGTAAAATCTCATTTTGGCTTCCCAAAAACAATTTATGTCTGATCGTTTCCTTTAGTCTAAACAGCGTATATATTTTCTTTTCCAATTTGGACCTTACTAAAACAGACACATTTATGACAGCAATACAAATTCTGCTCTGGAAAAGAAATAAAAATATATTTGTATGTTACATCCTGCTGCATATACAAGGTAACACAGACAAAGGTGCTTAAACCCTCTTGTCATCCAGGTATTGGAATATGTTATGTGCAGTATTCCAACTTTCACCATGCAAGACTGTGGATGTTAGGTAATTCACTGGACATTTCATTAGGGATGAAATGTGTTCTGCTTCTTTTTACTTCGTAAGCAAATAGAAGTGTTTGCTTTGTTGTTTGCTGCTGGAGACTGAGCAGTTAGTTTCACTCAAGCTTCAGTTGGACTGTTTAAAAAGCAGCTTCCCCCCAATGACGAAGTGGAGTTCATGTTCCATGAAAAGAGTTTGGTTTCAATCAAATGCTATCATCTCTCTCTCTCTCTCTCTCTCACACACACACACACACACACACACACACACACATGTACATGTACATATACACACTGGGGATAATCCAGTAATGCTCCATAATGTTCTATATCTAGGTCTGACTCCGCACTGTTCCATCAGTTCATGGTTTAAGTAGATGTATCTGTCTGTGGGTGAATAAATGTCTTCAAATGTTCACCCAAATGAACAAAAAAAATTTTGAAAAATTGCTTAGATTTTAGCACGTGTAATTTAGCGTGCAGTAGTACTGTTACATGGTTTCTGTAACAGTTTTAACATAAATATAGCAACATTTATTTGTTAGAATTTAACAAAGAGAAAACTGACCAAGACCTAACCCCGCTAAAATCTTACAATGAAAAAATTGTAATAAACAAAACACAAAATACACATTTTCTGACAAATAGTGACAGACTATTCTTTCAGGCAGAGAGCACGTCCTCTGTCCAACACAAACAGCCAGAGTCTAACGCTTTCACATCATCAGACAAGAAAGGAGGACATTCCTGAATCTGTGGCCAGGTGCTGGGGTGAAGAGTTAAACTAGGGTGCACTCCTTCAAGAGGCAGTTACAGATTGTAGGCTGGCAGAATAGCCCACACAACAAGAGGCTGTAAACATCCACATTTAAAGTGAACTAGCCAGTGAAACGTGTCTTTGTTATCTATTGTATTTTAGTGGGATAATGGTAAGAAAAACTATTTTAGTGCTTGTGTGTTCATCTTGGCTGCTGTATCAAACACATGCTCTGTGAATTGCTCTATTACACACATGCAGAACGTTCAGTGTGCTGTACACATTCAACATAGGAACACACGCAACAAATACAATCCAGACACTGTCAAACTCCGTGGCAGGAATTGGGAGATTGTTCTGGAGTAAACCGGGCCTTGATGACCAGGGTATAGTACTGCCAGTACATGCTTCCCCACTGATCCACAACTAGCCCTCCTATTTTTAAACTGCCAAAAAATCTAGTAATTACAGAATTGATGCAAGAAATCTGTAAAAAAATAGATCCTGTTTAGATTGGCATTACCTAGTTTGTTTTACATGTGTATTAATGTTTGGTCTATGGGCCAGTCTCATCAGCTGTAGTTCTGACCTGGCATTAGTGAATACGTTTTGTTTGTTTGATTATTTTTTAAACAGTGCTTTATCTTGGATTTGGAGTTTAATTTTTTTTCTTTTGCATTTCAGAAACTCCCTGTGTTTCAAGTGTGTCAAATAAAGAATTCAAATAAAGAGTTCAAATAGTCTGTTCTAACAGATATAAAATGCTATTGTTTCACACGCACACACACGCACGCACACACACACACACACTTTCTTGGATTATGGATGCATAGATAGTAGCAGGTGGAAGCCAAGGCAGTTTAGGGTTACTGTAAGCTATGAGCAGGTGGAACATGTTGAGGGGAAATCCTGCCTTTTGTGTCCTAGGCCTTTATTTTACCATTATACCTCAGCTAAATCCAGGCTTGAGCTAAGATCAAATCCAGACCCAGCATCAAGTCCAGACTCAATATCAAATCCAGACCCAGGATCAAATCCAGACCCAGGATCAAATCCAGACTCAATATTAAATCCAGACCCACTAAACCAGTCCTCAATAACCTGAAACAAAGCACGGATTACCCTGAGTTATCAGGTCAACACAGCCTTCTTAAGAAAGTTTATCAAAACATTTTGCAATGCTACAGGTGAGGCAGATGATATCCAGTGCCTTGGCAAGGACGTGCTTCAATAATAGAAAATGCATTATAACTGAATCATAGATGATAACACTGGGATGGTGATGACATTACTATATTTCATATGCTAAATAGTACTAATCAAAGCAACATACATCAGATAATGGGGATTAGCTAGTTTTAGTTAGATTAATAGAAACTATTATGAACATGTGTTACATTTTTTAGCATCCCATGCAAAAGAACACTCACTGGAATTCCAGGTTTACCCATCTCCCCATGCTTCCCATCTTTCCCAGGCTCTCCTGGAGGACCTGATGGTCCTGGAGACAGACCTGCAGAAGGGCCAGGAGGACCAGGCTGTCCTGGAGGTCCTCGTGGTCCAGGTGGTCCCTTGTGGAGGCATACCAACATCAATTATTCTAATGCAAATATTAATTGCATGTCAGATCCTATTGTTTTTGTGCCATGCTTTATTGAAGTTCACATTATAGATTAGTACATGTATTACATAATGGCATAATTAAACATTTTTGGACCAAACCAAAAAAGCACATCATCTAATGGAAATAAATAAGAGGAGGAAAATGCTCACCCTGATAATCTCTGCATCACTGTCAAAGTCCTCGAACCCTGAGCCATCAATTGCATCCTGCAAATGCAGAGTGACCGTGTGTCTGGATTTACTTCCCACACCAAAGTGGGCTGCAGTCTTTAAACTAATAACTAGATAAAAAGATCTAATTTCTCAGAGCGGAAAATTTAACCAAAGGTTGTTTTTAGTCTCATAATTTGCCCTTAAATTTTGCATTGTTACTACTGCAACACTGTAATGCTGTTAACAGGTACGATGATTTACTCCCTGTTAATTAGCATAACTGGATTGTAAAATCTGCAACTTCTATTGTTTGGATGCCCTTTTTCTCAACACACATAGCTCATACCTGCTCTGAGATATGATCAAGCACATACCACATATCGAAATGACCCTGGTGGTCCTGGTGGTCCAGGAGGTCCAGGAAGCCCTGGCAGACCAGCTCCAGAATCACCCTAAAATAATAACAAATTGACTAGTATTTCCTCTCCCTCTGTTTGCATGGTTTCACCATGCAGTCATCACTACCACGATGATATGGAATATGACTTTTGCATGTTCACGTTGCACTTTCAAGTCTACACAGCATATTATTTTGTTTCAAGTTTTTTTTGTTGTTGTTTTTAAACACCTTTTCTCCTTTGGGACCTGGATCACCAAGTAAACCTGGGAACCCTTGAATTCCAGTTTCTCCCTGTAGGAGAAGAAGCAAAAGGGAAATATCTATCCATGTCTAAAGTTTACAGAGTTTAACTATATTGAGCAAAGGAATCCAAAAAAAAAAAAAAAAAAAAACTTTCGGCACACACGCAAATAGACCCAGATGCACAACATATGTGAGAAATTAACTCCTTATTTTGTAAGGGGAGAAAAACATGTTTCAGTCCTGGATTTGGTTTAATCAGGCTCACAGGTGTGGAGGCAGGTGCAGCTATTATTTCCCAATCAGGTCTAGAAACCCGATGGAAGGCTTTGGGACCACCACTGAAGTCTCACTCTCACGTCTCTGAGTTATTAAGAAGGGTTAATATCTGTGCACGAATTAACTCTTTACATGCCTGCTTATTTGAAAGTAGACAGAGTAAATAATAAATTTACTGATGCTGATAACTTTGCTGCTTGGTTTAGTATTTGGTTATTTGGTGAATGCAGAAAAAATGTTTGAACATGGGTTCAAAATAGTCTGTTCACTGCTTAAGCATCTAGACTCCAAGCATGGCTATAATATCCAATACACTTTTAAAACATCATCTTTACATATATATATATATATATATATATATACATACATATATATATATATATAACTGCTATGAATATGAGATCAATTAGTACTCACACGTTCTCCATCTTTTCCATGGCTACCCTGAAAAACAAAAGATTTCAAGTCTAAATTCAACAAATAAAAAGATCCTCTCCTCAGTAGGCAAATCCTCTTTGTTTCTAATGCATATTTTCTAATGCATATGGTAACCATCCATATTTACCTGTTTATTAACATAAACAGGTTAAACAAATATTTTTTTAGGATCTCGAGTGGCGAAAAAACACTTGCTGAGAACAAAACATAACTAAAAAATATCTCAGATATGAAGAAAAATGACAATGAAAGTTAAACCATTTAAAAGCTATGGACAGGGCCTTCAATGAGACACTGACATGCCTTTAAGCTTCTTTCATGTATAATAAACAAAACAAAATCAGACTTCAAACTCATGTGACTCTCACAATAACAGACGGCTAAGAACAAAGAATGGAGATGACCGAGCTGCCAAACAACCCAAGTTTGTTCAATAAAGCAGAGGGGATGGTTGCTCCAAACTGGGCAAAACATGTTTTATCATCTGCCAAAGACCTCACTGTGTACTGTCATAAGCTAAACAGAAACAGTCAGGAGTGGTGTTACCACCATGGTCAAATACAGTAAGACCCAATGGTAGCACGTGGAATTTTCATCCAAATTTCATCCTTTATTTGCGCACCACTTGAACTTTTTAAAATAATGTGAAGGTGTGTCACATGTATTTATACTATGGGAAATCAACTACAATTGGAAAGTGTGAGAGCATTGTTCATCTGCTAAAGATAAGCATGTTCTAGTTTCAGTTCCCAGGTTTCATAACACTTACAGGCAGGCCATCATTCCCTGGCACTCCAGGAGCTCCTGTTGGTCCTGGAGGGCCTTGAGGCCCTGGTTCTCCAAACCAAGAGGAGCTGTCTCCTCTTGGACTTGATGGGCTGACTGTGCCTGGAGGTCCTGGAAGACCAGGAGGCCCAGGAGGTCCACGCTCGCATTTCTCCCCTTTTTGCATTGTCATCGTCACTGGATACTCCTGATCATAACCAAGTGGATTTGGGACACAAAAAGTAAACCAATATATAAATATACAAGTAGTTCAGATCAAGACAAAATATATGAATGCTGCAGTAAGTACACATAACTTAGTTTCATAAAGCAGTATTTTACTTACATTTCCTTCTTGATAAACAGCTTTCTCTGTCCTGGCTGGCTCTTTGCATGCAAATAAAAAACAAACAAATCCATAATCTTTTTAACAAAGTTGATGGGGAATCACTTAATTCCCTAAGTCAGTTAGATATACACAAGCAGTAACTTAGTGTTTAACAAGCAGTTGAGCAGTTCCATTAGATTTCAATGTCACCTTGTACACTAAAATGATAAATTAGGGACTAACAGGGGAAAGTGAAAGATGCATAGGTAGTTTGGTGAAAAATTCATGAATAATTCACTCACTCACTCAAAGCTAATCACAATTAGCTCAAACTCCAATTTGGTAAGTAGAGTTCCATTGTCAAGGCACAACACAATTTGCATAAATTACATTTATCAATGCCCACTTTCTTGTTTATTTAAATATAATTTCAGCTAATAAATTAACACATAAAATAAAAAGCAGTTGGCCAAAGAACAATGATCCTATGCCTATATCAAACATCAAACCAAATTCCATGAGCAAACACTGCCCCTCCTGGATGAATAAGGAACTACCTCTTATCCAAATTGTAGGTTGTCCAAAAAAGGAAACTAAACTCCACAAAACAAAGTGTAATTGCAATCATGCCACAAACTGAATAAAGAGGTTGCCCATACATTGCTTTTAACTGATAAGGGCTTTAACCTTAACGATCTTAAATAGCTTAACGGTTTTTAACCTTAAATTCACTTAATCAGTTTGCCATGGAATATTAGCATTCACATCAGGTCCTAGATCAGGTGTTTACATACCACTTTAAGTATAATGAGCAGTAAGATGTAGCACTCACGGCCTTCAGTGATGATCTTCATGTCCTGACCGGAGGACTCCTCCTCCAGGTCCTCATCATCAAACGGAGCTGTAGTGGACGCCTCAGTAGGGGGCGCTCTCACGGGGATTGTCTCATCTTCCTCAGGCTGTGGGCAGAAGACCAGGGGACTCCCTGTAAAAGTCTCTCAGTCCTTTGTTATGCACCATGGACATTTTGAACCACTAATTCAGAGCTGAGTTTGAGAAGTAGAAAGTACTTAACAAATTGATCTTCACTGATCTCTAAATCACTATATTAAAATATAGTCTCAACTTCTGCCTATTATACACCTTAATTGTACACCTTGTTATATTGATTACTTGACTGACAAATATTATATACAATTATATATTAAAATGATATACAAACACTTAAAATAAATCAAATCATACAGCCCTTTTTTTACACTTTGTAGTAACAAAGTTTAATACACACGCTATCACTTTTTTAACATGGACTTGTTTGCTAAAGGGAAGAAACAGTAGAAAATGTACATGCTAGTTCTAAAATACACATGTATTTTATGATTTATATTTATATTTTAATATTATATAGCTAATATTTTACATTAATTATTGTAAATGGCATATTTGATTCTTGCATTGTTTTTATAGAGCTTTAGCATTTAGCTTCCCCTGTCTTCCATGACAGATGTTCCATGTCTTTAGCTCAGTACTAAGTTGTGATCACTTTTGGACACTTTTTAGACATTTTTGCTGTTCCTTTTATGTTGTATATTTTCCTCTTTGTAACTTTGGCTAGCTTTGAGGGACCTGTGCCTAGAACTCTCTAAAGTTATTTTCATAGTGAGCAGCTCCTGCTCACCCTGCCTCCTAGATCTGACTGTAGAGAGAACCTCCTGCCATGTCCTGCTTTAGCCTCCATTAAACCACACAGCAAAAAAAAAAAAAAAAAAAAAAAAAAAAAGCACACAGCAGCCACTGCGGCTGAGCCCACGGCAGGCCACAGTTCAAAACAAGGCCCAGACCCAAGCCCGAGTATGGGTCCAGGTGGAGACGGTTGCTTGTAGAAATGTATGGGTGTGTGCATGAGCATGTATGATGAAGGTGGAGGGACTTTTTGAAGTGGATTCCACTCCCTCATCAAAGAAAATCCTCAGAAGGTCAATTCGTGATATGTATATATTTCTTGGGAAAAAAGAAGCTATGATAAAGATGGATGTGTATTGTTGAAATTCCAGCATTATCAGTGTTTAGGCTTCCATGATTCCTTCAAAGAGTTTCACATCAAAGTCATTCAAGGATGCTGATAGTGAGTGCGCTGGGTGGTCCTTATCATAAAAGCAGACTGTTGAGCTATTAATGCAGAATGTCTCAGCATGTCAGAAAGGTTTTTGTTCATTAAAGGAAATGTTCTCCTCCTGAAAGTCCAAAACTGCGAGTGCTGGATACTCATGAGCATTCTAACACAACCCATCAACAGAATGGCCAAGTATGAAGCCTGCAGTTGTGGAGGAAGTGAGTGTATGTGTGTGTGTGTGTGTGTGTGTGTGTGTGTCCAGGCACACAGCAAATGTAAGATGGAACCATTTAAATGTTGTAATGTCTCCCATTTTGCAGCCATGTTACCCATGTTCACATTTGAGAGTTGGTGTATATGTGAATGTGTATGTGTGTGTGTGTGTATGTATGTGTGTGTGTGTGTGTGTTGTTGCTCACCATGGTGTACTCCCTCTCCTCGACTATTTTCTTCACTTCATCCAGGGTCTCTGTGTCATCATATTCGCTATCTCCACTGCTGTACCCAGATGCCTGCACGAGCACACACACACACACACACACACACACGTTTAAAACCCTTGGGTAAGTAAGAAACATTCATTTATTTACATAATTGCTGCTGATCCAAAGTGCTGTACAACAATGAAAAACATTAGATGAAAATAATTAAAAAGACATCAGACCACCACAACACATCAGACTATGTAAGACAGAAAATATCCTCGAAATCCTAAATTATGTTTTGAGTCTTGTTTTAAAATTTAGTAAAGAAGACACATTTCTGAATTCCATATTTAAACTGTTCCACAGCCTTGGAACAGAGTTTATAAAGCCATAAATATTGCTTTTGGCTGAGCTGTCTTAAGTTCTATGCCCAAGTAGAGTGTTATAAAAGTACAGCTCCAGTCCATGTCTGCACTACTTGTAACTAATTCCTGCATTTTCCCCATGTTCTGTGGATTACCAGAAACACTACTTCTAAAACCTTTCCAATCATCCAAAGCCTTTGTTTGGATGTTTGTTTGGTGAAGATGTAACAATAAATTATATTTTGTTGTTTGGAATCTAAAGTGTTAAGTCAGACAATACAAGTAGGGAACTAAACAATACTTATTTATCTGCCATTTCTGCTATGCTTGTTTACCTGTCTGGAACAGTATAAATCAGTATAGGGCAGTAGTATTTAAACCTAGACCTCAAATCCAAGCCCCTTGCAGCAGCTGATTAAGTGATTCAAGCAACTGGTTGTTTATGTGATAAATGTGACTCCTAGATAAAGGGATTGTGGAAAATCTGTAGGACTTGGACCCTGAGGACTGTGATTTGAATACCTCTGGTATAGGTTTTCAGTACACATTGAAATAAGAATCTTGTAATCCTTCAGCAAACCAAAGTGCAAAATCACTACCATCAATACCCATTTTTAACCACTAGAGGGGGGTACAGCTCAATTTTACACTACAAGTTCAAGTTTGGCAGGCCTATAGGACATCACTGCAAACTCTCTAAAACTTTCCCTGCTCTGCCATCTGATTTCACTCTTCAGCTAATTGCCAGTCTCTTCATATATCACTCACAGAGCTGGTTCATGCTTAAGGCTTTAAGAGTTCCATCATAGAGACATCACAACACGTTTAATAGGACTTCAGGCAACTAAACACATAATCATTTAGGCTTTCATGTTAGCAGTTCAAAGCTCTGGAGGCATATCAAAAAAGGAAAGAAGTACATATGAGAGAGCACAAAACTCACATAGGGGTCATCCTCCTCACACTGCTCATCTGCTGCCCTGGGGTCTGGAGTCAGCACCAACTGCTGGATAGATCCCTGAGGGAGGGAGAGAGAGAGAGAGAGAGAGAGCAAGAGAGAGAGAGAGAGAGAGAGAGAGCGTTTACATAATCAGCCTTGATTATAAACATATTTGTATGCCCACCTCTTCAGTGGAACTCTGACACTCTCCCTGACATAATGCAAAATTATGTAAAATTCTCTGTTCTCCTTTTGACCATCTCTCTGAAGTGTAGAGCTGAAAACTTTCAAATCTTTGCTGAATGAACTTTGACTTTCTGCCACACGTACAATCAGAGAGAGAGAGAGAGAGAGAGAGAGAGAGAGAGTCAAGGTGTTTTACTGTAAGGTGTTTAATATAATGAAGTATCACAGTCTGAGTGAGTAGAACTGGCCACTGATAAGTATTTACATTAGTTGCTTTGGTGTGCCTGAGGTCACTATGACACACACAATAACACACAAACTGTAAATTAATGTTGAATTGCAGCTGGTAGGGGTGTGTGATGGTATTTTGTATGGGTTTCCAAGGATACTGACGACTAACAGGAAGTGCAAGGCAGTTCAGCCTTTGAAAGCGAGCATGGTCAACTCTCCCCTTAGGGCCCCCGAGTCTGGCAACTCACACCATTGGCTGTGATCTCCATCGTAGCAGGAGCATCCCACTTCTGCAAAGATCAAAGGCTGAGACACTTGTTTAAGCTAATTAAGCTTTTACACAGATAAAGACCCGATGCACTTGATGATGTAGATCTGAGTCCTGTGTGTGCAGTCCATTTATTTCTTCTTTTTCAACAGGATGCGATGTGATGAGGTACATTTTAAAAACATGCTCTAGTGTTTCCTGCTGCCCACTGGCTACCCTTTATACTGTGAAGACAGCAGACAGACCACCAGCTTTGGTGACCACAGGCACCCGGGAGCGAGTGGCAGGTCACATGACACATCACGTGACATGTCACAAAAATATAAGTAAAATAAGAACCTAAAAGGATAGTCTGGTGTTTGCAAACACAGTGATACTGGATGCACTTAAAGTGCACCACAGTTTATACAGCTTAAAAAAAAAACAGTGTATACTATATGCCTGTGTAAATCACACACACATACTTGTCAGTTACTTAGTTTGTGAGCCTGTCAGTTGGTATAACGAAGACGAGCTTGTGTAAGCAGCCCCAATAGAGGTCAGTCAAAGTGTGACACCCTGTTCGCAGATGTCATTTTATTTCTTTCTTTAGTTTTATGCTTTCAAATAGTGGTCCATTGTCACAGAAAGGCGACCCAGACACACAAGAAAGACAAAGAAAGATAAAGACAGTCCAGCTGCACAATAACATCCAGCAAAAAGGAGACACAGCAGTCATGCAGTTTATGAGAGAAAGTGTGTTATTGTAACGAAACAGACCCGGACACGGTACTGGAATCCCTGATCAAGGTTTTTAGGAAGTAGTAACCAGAGGAGGGTCAAAGGCAGAAATCAGCAGTCATGTAATCCAGGGTCAAAGAAGCAAAAAAAAAAAACAAAAAAAAAAAACAGAGACTGGCAAAAGTATAAAAGGTCAAGAAAAACCCCCAAAACCAGTCGTTGAGATGCAAAACACAGACAGCAGGAAAACCCAGCTTGGCGTGACACACTGAAGGTGAGGTTCAGGTAGACTTAAATAGTTAGGAACTGATGCTGTGCAGGTGAGTGCAATTTGTGACCATGGCAGCAGGTAAAACTTCAGAGATGAGGACACCTGGTGGCCAACTGAGTGTATCACAGCTTCATCCTTAACAGCTATGTGTAAATGTGTGCTTTGTTTAAAAGTGTAATATGTTAAATCTACGTCAGCCTATCATAAATTGCACAGAGAGACAACCTGCAGGGGTTAGCGCCCATGCACTAACACCCTTGCACAGTGTGACCACTGTCTACAGTGTATGTTCATAAAGACTGTAACGGATGTGGCAAGGCCAAGATTTCCAAGATGCAGTCTCGCTTCATAAAGTTGCTCAAGCTTTCTACTAATCATGAAAAGGGGTTGAAATGTGAAATAATGACACATTTTTGGTAGATATTGTTTGTCACATAGCAGTGATTCGTGTGCTGTCTGATACTCTCCTATCTGATCAGTGAGTGCGTGCTGCACAGCCTGTATCTCTGCCTGCTCATTAAATCATCTAGAGAGTGAAACACTTCATGACTTGTTGACTCTACATATGCAAATCCTAGCTACTAACTGTAAACCCATTGGCCTGCTAAGGTGGGCCACACACGTCTCTAGAGGTGCTCACCTCGTCTACGTGTGTTTGTGGGCTCGAAAATAGAGCACCTACTGATGTTTCTGGAATGAAACACTCTGCCACGGCTGAAACAGCTGAGACAGCCAAGTGAAGTATCCCAGCAGACCACGTGAGCCGTGTCCAGGGCCACATATTGAATGAATATAGTGTATGGAGCAGAGGGGTGGAGGACCTTGGAGCAGGAGATGAAATACTCCCTGCACAGCATCACTGCCTTAGAACGAGGAAATAATTACAGGGAGAGGACACAGAGCACACAGCGGCTGCACGCTGATTTATGAACCAGGGGAGGCTGCCAAAGCTGTTTGGGTGCGTGCACATGCATATGTGCATATGTACATTTGTGTGCGTATGTGTGTGTGTATGAGGCTGTGTGTGTGTGTGTGTCCCACTCACCGTGGGTACGAGCTGCGTGTGTGTATGTGTTTATGTGCGTGGATGAACACAGTATGTGTAATGCGCAACACTAAGAACCAACTCAGCTCAGAGAAAAAAGCAGAAATATTAACAATGAAATTATACTAATGTCAAATAGCACTTTTTTTAAAAAAAAAACTTTTTTCTCTTTCTCTCCTCATTTTCTCTTGCTTACCCATATTTGGCAAAAGCTCAGTCACTATAATGTTTGGCAGTCATTCAGACGATGAGTAGACTGCTAGAGGCATTTTAAGTTGCTCTTTCCAGAAAGTCAACAACCGTTTTATTTAGGATGTTTCCCCGAACCAAATATTCACTTAAGCAACTGAGAATGAGGACAGTACTACTCTCTTATTTCACTGTCACTTTTGTTCTTTGGTTGTCATTTGCATACATTTATAGATTTAAAAAATCCTCCCGTACGCCAGTTATTGCCAAGTCTTTGCATTTAAATGAATTTATGCTGTGCTTTTTAAGGTTAAAAGCTGTAGGTTTGTCACCAGTTGTCAGCTGGAGAAGCACAGTCAACTGACAGGCTCCCATCCATCTAGTGAGTCATCTGGTGCTGACTTCCCAAGCGGCACATCTCCAGAGCAACCCAAGACTGCCACGTTGACAGCCTGCTCATGGAGCCTGCTGGTGTCACTCAACCAAAGTAACTTTGTTGTCAATTGAACATTCACATATTACATGTGTCGATTACTGATTAATGACCCAAATGAAGTCTGATTTCAGCAGGATCCATGTTCCAAGATCTGAAGTTGATCTGAAATTATTACTCTGAAAACACTCTCAATAAGTAATAAAAACTATGACAACAATAACATAAATCAAATATTAGAAAGGGACTTAGACCCACAGTATGTAATACCATTTATATGTGAACTTCTACTCTTTTTTCTCTAATGGGTGTCAGGATTGTTATACAAATGCAACAAACATAAGTGCTATCTAAATACACCTTAAAGTTCATAGGTTTCTGTTACCATCTCTGTCTACCCCAACCAACATACCTTTGCTGTTCAGTTGCAGATGAAGGACACCTTTAATTATTCTACCTCACCTGTGTAACATTACAGTAACCCAAAGTAAAGTACCATCATGTCTACACCCAGGTTCAGGTTATTTCCCTCCA
>JAOYMR010000007.1:14156934-14191101 GCA_025802075.1 Tenebrosternarchus preto | reverse complement strand
TTCCTGCAGTAAGGGCTCTCTACTCAAGTTGAGTACCCATCTCTTTTTGACCATACATATAACACAAAGATATTTTCATAACTAATGAATTAACTGACCTTGAAGCAATGTGGATCAATGAACCGAATCAATAAAAAACGAATGGATTTCCAAGGAACAAAGTCAAATCAGTTTAATTCTGTTTTATACTGGTATGTTAAGATGACCTTCGATAAGTATTAACATGCCAATGGATCAAAATGGATCAGAATGGATTAAAAACATCAGGACGTACCAAATCTATGGTATCATTTCACTTATGGGTATATGCTGCAGGTAATTTCCAAAAAAAAAAGCATGAAATACAATGATTAAAAGCATCAGATGAACAGGTGTTTAAAATTACATCAAATGAAGGAAAGCAATGACTGCAGTAAACAATAAAGGAATAAGGTTAACAAAAAGGACCACCTCTAAAATGCATCCAACTTGGGCAACAAACAAAATGCACCCATCTAGTGTCACGGCAGCGTGAGCAGGCCATTCATCCTGCATAAGCACAGAGCAGGCGTTACACCCTCAGGAACACATGTGCCAAGGACAGCATCATCCGAAAAGTAACTCATATTAAGAGAAATGTGTCTTTTATTTGGCACAGAGTTTACGTTAGAGAGACAATCCTGAGGAACAGCCAGAGAGGGAGCATGTAGGCGTGAGTCCAAGTATGTAATCATTACAGGACTTTATTTGCCAAAAGAGGCAATGTGGAGCATTAGCTCATCACATGGGAGCTCGAGCATCTCCAGATCATTCTTGTGCACCATCTGATGGAGAGTCCTAGTGGGGAGATGGGATGGTTGGAGCAGTAGGACAACTCTGTGTTTTGATATGTTTAGAGCCTTATTTCTGCCTTAGAGAAGCATTGGTCTCAATAGGTTAAAAGCCTTGTTGAGCTCCTATACTGGAAACAACAGAGAGTGATGGAAATGGAAATTATTTAGTGTGCTCCGGGATAGCACATACGTACTGTTTAGCCACGCAACACACAGCACCTGTTAGCAGCTTAAATGATATAGCTAAAAAAAGACAAACTGAAGGCATTCAAATAAAGATTGTTGAAGAAAAGCTGAAAGAGAAATACAGGGAAAAGCAAAGTTCTTTTCTGACCACTAGCTGACTAAATGTTTATGACTGGAACAGAACAGACTAATTCAGTTCCATCAACAGACAGGATGGAAATCTGCAGGACTTCACAAGCACCATCAAACCTCTGTGCAACCATAAGCACCATCAAACCTCTATGCAACCAATTCAGCACAGCTTCTCATGAAATCAGGCCTCCTCCCTTCAGCCTCGTTCACACAGACTGTATGAACCCCGAGCCAACATCTAACTGCTCTCCACTTGCCCTGCCATAGGGATTTATAAAAAGTAAATGCAGTACTTTGGAAAGAATTAATAGTTTGATTAGATAAGGAGAATAAAATTTTAGTAAGAAAGTGTGGGAGAGCATGGAGGATCCAAGCTGCAGAAAACTATTACGTTGATTGAGGAAGGCAGGCTTGAGGCAACTGCACACAGCTGACCTGGAGTGCTAACCATGAGAAGCACACAAGTGATTGTCAGTCCATGGCAGGAATAAACGTGATGCGTTTATAACCATTGTAAAAAAAAAATAAATGAATGTTTTGATTATATGTTCATTTTGATTTTCAAATGTTTACTTGTATATCCTCAAGCATGAAATGCAGTTTAGGCTTGCTCCTTTAACCTTGAAATTTCAAATCAAAATGACACAAATTCAAAATAATAACATCTAAATTCAGATTTTGGTATTCGAATACAAGCTTTATCTGGCACAATTCCAAGCACATAGTTAAGCCCTAGTTTTGCTAATATAAAACACTGAAGGCACAGTGCATGGCCCTCCAGGACTGATACTGACCACACCATATGCATAATCTGTACTACAGTGACCTCAGATCCTGGATGCAGTGAAACTGTGCCAAATGTGAATCAACACAGTCTGAGATAGTTGCTCTTGGCTAAGAAGCAGGCCAATTATTCCTTATGGTCACACCCACTCAACAGCCCAGAGAGAAACAATTAGCCATTTTGCTGCCACTTCCTGTCTACATCTTCCAGTGTCCTAGCAAAGCACTTCAGTTCAGTCCCTATCCCACTGGCCGCCTTTGATTTGTGAGTTTTATTCATTAGGGAGCCCTGTACAAAATACAGTGTTTAAACAATGTTGTAAAGTCAGCATTTACTTCAGAACCAGAAAGGAGGGAAGCCTAAGGCAGATGTTAGCAACTGCATGTTACATCACGTGCTTATATAAACATTATTTATAGTAATTTAAATGACTGTTCACTTATATTCATTGCTCTGGATAACTATTAGTTGGCCATAAATCTGATATAAATAGATGGTATATATAATCATAAGTACAAAGTTTTTCAAATATTTTATGAATCTGACATACACAGAAATGCACAGTACATTCAGTGGTTTGGACAGGGATGTAGTCCGTGTTCCTGTAAATCACTGGCCTGTAATGTTGAACAGTATGCAGGGCTCTCTGAATCGCCATTAGGTTTACGTGCAAGCTGTGATTTTGCTTACACGTGCACCTAAACACACACACACTGCTTTTACTTTTAAACCTTAGACATGAACTAGCTTGCAGACCGGCATTTCTGTGGTTTTATAATCCTTGGAGGTTAGCGTCTTCCAGCCAAGTGCTCAATGAAGTTTCAGTTGGGGATGTGGCCATAATTTGCACGGATTTTTTAATCAAGTAACATTTCTTTAGGTGGCAGAGAATACAGAGAATACAGTCTCTAAACTCTGCAACCGTATTTACATTTAGTGTTCTTGGACATGAATATAATTTCAGCTGAAGATAATTCACCATCTTCTAAAAGTAAATGAAAAGGTTTTACAGGTTAAATGATCATTGGAGCATGTCTCTGTGTGTGTGTGTGTACAGAAAGCTTTTTTTTTTTTAGGTTGCAGACCAAAACCTCACAACCAGTAAATGACTGAGTAGCATGGTGACTTGCACTCAATGCCCTTTTCAGAACAGGGTAAACCCATAAAAGTACTAAAAACTTTACCAAACGCTGCAATCTCACCCGTGTTTCAGTGCTCGAACAGGGGCAAGGATGAGGTGATCAAAAGATCATCAAAGTAACAGAATAGCTATCAGCTCTTTCTCTGATAGCCAACATAATCTTAGCCCTGCAGCGCCTTTTTAAAACATGAAGGGAACAGGCAGCACCTTGACTTCAGTCAACCTGATGCTATGAGATTACATGTCATAGTCTTGTGATATTATGCATTTGTTGCATTAGACACTGTCTAAAATTATTTAGGAGATGCTCTCATCTACAGTGACTTAGATATTTTAGATAGGACCACCCTCTGATGTTCTGTCTCATGCATGAACAGAAAAAAAAATCCATAATGTCTATATCTTTTATTAAGCATTTATCTCCATGCACATTTGACTATTTAGCTAATTGTTTGTACTCACATAAGATCCAAAATCAGAACTAGCTAAGCCTGTTAGATCCATCAGCAAGCTGTGGACTGCTGCAGTGATGAGGAACCTGCAGGTGTGTTTAGACTGGTTATGAGTGCGATGTGTGTCAGCAAACATGACAATGTAACCTCTCGCACTTCCCTCCGGGCAGAAGTCTGCATGCCAAAAAAAAAGGTTCAACAATATATGATTTAATATGCTGCCAGAATTCAAATACAGTAAAAACTAAAGTTACAGGTCAGGGAAAAGAAAAGTATACCACTCCACCATTCCTTGTAACTCTTATGCACCCTTATTTTTGTCTTAAAACACCAAATTACACACTATAGTGGCTACAGTTCCAGTGACTTATCTGTCAAACTGCTATGGCTGGAGGAAGACACAACCATGGTGGGCCTCATCTCCAGCAGCTATAAATCTATTCAAAGGAGAAAGGCCAATGGGTGTTGTGACATGTTGTACATACTACAATCTACAGCTCGCACTCAAACTGCAGCACACTTAAAACAGCTGAAATGGACGTGGACTTCTGTAAACAGCCTCCTTCCTGTTTTCCCCAGGTAATAAATGGCACAGCTGTGCATATGGTCGAGTCATTCAAGTTCCCAGGGACCCACTTCTGTAATTTTTTGATGTGCTTTAACTTTTCAGCACCATAAACCTTAGCAGAGGCTGCTGAACCGTATCGTTCTGGTATCTGAAAGTGCCATTACACCATGTCTTTCAAGCCTTTCCAAAGCTGGGTTGGAGATTTTGCTCTGCTCAGAGGATCACTTACTGCTAGCTCCTCTCCCTCATACTTGAAGAGAAAGAGCCCAGAATAAGGAACAGGAGGAATCACGTTCTCAGTGATTCTCGCAGAAAGGGTGTGTGCATTTACATCAACAACAACTGGTGCTCAAAGTGGTGCGAACACCACTGAAATAACAAAAGCCCCTGTCAGCTGGGATAGTGAAGTACTCCCTACACAGGGTCAACCCACGAAAAGCTGTTGATCCTAACAACATATCAGGGTTCGTCCTAAGAAAATGTGCTGACCAACTGACCTCATGGTCATTTACAACATCTCCCTGAGCCAATCCATCATTCCCCGGTGCTTCAAGTCCCCCACCATCATTCTACTACCTAAGAAGTCACTAGCATCAACAGTGAATGACTACTGCCCGACAGCACTCATGGCTAGTCAAAGATGACATCAGATCAAAACTCCCTGCAACCCTAGACCCACTAAATTTTGCATATCGTCCTAACCTCTCCATAGCATGATGATGCCATAGCAGCAGCACCTCAACACAGTCATCCCTCAACACCTAATAAAGAAGCTCAACACACTACGCATCAACAATCCACTGTGCAACTGGCTACTAGATTTACAAACGGACAGACCCCAAACTGTACGAGTTGGAAAAAAACTCCTCCAACACCACCATTGTGAACACCGGTGTTCCCCATGGCTGTGTTCTAAGCCCTTTGTTGTTCACCCTGATGAGCCATGACTGTTGTGTCATGTGACAGCTCGAACCACATCATCAAGTTCACAGACAACACAAAGCCTAAGTTCTTGTGTCAGTCTTTTCTCTGACACCACTTCATGGTTACATCATATTTGAAAAAAGTTGCAGTTATTTAAGTATGCAGCTATTACCATTATTCCAGCTACACTGCAGGGTTTTTTTTTTTTTACCTTACCATTACCACTAAATGCTATTGCACATCTATTACACTGGTGACATATTTAGTATTATTGCAGCTGTGCAATTTTCAATTCCTGCACAAAATCCTATAAGGGCTATAGTTCTGTATGTCTGAGTGAATATTTCTAAGAGTGCATATGTCTTTTATGTTGCACCAGTACATGCCCTTTTATGTGTTTGTTTGTTGAATCTGTCGTATAAATTTAAGCTATTCCAACCAGCAAGTATATTATAGGCAACCTGGAACCTGGAGCTGAGAAAAGGCACACTTCAGTATAGTCCTGAGTTTGAGGACATAGCAGTGCTAAAACCAAACAAGGAAATAACACAGTCATGTGTGTACACACTCTGTATTGTGCTGCAGCAACCTCACGATCAGCAGTGGAATTTGGGATGGAGGATCATGGGAACTCTCTATGCTCATCTCAAATCCAACCCTCCTCATTATTCATTCACTGTAGTGCTCAGACAGACGTAAAGGGATTATAAGTCAAGCATATCAACTAAATACGAGAAACTAATCAACACACAAAAAAGATATTGTTTTGGACATGCTTTTTTTTTTAAAGGGCCAACAATAAAACCAACTTCATGTCACAAAAAAAAAAATCCCCACAATGTTTTATTTTTTACATTTACAGCATTTAGCAGATGGTCTTATTCTAAACAACTTACATATTTACTGCATCTTTATAAAATGTGTCCCAGTAAATCAAAAGGAGATTCATCATCAGAAAGGCCCGCAACTATAGAAGTGTGTAGCTTTTCCCTTTCCCTTTGATTATACTTAATGGTGGGAGTGACATTAGTGGGAGCCATGGTAAATACCAACATCTCAGTGGCTATGGGCCCAATAATTAAGGAAGTGTGTGAAGGAGAAAGCAGAAAGGGACAGTTATAGAAGAACATAAAAGAAGTTCCAAGTCTGGCAATACGAGGAACAATCTGACAGTGTATGTTTAAAATAGCACGAGCTTCTGATTAAAACCAAAGACGAAACTTAACGAATGTGGAATGAGAAGATTCAAATACGTCAGGCAGATTTGTAACTTGCTAATTAAACTCAGCTAAAGAAAATATAAAACACCTGAACAAATGTTTTAAGTTGTCAGTTTTTGGCTATGTTGGGAGAGCAATAGTGAACATTTGGCAAGAATTTAAGTAAGACTAGGAAAATGATTCACGGTTCATGTGAATATTCTATAAAACCAGCCAGCCCTGAATAAACTTCAGTGGCACAAGGCAATAAAATGGCTCAAAAAAGTTACATAACCCAGCTACTGTAATGTAAGTAGAAAACATAAAACCCAAACAGTACAGGATCTGTGGGGCTTGGGACGGCCATGAAGTGGTGGTGAAAGATTGTGGTCATTTTGGGGCTTGTTAGATGTTCTGTGAACATCTTTGGCTGCTCATATTACGATATGATATGACCTGTTGCTAGGTTATATCAGATCTTGGGCAACTTCACTTCATATATATTTTGACCTATTGTGGTGAGTTACTAACGAAAAAACAAAATACCTAGTTACATAGTTACAAACCACTGTGTTAAAAAACACAGAGGTGTTTACAAAGACCGACAGTCTAGATTGGTAAATGTGGGGTATAAATACTCAGGATGATCACACAAACAAGAAACACCTGAGGCCCATACAAGACAGGGAATCACAGCAGAGCAAAGCTAGAAGCAGGGAGAAAACCAATCACAGAACAGTTGGTGCTCAGCACCACGGAAACCACGATGCCTGAGAGGGAAACCATGACAGTCACCTTTTGGATAACCTTGGTGTTAACCTTCCACATTCTCTCTAGTTTTTACCTTAGTCCTTAGCCTTTTTCCAGCTTTTCTTATTCCTTTCTTTGGATATTTCCATCACTTAGGACTGACACATGTATTACCACTGCTGATGATGTCTGGTTGGTTCACCACTAGTTGTTTATCTGTGCTTTGTTGTTCTCCACCTCCCTCGGTGGTTCCTCCCATTTGGGAGTGTTCAGCTCATATACCTTCCCTACGTTCCTGTATACAATCCCTGATACTTTGTCATGTCCTGAGACAAAACTGCAATGTCCCACAACCTGATCTGACCACCAGGAGTTCAGCTTTAGGTTTATTAAATAAACCAAAGAAAAACATGTGTGTTGTGTGTATCATTATGCTTTAATTTAACATAGAGCATACAGTGCTGCTACATGTACCCAGGCCTGGAGGGCAACAATTATGCACGATTATGCATCATGCATCATAAAGACCTAATTAACAAGTCCTCGGTAATTAGATGTGATGGAAGATCCTGTACACGTTTGCTATGGTACTCCTTCAGTAGACGTTGCACAAGGAACACATCATTGTCTTTCACTGAAACTGTAACTGCTGGGTTTGACTGGAGAAAGTGGGGGAAAATTATGATGAACCTCTGTGGCTTTCAGGAACTCATGATGGTATGGTTTTTGATCAGCATATGGCTTGTATACCACAGAGTGAAGGACTTGAGATGTCTATAAATCACATTATCTGCAAACCATTAATCACTGTAGCAATGCCTATGCAGAATCGACTGAAGAATAAAGACACACATGCAGAAGACATGTATTAATCCAAAAATTGTCCAAAAAGCCCACAAATGCTTAGGATGGGTTAAATGCAGCAAATTGTTAGATCAGAGCATCAATATTTAATTCATTACTTGGTTTATTCACGGCTTTGTGTGTAGTATCTCTGTGTCCTTATGTTTTGTTCCCTTCTGTCTGTTACAACTAAGACCAAGAATGCTGAAAAGCCTTAAGAAACAAACTCTAAAACTTCAAGTGCTGTTCAGAGAACATATGAACTGAATTGAACTGAACTGAACTGAACTGAAATGATCCAAGCATGTGCCAAGAACACAGGGTCAGATGAGTAAAATACAGAAATGTCCTGTCATTCATACATTAGAGTATGTTTATAACTGTTTTATGAATGCACAATAAAGATATGGACAACACACATTTTATCTCACTACAAAGATGACTTTATCTAATATTTTCAGTAATAAATAAAGTGAATAACCTACATTTAGCAGGAAATATTATCCAGAGGAACAAAACACAGTAATCGTTAAATAGCACATGTACTCTCTGGAAACATTTGGCAGATAAAGACCTGGTCAATTTCTTTTGGCAGCATAATTTCATGCTTTTGGTCATTCATGAGAGAAATAAGAGGAGCATTTTAACACTATGGATTAACATACACTGAAATTTGTGTAGTTCAGCACAAGGACAACCAACCAGCTGGAGCTTTGCCAGAACTACTACCCCTGCTTTAAAACATTGGGTATGTTTGGTTCACATGCTGAAACGCAAAACAACTTCAGAGAAACACCAGTGTGAGCTGCTCCAGGAAACCTCAGCTAGGCAATAAATTACTAGTGGTGAGTAACATACAAAAGCTGTAAAAGTTTATGAAAGTGATGTAAACATAAAGAAAACATTGCCATGTAAACAGAATTGATTTTAAACATGTTCTCAGTTTATATTATGTAGCCCATGTAGTTAAGTGCTAATCTCATTTATATTCCCTGGATTAATTTACATTTATGGCATTTCGCGGACACTTTTTATTCAAAGTGATTTGCAGTTATGACAGAATACATTACTGAGTCTTGCTCAAGAGGCCAACAGTGGCAACTCTGTAGTGGTATTGCTAGGCCAGTGTCTTAACATCAATACAGATACTTCAGCTACTTTAGAATAAAGAAAGGAATAGTACTTTGCATATCAAATAGATGCTTTTTGGTGACTTTTTAAAGATTATCATGTTCTTTTATTTAGTACATGGATTAAAGCTATGTAGCGGTTTTTTTTTGTTTTTTTTTTTACCTCCATGGCTTCCATCTGTGTTTGTGCAGCTGTAAAGCAATATGACCTAAACAAAATCTGAGAATTGGTCCCAAATTTGCTAGTATCGTTGGCAGATACCTACAAAATGTAACCATGCAGCTGCTGACCCTTGAGTTTGAGTGTGAAGCTTTTTGGGTGATGGTGAGGGGGTGGATGAGGGAAACCCTCATGCTGCTGACGATGTTATATACGTGTGAAGATCTCTACACAATAGAAACTGACAGGAAAAGACAAAGAGTAGTTACAAAATGAAAGCACCACTTGATATTTACATACTGTATGTATGTGGACACTGGAATAGAAAAGAAAACACATTGTAAAAAGCATGATAGTGATAAGTGTAAAATATAGTTGCTCAAATAATTCAATTAAATGATTTTCTGCAAATGTTCTAAATAAAGTCTGCTGTGAGGTTTGATTTTGTATTGTGATTCAAGTTCTCATCACTACTACTCAAATAATATCATTATTAATAATTGTTCCTCAAAAACCAGAAACATTTTTAGACTCAGAAAACTCTAGACCAGCACTGGTGCTGTTACCAGTGTCATTGTTGAGCTAATCCCCCTCAACAGTTAAGAAGTTAGAATATACACATGCTTTCTTCTTAACTGTCCCTTTCCCAGCAGACACTTTAGAAAGACATCTTAAGGAAATGGGTAATTCTGAACACTTGGATTTCAAATAAAACCAGGTGACACTGACTATGATCTACTCCAGTGACTGGAACATTGTACAGACGTACACACACACACACACACACACACACACACACACACACACACACAAGCACAACATGCAAGAAGCAGAGCAGGACACCCCTATGTGACTGCTCCAGATCCAGAAAGATAAATAACAAAAATAACAAAAATACAACTCGTAAAGCTAAGACAATTCTGTTTAAAAACATTAAGCAGCTCGTTCAAGACGGGAGTACATTACGTGCACCAAAGAGCTTCATTCATTTATATAGTAGCATAGTACTGACAGCATGCACTGAAAACTAGAGGGAGGAATGTTATGAAGCCGTGGTGCTCACCTCTGGTCCTGAAGGGTGGGTGGTCTACAGGCTGGTAGATCTCCAGTGCTAGAACTATGCTGTCCTCTCAAGGCAACCACAACATACTCAGATTTTTTTTTCTCTCTCAGAAGTAGTTAAAATATTATTATAGAGGCCTATCATGCTCATGTCATTGCATGATGCTGTCTCAGGACCAGAGATAAATAGTATATTGCAAAACTAGCATCCATTTTTATAACAGTTTTCACAACATATGTTTACACAAATACGTTTCACAAATGTCCCATCCCAGTGCCAAATCGCCAAGCCAAGAGAGATAAAGTAATGACAAAGTTTTGAAAGGAGATGTTTTAAAAGGGCAAAAGGCAGTAGGGTACATGCATGACAGCAGATTTGTATTGACATGTGTTAATACATATGGCAGGATACTTTCATAAATATTTGGACTTGAAATATTTGACCTGAAATATTATAGGATATATTATGGCCATGTAGTTTTGTTCAGTTCTACATTAAAACACATATAAAAAGCCTTATTGCCTACTGTTACTGTGCCATGTGTTGATGAAGACTTGGAAATGTTTTGCAAAGCTTTGCAAACCCCAGGCAACAATCTTGATGCATTGAGCATACCTAATACGAAATAATAAACCGAACTAAAACAGAACTACCAGCCAGGTCGTGTTTGCTGGATGATGCAATCACGCCAACTGTATATGGAGTCCAAATATGTACTTTTAACTAGAATTATCTGTATCTGTATCTTGTATCTGTGTTTTTGGATCTCATAGATTGGTGGCCAAACTGTACACAAATCATAGTTCCTTTGCCCCCTTCCCCAGCACCAAAAGTGATTGCTTTTGCATTTCTTTGCTAATTCATGTTCCCCTCCCCCAAACACGCCCACACTTGTGTATGTGAGGCAAACTCTTGCAACACTCAATCTGATTAATTTCCCCCAAGTACTAGCGTGTGCTTCAAGGGTTATCCAAGAGCTTCAGATGTCTGTAACCCATCTGTTGAGCACTACGTTGTGGATTTACCCGTAGTTTTTGTGTGGTTTATTACATCTCATGAGGCTCATTTTCCATGCTATGCAGCCTATATTCATGTATTGGGAGTGATCAAAATCATGAAACCAGGCTTTCAGGGCTAGAAATTTTAAAACATAAAAGTGAAAAGTGCAGTTTATAAGATCAGTATTATTATATTTTTCCATGTTTCCTACACAGTGGTTTTACTGACACGGTGAATGGACAAAAGTATTCTATTAGCTATCGAGTTAATCTAGTAGAACGCTTACAACAATGTGATGGCAAACACAACATACTGTAGGTACTGTAGACAGCAAGTAAGGTGAGCAATGGCTAAGTAATATATTGCTGAAGATGAAAATAAAAATCTTGTGAATATAAGGAGAAGGGTACAAAAATAACCATATTTAAGTTATTATTACCTGCATAGTAGAAACAGCAGAAGATTAACAGCAAAAAAAAAACAGTCTTGAAATAATGATTATAATATCTGTACCGCACATAATATCTCCTTCTCCTACAGAACCAAAAAGTGCTCAATTCATCACAGCCAGATGTGGGCTACGCAATACAGTCTTCACCTTTCTAGAAAACTTTCAGAAGCTTCTAGTAGCAGACAGACCATCAGGTAGCTGCCAGTCTCATAAATCAGCATACTGAAAATTTAATGGCAGGCAGGAAACTTTGATTCCGAATGTACACATTATATTAGAACTTAACATTTTACTCATATATATATCTGGTGCTAAAGCTTCTAAAAAGAGATATGGCAGGTTTAGGGCAATGTATGTCATCAATTATGGCCAAGTTACTTCACACAAAGGTACTGAAACCTAAATTATATACTGATCAGCCATAACATTAAAACCACCTGCCTAATATTCTGAGATCCCCCTCATGCCACTAAAACAGCTCTGACCCACCGAAGCATGAAATCCCATAAGACCTCTGAAGGTGTCTGTGGCATATGACACCAAAACTTGAGCAGCAGATCGTTTGTGTTTTGTTGGAAGCTAAGGGACTCCAGATCAGACTTGATATTTCAGTGCATCCAACAGATGTTCGATCAATCTGAGATCTGAGATATTTGGAAGCCAAGTCAATACCTTGAACTCTTTGTCATATTCCATCAACCATTCCTGAACAATTTTTGCACTGTGACTGGGTACATTATCCTGTTAAAAGATACCAAACTGGGGAATATCATGACCATGGATGGGTATGCTTGGTCTGTATATATTTAGGTAATAACATCCATATGACTGCTATACCCAAAGTAAATCCTTTTAACATATCTTCCCTAGGTAAGCAATGCACCATCCACATGAAGACAATAAATTAGTAAATGTAATTGATCAGACCAGGCCACCTTTTACCCATTGATCCATTAGCCCTTGTGCGCCCATGACCCTGTTGATTCACCAACTGTCCTTGATTGGATCTCTTTTGAAAGATCCTAACCACTGCCTACTTGAAATACCTCACAAATCCTGCCATTATTGATATGCTCACAGATTTATCACAGATGTGTTGACAGCAGGGCACAGTTGAAAGCTATCCAAAGTTCCATTCCAAACTCTAACCTATCTACTCTAGATATCTATCCTCGCTTTTTCTGACTTACATTAAATTTACTTTCTAAGTGTTCATTACCTCATGCCCTTCTGAAAGAAACACTCAGGTTATAGTATCATTACTTTCTTATCTAATATTCATTAAATTAGCAGTGATCGTAAATGATGTATGGTACTAGGTTATAACATTACATGTAATTAATTTGTTATATAAATAGCCATATAATATTTATAAAATCACATGTCAAGCCTTCTTATTGCCCTTCCCTTCCCAGCTACCCATAACATAAAGAAGCAGACTAAAACCTCCAAAGGAAAATCAACAGAGGCCTTGATATAATGAACAAGTATCAAATCAAAAGAAATACATGTGAATGAAGTTAAAATGCCTTACGCTGCCATATGCTGACAAATATTAACATTTAGAAGGCCAGAAAAATCCAGCCTGGGGATTGGAGCATTCTGGAGCTTTGAGAGATTCCAGATGGCTTAAATTGAGCTGAATAGTGACTATTAATATGAAAACTTAACTATTATTGAATGTAGTGGCCAAATACTTCACAGCAAACTTCATTTGTTATAAATTAAAAAAATAAGACTGATAATCAAGCATGTTCAAATAAAACAACCCAACAAACCATATAAATGTTGCTGCAGCAAACCCAAAAGGACTGGACTTGCGATTGTTCTTCTAGTGTGTTTTTACTTGTTAAACTTTACTTCTTAGTACAGAGTGCACACCTTATTTATAATGGTAGAACTGCTGTTATGTCAGAATATTGGGACATTCTTTTGACACAGACGTTGACGTGTATCCCCAAATTATTGGGAAAGCTGCCTTTGAAATGCCTTCAATTTCTTGGAAAATATATCACTTGGACACATATCCACCAACATAGAACTAACCTCTATCAATAATTCTATCGATATTACAAAAAACTCACTGAGGTGGCAAAACTGCATTGCTCTGAATATAGTCAAACATATCTTCTCCAATATACAGTTTGCATAATAACAAACTTTCTCTTGCTAAGTTAGATCTTTGTAAACACATATGAATACCCCATGCTGGTATTTAATGGAAGTAGAATTGTATTGGCACCAATCTGAAAAGCTACTGTTGACCAAGTGGCCGGGACTGGAATCAATCATCTTCCCCTCCACTGAACTCCACTAAAGTATAGTTGAACTGGATCCAGACAGCATGCAGTCACATCAGAGCAGCAGGAAGCTAAGTCTGACTAACAGTCTCTCCATGTCTCCATCTCTCTTTAAGATCCATCTGGTTTTTCGATATGGTTATCTTTTACACTGGCATGCCTGGGGCTTCACATAGAGGTATTCCCTTTAAGCACAATTCAGAAAACTGAGAAGTAATCACAAGATTTACTGGCTTGTCATACATTTAATGAACTGGATACTTATATCCAAGGCACCATAGGACTTTACATTACACTGATAATGACACTGCACTGGACCCTTCCTCTGGATTGGGCAGCACAAACCTTTTATGCAAATGCTATTTTCCTTCCAATTTTTTGGTTGTTTTTGTTGATTTTTGTATTACAGTACACCAACATATGTACTTCTATCAAATACTAATGCATTTTCCTTTGTAGTTACCTGTAAAAAACCACTAGTGCAGGCATAGAAAGATGATAATTGAAAGCAGCTTTATACTGAAATGCCTAAGCAATTTTCTCACTCAGGGCAAAACAGTCTTTGTATTATGTTAATAGAATAAATGTATTTATTTAAAATACATCTAAATGTTTTCAAGTTTATAGTAAACTGTATCACAGTCCAAAGTATCCATTCAATATATGTTAAGGATTCTAGCATCCTGAAGTAATAAAGTACTTAAATTCACATTCACATTGCACACGTTCTGTGCAAATCCATTACAATAACCCATGCTCTCCCTATCCTGTGTAGAAGCCCTTACAGTACAGCTCAGTCTTTTAAACTTCAAGTGCAAGTCCAGTTGAAAAATGACTAATGCCAGGCATGAGTAAAATCAACAACATGTTCAACTCGCATGTGTTACCAAATCTTATTCTACAAATTCTTCCTGATGACTAAACATTTTAAATAAAATGGGAACAATATTCATAGAAAATAGTTCTGTGGGTTTAACGACCTTGGCTGAATGCTCTCTTCCCAGAGTAATGCTGGTGGTGGCTAAGTGCTCGAAAGCTGGAGAACAAAGCTAAACAAACAAAAACATTCCCATTTCTTGAACAGCATACTTGTCCTCAGAAAATGTACTAAAGAAAGTGATGCTTGATAAATCAGGAGATAATGAGTCACTGGGCAATTTCTCATTGCAAGTTTGAAGTCCTAAATCCAAAAAGTTCCACAAGAACTATCTTCAATGCATCTCATAACTAGCTTTCTTTTCTCGCTTTACATTTATTTGAAATGCAGATAAATCGCAAAGTGATGTTAATAACTCAATAGAACATTTTTTGAGGGAGGAACATATAGTTGGCAGTTACAAATACACTGGTACTGAAGAGCATTTTTTTTAGCTCAAAGTGTGCTCTCATGTGTTCAAAGACCCTTCAAAGAAAAATCTAAACTGACATTTAATTATCGATCACAAACAGTGAAAGCACTATAGACGTGCCTGAAACAAATTTGGTGTAGGAGATTTCTTGTAAAATTCTTGTAAAATTAAAGGTAATACTACAGCTGTTCTGGCTGCACAGTTTTAGGTCACATGGGCTGAGATGCAGTTCTGTCATATGAACACCATTCATGATAACAAGACTTCCTGAGCTGCAGCACTTAGCAGGACCAGCCTCCTCCATTAGGCTTTTAACAGCTTAATCAGGCAACTGGAAAACGTGGTGATTAGCCACTAAAACACTCCCGTTTGTTGAGGATGGGACAAATAAACTGGCTAAATTGTGGAAAATGAGAAAAGGAGAGGAATGTCAGGGAGTGTTTCTGGCTCCCGGCAGGAGAGTCGTGGGTGTGGATCTGAGAGGCGGTGCTGATTGCAGGATGCTGGTGCCGTTGTGGGTAGCCCACACACCACACTCCTACAGTCCGACAGTAATGTTGCACCTCAGAAATGTGACACAGATGCCACACAGCTGTGAGGTGACACTTCATCCATCTGCTTATCCAGCCTAATGATTTCCTTCACTGGCATCAATACAACATGGGCCATCCAGATAGGAACATGTCAGTAAAAGAGAATCTGGGGAATACTCTGATTTAGAGAACTGCCACTGCACTTAAACTAGCAACTTCTTTGCAGAGTAAGACGAAGATGCATAGCTAGTGCATAGGTTGTGCATAATTCTCAACTGAAATGCTTCTGTTGTATAGGATTCGCAGTTATAACTGCACACAACGTATGCAGTTATAATTTAACTGAATGTCTTTTAATGCTTTACCACAGTATTATTATTTAATTGAGGAATTTTTAATGCTTTACCATAGTATTATTATCTATCATCGGGCATCACAGCATATTTTATGAAATCTTCATGTTCATCTAATAGCATACTGAATCAGTATTGAAGGATATATTTGTATTTGACTTAATGGAAACCTCATTTATTTCATAAATGGATATGCTACTTATTGAAATTAGGTTAATGTAGGCAGCCAGACATGTGGTTTAATGTAGTTTTCCCAGTTTTACCTTCCTAGCTGAAGGCAGTCAGCTGTTACATTGCAGAATGACATCACACACATCTGCACTCAGTATGCCAGCGAACCCTGTAGTGTAACCTGAATCAATATTATCCTTTTTTCTACACTGGAAGGGAAACTTTTGAGGTTAAAGACAGTCATGAAAGTTGGTTTACTGTAATATTCAGAAAATACACTAGTCTATAGGTTCACTCCCAATATTTATTTTATAAATAACTATGTAAACTAAACAACCTGTTGATCAGCAAACATGAGAATTAATCAATTTCATATGGAAACACTTTTCAACACCTTAAAAACAAATTTGTACTATAATGTATTCTTTAAGCATCTTAAAATATCAACTGAGTAAAGGTTTTTACCAGTTTTGAGTAAATGATGAAATGGAACACTGCCGTAGAAATCACCTGAAGTGGACACATTTGTGGGTCCTCATTGCAGTATACACACAACATACAGCCTCTCACTTTTTCACTTTTTGTGCAGTCAAACAGAGGCTAGACTGACAGTAAGCTAAATGCAAATGTAAATGTCAATAGTTTTTTTAGGGTTAGCCTTTCACCTGCAATAAAGTCAAGTACTACATTGGGTCAGAAAAAAAATTGGATTCTACAGTTCTTAAATGACCTTACAATGACAATAGCAAGCTTTTGTCAGCGCTTGATGAATAGTCTCGATCAGAAAGACATTTAGACTCTATCTGAGATTAAAGAAACCTAGAGACAAATCTTCAAGAAGGGCTCACTCAATATGCCTGTTCACATAGTTTCCTTGCTGTCTGTCATTACAGGTTCTCTATATTGTAATTTCATTCATGTTTCAACTCATACTACAAAAACTTCAAACTACAAAGACAGTATACTGTCTGTAGTGTATAACCTTCTCATCCTTCTGTATGTTCAGAGCCAGTGGCTAGGGTCATATCCTGTTTCTCTGATAATATGAAAACATACCTGCTGGAAGTCCCTTCATTGTCCACTGGTGACAAGAACTTTCCAGTTAGTCACTCCATCCACACTGGATGAAAACAACCAATAACAGTCTCTGTGTTCCATATGGATGATTATGTGTACAGGCATTGAAACCACTATTTCAGTACTTCATTAATATAATACTGGTGTCTTAAAAGCTTTGCTCACAAAATTGCTTCCATCATCCCTTTCTTTGTCTCTACAACATTAACTTGTTACACTCTCCGAAAATCAAGGATATGCTTTTTAAAGTGATCTCCTGTGTCTAAATATCTTTTACTGTGTTTTTCAGCTTGAACTAAATTAACACTGTAAGTCTAAAGTCCACTTTGTAGATGTTAATTTACCACTGAAGATACTGCTGTGCAGTAACCCATTAGCTAGATGCTAGATTTCTTGCATAACAATGACATGAAGGAATAATGATGTTTAGAAGCTGTCATCAACTTGATTGGTCTAAAATGCAATAATGTCTACTTTTATATCTTCCACTCACAGGCTGACAACTTATGATAGCATGACAGCTGCACAAATAAAAAAAAATCACACCTAATACTGCACTGTTTATGGCCATATCATGCTTGAAAAAGTCCAAGACTGAAAGGCTGAAAAAGACTGACAAGGTAGACAAGCATTGACTTAAAAAAAACCCACTTTGGAATAAGTTTATCTTAATGGTTGTTTTTATTGGACCTCATACCACTACACGGCCCCCCCTCAGTGTACTCAGTACTGTACATCAATCATACTGAAAGCTACCTACAGTGTTTATTTTTCCAGCAGAGGTGATGTGATGTATTGTGGAGGCTATGTAATCATCCAACAATACTTTCATGTTTTTTTTTTCAACATTTTAACATAGATATGCTGCTGTTCTTTCCAGAGCTGTTGTTTGGACATATCTGGAGAGTGGAATACAAACACTCTCCATTTGTGTTTGTGCTGTTTTAAAGATTTATGGAGAGTTTGGAAAAAAGGGATCAGTGATAGTTTAGTGACTTATAAAATGCCTCATTTTGATGTTAACTGACCTCAGTATTTCTGTAATGTATACCACCCAAAAATAGATGTCCTAGCTGTGAGCAGTACTACAATAAACTGCTGTCTGATCTCTCATGTCTGATATCCTCAGTTGGCAATGGTGCAGCCTTGGGCACCATTCTGTCCAAGAGTATGTGTTTTTAGACCATCAGCTGCCAGGATAATGGAACCTGCTCTCCCACTTTTACAGGCATGATACCTACCAAAAATGACCCTAACCCTAACTTCTCAGCCAGTGATATATCATTCTTGTTTATCCAAAGATATACTTTGTGTGTACACCTCAAATGGACTAAGTACACAGTGACAGTACAGTTACAGTACAAAATCACATTACATCAAAATGGATTGATGTCAAAACATAATTAATTAAACAAAATTATTTTTCGCAAGACTAGCTATAAGTGAATATAGAAAAAAACTGCAGAATATTGAAGCTTGAGGTTTGTCATAGTTTTCCTTGAAGTTATAATTAACTTTTGCAGACAACACCCATGGAAAGAATCAACTCTGTTGCTACAGAGCTTTTTTTTATTGTTGTTGTTGTTTGGACCCTTGTTAACCTGATGCACTGACATCCTCTGCTTCACTGTTTCCAAAGGCAAAAATTTCTGGGAAAAATCTTCTCATCCTTGTGAATTCAAGAATGTTACATAAGTTGGCCTTCATACATTAAACTGCTGTTAAGCTTCATCAGTCACAGAGACTCACATTTTTTAAAGTTGTATGGATTTCAATTAACATTATCTCATCCTCTGACAACATCTCAACCCATTGTTACTCTTCCTTGGATGCATAGACTTCACCATGTTCTGGCCATTTGGCCCACTTAGAGTAGCAAATACCATCTAAAAATGAAGGTCAAAGGCTTGTACCCAAGCCCCTTTCGAAAGATGATCCTCACTATCTTCTCTAAATGTCTTTGAGGAATGCAATCACAAAGACTGTGTAGAAACTATTTTTCACTAGGACACATAGGTCTTTCTTCATGGAGTCCCCCTCACCCACCTTTACTTAGAAGGTCTGTCAGTGTAACCAGATACCCACACGAGATAATCAAACAGCCCACAACAACTAATGTACTATTTTAAATTAGTCTCTGGTAAATGCTCACTGGAAGGTTCCACACAGACATTACCTCACATACCTAAAATGAACATTCTACAAACCAGATTTTGTCCCACTGTAGCCCATAGCATTACTCTTCAGCACAAGAAACAAATTATTAAAGAATAGTTTTATTTTTTTGCATTTCACTCCTTATACCTACATTGTGAGAGAGAATATAAGCCATGATTAGCACAATTACTTTGAAATACTGAAAAAAATCACACCCATGCTGAAAAGCAGTAGAGGTTCAATGTTCTGGCCTCTGAGCCTGCTGAGGGTCAAGTGAGGACAACTGAGTTCTTGGGAAATGGAACATACCTCAGAGGTCTCTTGACAATGTCTGGAAGACCAATGAAATTAACTCTGTCTATGCTGATTATCTAAACAAATCAGGAATCTGCTGCTAAGACAGTTATGCCACTTCAAGTCAGGGATACCAAAATGTAACAACATAAAAAAGTAATAACATAAAAAACTAACCCTAAAATGCTGATCACTAAGCAGGGTTATACAACTCCAGTCAATAGCTAATCGACCACACACCAAGTATACTGTGGGAACCACCATCTAATGCTACTGCACACATCATGCCTAGGAATCAATCACACATTTGAATTAGAAAGGAATCAGCATTCCTGCTAATACATAGCAATTGGCTGTTACCATGGAAACGGCTTTATTCCGTTTGTGTTTACAGCTGGGGCTGGAAATATTTGTCCCCGAGACGGACTGCCTGACAAATACACAACAGTGCTGGCTGTGTCCTCCTACAAGATGACTCACAGCTCTACAGAAATCCTCATGAAAATGGCAAGCATACAAAAGCATAATTCACCCAGGCATCAGGATGCACTGTACAGTATTACTGATCAAAGACCTACATCACATGTTTTTACATACAGTTTCATAACGGTGCAAAAACTATTTTTTCCATATAGCAAGCAATGAAGCATTTAGCTAGATGTACATCTGTTAAATTGCATATGAATTGGAGCACTCCTGTCATAACAGCCATGATGCTTCAAAAATCATTGCATTTACAGTTTGTCATTTTAGTATTTGTGACTTGAAGATATGTGATTCTTCGGCATACTTCACAGTTGGAGCATGTCAGTCATAATGAGGGTTGAGCATTGCCTAGAACACTATTTTTACAGACTGAACACAATAAAGCTTTTGTGCGTGATGTCATCCTTAAGGGGGGAATTATATGATCTCCACTGCATGACATAATATCAGCTTACCATCTTTTCCTATAGATGGGGGACTACATATGGCCCACCATCACTCACTACAGGGGTAATTGGTGCAAAAATCACAGTTTGTCCTTCAACAACATTGACCTTGAGTGTTACCATAATGGCATGTGCCCTCCCGGGCCAAATGCATGATTTATCAGTGAATAAACATGTTTTTTTTTGCATATTGCATAACCAACTGACAAGAAAAGTGTACATTTAATTTGCTTTTGGCTTTTCAGGAAGACACTGTTGTAGCCCTGTGTCAAGTGCCTCAAATTTTTGGTCTGGTCCCTTAGCAGTTTTACAAGCAGTTCGTGATGATGGGGAAGAAGAATTAAACATGCTTTAATATTTGGGCTATGTGAATTTAGTTAATGCCCCCCCCCAAAATTAATTAATTAATTAATTAAAACAAATAAATAAACACTGTATTTAATTAATACTGAATTAGAGAAAATATTATAATAATCTAAGCAAAATGAATTTCTTTGTCACATTAGTACACCGAATTAAACCATGAAACACTGGCAGGTGAAGTTTTTCTTTCAAAGCTTATCGCGAAGAGTGAAGGGAATTCGAATTGCATCATCACTGCAAAAGTGCTAACTGACAGACAGGATGCGGGTACACAGCGAACGTATTCATAAATCAGACTATATAGTGTTTAAGATATGCTGCACTGCCGCAATATCATGTGTTAATGAGCATAATTGTACGTAACCATCAATTCCATTCACGCTACAAAGCATAGGCTAATTCTCAGACTTCCAGAGGAATGCCTAAATGTTTTGAATCTTTCTTTCTATCACGCAAGAAAAAAAAAACTATTCAAAAGAAACTGAATTAAATAAACAACAAAGGAAACAATGATGGTATTCCGTATTAGCTGTTATAATAAAACTTATGCAGTTCGTTGCGCAGTTAATGTAACTTTTTATAGAGATCCTTTAAAATTGCTATAATGTGCAATATGACATACCTTCCAGAAATTGAAATGCAGTCCCAGGTTGGAAGTGCCACACAGTGAGGCAAAAATACCACAGCGTCAATCTGGTGATGGGAGAGAAGTAAAAATGTCATGACAAATCATTCTCGCATCGAATGAAATCTGGGAGCGCGAAAATTTGCAGCTGCGGTATTCATTAATTCACCTCAGAAAAGTAATATTTCCACGGCCCATGTTTCTAATCTCATGAAGGTACTGGATTCAAGGTGTCCGTAAGTAAAAATTGCAACCCGCTCTGTCTCTCACTCACTCACTCACTCACTCACTTTCCTCTCAACTTTCTCGCTTTCTCCCCCTCACTCCACTCCCTCGGACTCGAGCTCCGAGCAGCCAGGAGCTCCTCGTGAACAAAGGCAGCCTCAGTTCGCCAGAGCTCAATCGGCCCTCAAAACACTGAAATCTGACTCCACAGGGTCTTGTCGTGGACCTCCACTTTATCCAGCTACCCACGTACACGTTCGGAGATTCAAATTGACGTACGCCTTGTCTCCTCCTTAAAGATTTATGATAAGGCAACTCTCCCACTTTGTCATGATAAAAAAAAGCCTGCGCTTGTCTGAGGACTGTATTTATTAATGATTGTGGGAGTTAGTGATTCAGGATGTGGATACAGATGATCTAAAAGTCGTTTATTTGTTTCATTGTTTTCTGTCATTTCTAAAAACACAAAGAGACAAAATAACATCAACAGACGTTCCACACGAGGACTAAAAGGCACAACATATACTACATAAAATTCCTTGTGCTCTGTAATTGCCTGTGGTAACATTTAATGGCAATAATATGGTTTTCTACCAATAAAGCTGTGTTGTTCTTCTGTATAAAAACTTTTGGTCCGTTCCCAATACATCTAAATTTGAAATAAATCAATAGCCACAGTTAGGTAATAAAACATCCTCTAGATCTTCTCAAGTTAGAACCTGTTTGTCAGTTACCAACTGGAAGAGCCACTCAGCATAATATCATAATATGAAAACTCTCCAGCTAGAGGGCTTACCTTTATACCATCCCCTGCAATGTTCCAGTACATTAATTGTTAATAAAATACTAAGATAGATAGATAGATAGATAGATAGATAGATAGATAGATAGATAGATAGATAGATCTACTATAAGCACTGTCTTTTGAATTATGCTCATACTTCATTCAAAGAACAGTTTATACATCATCAGATATGTACTGGATAGGTCAAAGTAAGGTTGAGATATCAGGTTATCTTCTGGAAATGAGTACACGGAGAAGAAGCCCAGACTGGAGACAGCAACACCTTGTTAAATTTGTAGTTCTTTTCAGAGCAGTTTTTCACTCGGTTTCTAAATTACACACAATCTCTAAACTCACCTAGTGATGTCATCTGGATGCATAGTTTTCTAGGCTTACAAGACAAATATTTCTGTGTCACAATGGCTGTGGTGACAAAGAGATCTTTGATATATGCTGAGTGTGTGTTACTATAGGCTGAAAAGTGCATTGAACTTCATAAAAGCTTAACTGCAATATTTATTCATTCCCCAAAAAGGTTTGAAGTTAAATCCAGAACATTTCTGATGTTATAGCCTTAGCCAAATGAAGAAGCCTAGGTAATACTATTCACTTATAAACTCAGACAAGACCAGGTTTTCACTGTCAAAACAAGACTCAAGGCTTATTAAAGGCTTAGGGAGGAGACATTGTACAACCCTATGACCATTTATTTTCCCTCCAACTGGGGAAGCCTCAACCACCACAAATTGGTCATGACAACATATGACTTCACCTCTATAGACAATCTAAGAGACAGTGATCAAGCATTCAAGAACTTTTTCTGAACAACACAGCCTTGAGTACAGGTCATGATTCATCCATAAGGGTATTTCAGCTGGATGAGGTATGGAATCTACTCCCCCAAGGCAGTCTGAAAGGTGCCAAGAAGACCAAGGGGCAGATAATGTTGTACATTGGAATTCCCATTTCTAGTCACATGGATACAGAAGTATCCAACTAATGCCAAAAGCAGTGATAAACTTTCAAGAGGGTTCTTCAGAGATAGCAGAAACATAACAACAAGCTTGAGGGCTCTTGAGTGTCAAGCACATTATGTTGTGTCTGGAAAAACATGGTTAAGGTACCACTCTTGAGATGGCCTTCAGAGACTGCTGTATGACAGCATGTTAATCTGATTGTGCCTTTCCACCATGTTTTGATTTCCAAATGGGTTTCACTGATGATCCTGTAGCTCACAGGATCTTGTAATCTTACCCTGGGGATTAGACCAGTCTGATGTGCTGAAAGAAACATTACATTTATGGTATTTAATAGATGATCTTCTCCAGAGTGAGTTACAAGCATTATTTTATTGTCCAACCACAGTTTTACTCCAAATACTAAAATGACAAACAATTGAGTGGCTCCTCCTTTGTGGTTTTCCTTTTAAAAAGTGATTCTTCTATACCCCAAAAGTAAATTACACGTGAGCTTTGCCTAATAGCACATTATTCTGGCATAAGTATACAGTGTAGTGTACAATCAAAGAGTGATTTTACATTTATAAGAAATGATAGCTATTATTCATGTCAAAGGTCAAAGTCATCTTTATTGTCAATACTGCAATATGTACAGGACATGGAGAGGATTGAAACTGCATTACTCTCTGACCCAAGGTGCAGCAAAAAAACAGGCATTTAACATCAAATAAACACTGGCTGTAAAGTACACACTAAATGATATAAAATATATAAATATACAATGTACAGTGTGTATAAAGGTCTCTGACAAAAGGCAATTGTAAACACATGTGCAACTTGGAAATTGGATGAGCATGTAGACAGTAGTGCAAACTGGATTAGTTTATAGGCTGCTTAAAGTGTTGAGTGCTTAGTCAGTTCTTGATAATAAAGTGGGGGGGGGGTCAGGGTCCTGAGTTAGTGCAATGATGGGGAGGGATGCAGGATTCAGGGCTTGTGCATGCAGGGGGCAAAAAGGGGAGGGGGGCAGATCAGGCAGAGACTTGAGCATCCTGACAGCCTAATGGACAGAGCTGTCACTCAGTCTGCTGGTTCTAGCCCGGAGACTTTGCAGTCTCTTCCCAGATGGCAGTGGGTGAAAGAAGCCGTGTAGTTGGTGGATAGGATCACCCGCCTTGCAGAGGGCATCTGGGTCATCTGTGACTTTAAAACTATTGTGATAAACTAAACCAAAAGTAATTTGTTTTAAATGGTTGTAATTAAACAAATAACAACCATTAAATGTTCTCATAAGACGACAAGTGATAGATGAGCTCAAGGCATTGGGTGTTCGCCTGCAAGCTTTACATTGTATAGTGTTTGTGGAGCTTCATAGCTAATTTTTGCGGTAATGCCATGTGTCACTCTCACCAAATTTAACTGTAATTAAATCAACCTCATTTTTCTCGAAACAAAATAAATGATTTACAGTCAGTCATGTGTGATATTACTGAGTTAGAGATAGTACCAACCACAGCCATACACATATATCATAAATCACATCCCTTCTGCTGATAAAATAGCTTCAATGTTTTTTTCTTGCTTTCTTTTTTTCCCAGAAATTGCTGAGGACTAATATTTCTTGGTTTGACAAGTGTCTTGCTGAAAACCATGTGGAGAGTATGCAGCCTTGCTGAAAAGTGAGTGAATTTGCTAACTCTTGTACTGTGAGTGAAGAGATCTCCATGGCGATTTGGTGTTGTTGTAGGAAAACAGGGTTAGTGTCACTGATGAGGAGAGGGGAGACTGCGGGCAGCAGGACCATGGAAGATTACACATGAACCTCAAGGTCTACAGTGAGTCAGCACAGCCTGTGAGAACTGAAGAGAGGAAAAAGCTTGAACACGTCCTTTTCAGGAAAAAAATGAGTGCACCAGATTTGGCTAAGGGTAATGATTTATTTATATTTGTGGTCTGGTAATAAATGCAGTCTGCTTAGCTCCTCGTACTAGAAGGCCACTGTTGAGAGGTTTGCTGTTCTGATACATCTGATTCAATGAAAGTTAATTATTAAACAATGGAAATGAAGACTCTGCACATATAAATGAATGCAATTAATATACTAATATGAATTTGAAAAAGAAAACAAGCCTTCGGTGTCAAATGACTTGATAAAAACTTTTCTAGGACCAGTACAACACCAGTTGTAAAGTGAACTGCGTTTATGATGCATATATATATATATGTGTGTGTGTGTAAATCCACTTAAACTACCCAAGTAGTGAGATTTTCAACTAAGACCAAAAGTAGACTTTGATGCTTGTGTCTCTTGGCTGCCCACTAATACAGAGCTTTAAAAGAGCCCTTTGTTATTAGCTGCCTTTGGCAACAAATCAGTATGTAAACACAGGATCATCATGAATCAAAAAGCAGCCAGAAGAATACAGCTCATGGTTAACCAGTCAGTAAAACTACCCAGCTGAGTGCTCTCTCTCCACACAAGATCTCTCAAACCATGCTTACCAATTGAGAACTATTAACTTTTACCTCATTTTTGTTTTATATAACTAATTAACTATTAACTTTATTCATTCAGCTGTTCGTTCATAATGTTAACGCTTTTCTTTCTTTTAAATGACAAGAAATCACTGAAGAAGATAAATGTCATAAATATAAATGTAAATATTACATGACACACAGAAATGAACAAAAACAAAAAGCAATTAGTGCTGTTCTGATTCAGTAACTTCTTCAGGTTGTTAGACAGATACTCAGGTTAGGGAGCTTCATGTTTTTAGACCCTTTGTAGACTGACTAAACTTCCCAGGTCTTTATGAAAAAATAGAAATAAAGCATATAGAGCTAAGAATATCTGCTTCCTCTTTTTTGTCCCCATAAGGTCAGGGTTTATTAGCATTTCACTTGTAGCTATGTTGACATACTCCTAGAGAGTGGTCTATCTCTCCCAGAGAGTGGTTTCTACATTTGCACATCAGTTTTCACACATGTGCTACTTCTCTCAATCTTCTTTCTTTCTTTTTTTCAACACATTATACAATTTTGTTTTCAAACACTAGAATTATAATTCTAATTCTAATTTTGCACAGAGTGCTTTGTTTTTATTTTTTGAGCACAGATACCATCAGAGATCAGAGGTCATGCTGAGGATTCTGCCTTTTTGGGAACAGAAGATAAGGTGGCTAAGAATAGCCTGAGGAGGTGTGACCCACACCTCCCCACAAAGCACAACCTGTGTGTGCTCCCGTTAGCTAACATGTGTACACACACACACACGCGCGCGCACACACACACTAACAGAGAGCGGGAGAGAGTCAAACATCTTAGTTTCATGTGGCCTCACCATGGGGGTTCCTGGAAGGAGTCTGCAGTTTGTCATCTTTGGCAACCGTGATAAGCCCCAGGTCCTTTAAAAGGGCCATTTATTGTCTGTATTCTTCTGGCCAAATATTCCACTGATGGCACATGCCTAAACGATTCTTCAGTGTATCCAGGCTCTTGATATTCACATTCTGCTGTACATATGCACAGTACAAACCCTAATGTTGAATATACAGCACACCTACAGCGACTCTTATGGTGATCATATATGTCCAGCTGGACCTACATAAACTTAAGCATATTCTTTTAACTCTGGGTTTTTGCTATATATGGCACATCAGTGTCAGTTTAATACTTAGAACTGGGACATCAATGCAGGGCAAATGGTTTGCATAGCTTGTTCTTTTACTTCTATATATTAAAGTAGAGTTCACTATTATGCAGTGCTAGACACACAGCTTTTATTATGTCAGTTATGTGGTCATAGGAGGTTAGGGCTGAGATCTGTGTGCCACCAGTACTCTTCTCTCTACCCAGACCAACCTTCTGAAGTTCTGTATACATGTACACCACCCTGAGCTTGACTGCAGCCAGCATGACTCTGCACCACATTCCCTGCATCATCCTTAATTGTGCTGCCCAGGAAGATGAACTCATCTGCTCTCTAAACAATCTCATCTGTATTCACCAGCTCCTCTTTAGAATTCTGCACATATCTAGTGATTAGTTGCTTTATCTTTTTGACTGCGACATTGAAACCTGCCTCCAGGGCCATGATAAGCTCAATCAACTGGTCTTGTGACTCACAAACAAGCACTAAGTGTGCTTCATGTCACTCAAAACCATCAGCAGATACATCAGTCGAACTCATCCTTCTCTTCAGGCCCTGAACAGTCTGTGGGTGTGGAGCACTGTACATCCATAGCTGGTAGGCTTTGGCATTGGACCTGAGCCACATGACTCTATCCCTGACTGGGTGCCACACCGATATGCTGCCAGCAAGGGTGTTTCCCTCTGCCATTTGCCCCCCTTTCTGGTTCACCAAAAAGAAGATGTAGGTGGAGTTTAAAATTTTTCTCTGGCCCATAATCTTGCTCACCGAACTTCATTAATGACAAACAAATGAACATTATATGCAGCAACTGATATTATCAGCTTCAGAAAAGTCACGTTAATCCGTCCTACTTTGGAGAGGCGGTGTGGTGAGACAGGGGCTCACCAGAGGTAGTGGGTTTGGGATCCCGCTAAACCTTCCATCATTGTTGTTTCTGTTTCATCCCTAAGAGAGGCTCACCTGGGTGGCCCTGTGGGTGCCTGATGCTCAATTTCTGACTGGTTGTACACAGTAGCAAACTGATCCAGGAGTTCCATTCCTGGTTGGACAATCTGATCCAGGAGGTCCATTCCTGGTTGGACAGTCTGATCCAGGAGGTCCATTCCTGGTTGGACAAACCAGTTTGTAAAACAGTGTAATTCTAATGATGCCAGATTAAGGCCTCTCTACACAATTCTAATCTGGACAACATAAACAGATGGAAAAAGGTTATTTTCCAAGTAAAAACCAACAGTTTGTCACTACTAGGAAAACACCATGCAAGTATGGAGAGGGCTGATAAAGTTTTCCCATTAGGCTTTGCCTAAGTCATGTAGAGCTGCAAGAACCTAGCTGCACAGGATCAAGGTTATTATCTTATAAGAGTCTGTTTGGCTGGAGGCAGAGATGTGTGCTGTTATAGCTCCATGGCAGAGAAAGGGCAGCTTCCTCACGCCGTGGATCCTGCGCAGAAGCATATGCAGGCAGCCTGGCAGCCAGCGGTCATATCCGTTCAGAGTGAGCACGAGCCAGTGAAACTCACTCATACCGGAGGAGAGGAAAACTGGGGAAGTGCCAGATTCCGTAGGCACCAAGAGGAGCCTTTGTCCAGAGCCAGGAGAGGAGAAGTCTTCCACTGGGACGCATGCTGTAAACATGAGTGCATCAGAGTGAAGCAGGACATGCTATGAGACACTCCCAAGAAAACACCCAGGGGTTTCCTCCCTCCTCGCCAACTATACAGTACATCTCCTGTTTAATGTAGCTCTCTCGCCTCTGGAGCTACTTTCCTGTAAACATTTATGCATACGTGCACATCCACACCCACATGTACTCACACATAGAGTATATACTGTAGATTAATAGCCCACTGGAGATGGAGTCAATTGAGGCTCTGCACATTCATGTTTGGCTTTAAACTATTCTAGTGACCCAATGAGCAAATAAAGTATATGTGACCCTATAAAGTATATGTATATGACCTGAAATTCATAACTATAAACTTGTTTTTATGAATAATGCCATTAAACTGAATTTAAAGTAGGTTCGTCAAGCAAGTACACAACCATATATGTGGTATAGTGTGAACGAGTATATAGACTGAGAAACATACACACTTAATCAATCAGTGGTCACTGTCTCCTTCATTGCAGTAACCACTAAATCTCTCTAGTCTCATTTATGTGAACAACTCACTCCACAGAGACTGCTACTCAAAGTTTAATCATCAGTCTTTAATTTCTGTTTGTACCACTTTGCTTGTGCCCTTCCTGATGGTATCGTGGAACAGGCTTTTCAAGGCTTGTGTATGATCACAGGATCAAGCCTTTCACTTACAATCACTACATTCCTGACATCAGTGAAGAGTTGAAAAAACAAGACTCAAAAAAACGGTGCATGGCAGTGTAGCTGGGCTGATGTGCGCTACAGTCATTAACCTCTGGGTGTGTATCCTCTGTTCAAACTGTCTGGGTTCAGGAGCACATGACAAAGCAATTATCTCATGCACCAATCTCACGACTCACAAACTGGGCCATTTCTCCAGGCTAAGCTCCAACGCCGAAACAGATTTTTGTTTTTGGTGTCGTGTGAGTGGTAGAGAAACGCTGAGCTGTGTTTTTTTTGCAAGCAGCTACCTCAAATGCTCCATGAGGGAAAGCTGCCCAGCTCTGCCTTTAAGGCACTGGTGAACAGAGAGTGGCTAATATGCTAATGTTTGCAGTTTCTGTTCTTGTCACAGGGCACTCTCATCTCTCTGAGGCACAAATAAAAATATATATGACAGCAAAAGCGAAGCCATTCGTAGATAACAAGACTATATTTACAGAGACTTAACACAATTTTAACATTTAAAGTTTTGGAACAACTCTGCAGCGGCCCCCGCACTGAATTTTGTAATTACTGAAGTAAGCAATTTGTGGTAGGTTGCCTTCCAGCAGTTTATAGGCAGAACTAAACTGCATTTAAAGTGACTGCGATATAAGCAATTACTGAAAGTGTAAACAAAAATTCTCCAAAGAGCTGGAACAGCAGTACTTAGAAGGAACATCTAAAATGACATTTTCAGTCAGAAATGTAAATGAGAGTGCTTTCAAAATTTAGCTCTAAAATGTTGTACAACCATGCCAGTAAGAAAGAGTATAAAATGCACAGTTGAAAAGGACTAAAAAAACACACACACAGCATGAATAACACTGATAAAGTCACTAACAAGTGAAACAAGATGAGAAAGTGAATCAAGAGAGCTGTAAAGTAAATGGAAAGGGAAGCCATTGTGTTGTTTACAAGCTGCTAACCAGCAATGCCAAATAATAATCCAGTGAAACTGAGTGGACTCTCAATTTTGTGGCATTGTGACCATTGCTCAAGCTCACTCCTGTGTAAATATGCAGAGATACCCAGCGCTGTACATTACAGTAGAGGGATTCAGAAAACCCTGTGGATGGCCTCATTCTGCTATTCATTTGTGTATACACTCATAAAATACACAGCTCCTGTGTGATGTCCAGTCAAAGATTTATCTGGTTTAAAAATAATATATAGTCGTCTACAATAAGTGGCAAGTTGGCAGTATTTAGAGACCAAGAGCCTAATGAATAGTATCTGAACTGTTATGAAGACCAAGCATGTTCAGGGAAAGTCTTGCCCTGCTCTTGTGTAGATTTACATGAAGGCACTATAAAAAAGCTGCAGTTTACGGTTGGGTTATCAGTTCATGATGGGCTTGGTTTTGATACCCTTCACACTGAAAAGGGAATAAGCTGAACAACACAAGCAAGACAATCAAATCCCAAGTGTGGTGGACATGATTCCTACTTTTCTCCACTTCCTCTTCCTGTAGATGTCCTTGTACACACCACAGGAATGTGCCTATGTGTGCAGGCCATACCGTTTGCCTTGACTTGTCTTATGTAATGTGTGACCCAGATGGTTAAACTGGGAAGAGCTGAACAGTGGGGGCGCCTGATGAAACAGGCCGAGCTGGGCCATACTTTGTTCCTGGGAAATGTCCAACCTTCATGACTGAACTGTGCAAGGTATCTATTTCTAATAATCCCAGTTAATATATTAAAATGGAATATTTCTTAAGAGTCTGCCCTACCTGCCAAATAACGTTTTCATCCTAAATCTTTTTGTGGAAACTTCCAAAGAAGGTGCACATTTCGTTTGCGAAGAGACAGGGTCTTAAGGAGGTAATTGTGAGGATAATGTGAACACAAGTTGTAGGCATGTACATATACAAAATGTGCACATATTTACACACACACACACACACACACACACCAGGTCTGTAGTGAGCATCTCCAGCCTTCTATCTGTAAGAAACTGACTCAAGCCACAAAAGACAGAAGGTTGACAGAACTTCTTTGTTTAATGAGAGCCTGTACGGCATCTCTCTGTACTTCTGCATTCCACAGGGATCCGGCACTATGACATTATGCTCCAGCTACAGAACCTGCACCTGGAGATTATGTTTTTGCTGATGTGGCAATGCAGACATGAAACTTTCAGTCACACATATCTCGATACACAGTAAAGTTAAGTGAAAAAGATGTCATTTCATTTTCTTCCAAGGGCAAAGAAAATTTGTCTTTGTATATGTCTCTCACTCTCCAACACACACACACACACACACACACACACATACAAGATTCAGCTTCTATTCTTAGGAGTGATCCTGTCTTTTTTTCTCCAGACATCCACTAGGAATATATAGTCTCCTGGTCCTTTTAATCTGAGTGTTACTCCACCCTGGCACATGCTGGGTCCTTGCAGAGACGACAGCACCACCCATACCCTGAGCAACAGATGGGACACAGCAGCTCAACAGCGGCTTATGAGGGTCAGCTTCATCACCATAGGAACAGTGAAGTAAGTTAACTCCTCCTCCTCTGATGACTACAACAATGACTATGTTACTGAAATTCCATCACCCACCTCTGTCCTCTTTCTCGCACTCTCTCCCACTTACACACACACTCCCTCATGCACACACACACACACACACACACACACACAAAGGACACACACACACACTCATTCAACTGAGGTATGGAAATAATGTAACATGGGAGAAGGTCACTTCATTACACCCCATTCTGTCTGTGCTTTATGAGCGTATGGAAACTACTGGAGTTAATGTCAAACTTATGCAAGCTGCTGCAATCTTCAAACACAGGGCCTTTATTAAGTAACCAATCAGACGTAACCCTCTAAAGCACGGAGCCCAATACCCTCCCGAGAGTTCATCCCTCTCTGGTTACCAGGGATTCCAAGGACTAGAGATCAGAGGAGTGGTCAGATTCAGCATCCATCTAAACACCAATCTAGGCCTTTTAAAGAAAGTTTTAGCACTGGCATTTATAAATGTTTTGAAATTATTAAGATGCCCAAAGCTTCCTGTTATGTCCAGTTGCTTTAACAAAATTAACATTATATTCTTCATCCAGGTTTATATAAAGGCTGATTGGACATCTCCTGGGTTCGACACTGCTACACAATTTAATGTACAGCCTCTCAAGATCCTGTTACGGAGTGTTTGAGTAACATATAAACTGACATCAGCACATGTTAAAGCCACTCAAATGTCTTTTATAAAGCTTTGTAAATTTGGACTCTGCCAGTCCAGTAACCAAGATTCAGGGTCTATATCACAAAGGAAAAAATTAGCACACTGTGGGAAAAAACCATGAACTCACTTCCCATGTATGAGGCAAGGGGGACATTTTTTACAGGGCATCAGTTCTAACGAGACAGACACATAATGTGCTGCTGCTCTACTCTACCTGGTCACCAACAATCAGGTCAGTCGTTTGACACAGAACATGTGACTTGAGTTAGGACAGAGCAGCTATTGCCATCTACAATAAAAATATCTTTTAAATGTTACACAAACACACGCGGTCACACACACACACACAGTAGTTAATTTTCACCTGGTAGGTTGTTTCATAAGATCAAGGAAAAACCAACAAAACCTAGCCTGCCTATTACTGCCTCTAAAAATCCCCTTAAAATAAATAATTAAATCTTTCAAAGTGAAAAAGATGCATTCCTTGTTTGAAATTGACTTATTTGAGATTTATAAATTCTCCATGTAATAAAGTCATACTTGAGAGTTTCTAATAAAACTACTCAGGCCTCGGATGAAGAACGGGGTGAGCTTCGACAGGAGCTGTAAGTCACTGGCAGACAGGAAGCTAACGACAACGGAGAGAACGGGATAAGAACTTCTCTTGTCTCCATGGACAATAATCCCTTGGTTCTGGAGAAGGGCTGGGTGGCTTGGACCCAGGCTTTCTGTAAAGTGCAGCTCATCCTAGAGTCGGCAGCAGAAGAGCAGGAGTATTGTGGGCAGGATAACAGTCCCTCTTCTTGTTCTTTGTTGTGGATGCAGAAGTACTGGAGAAAATGAACAATCTAACAAGTGCTAAGCAAGTTGTAGCTACACTGGTATCTGGCCTAATGTACTTCCAAAAGAACTTCTTCCACTGACACAACAAAAGACTTTTTGTAATTCACTCTGGACAGGAGCATCTATATGCTGTAAACACGGAACTACAAAAAATACATATTGTTGAATAGCAATTTATATAACTGTGCCACGTTCCTATCACATGCTTATTGTCTTTATTTGATAAATGATCAGCTGAAGTGGGTCAATCTCACAAGAAGCCACTTTTTCACAGTTTAAAGTCTGTTCTAAAAGTAAATTCCACCTCGAGTGTCAGTGGGGATCCTCCAGTGTCAGTGGGGATCCTCCAGTGTCAGTGGGGATCCTCCAGTGTCAGTGGGGATCCTCCAGTGTCAGTGGGGATCC
>JAOYMR010000007.1:14133995-14156834 GCA_025802075.1 Tenebrosternarchus preto | reverse complement strand
TCCAGTGACTATGCTTCTGTGGCCTACAGGAGCAGATGGGAATCCACGTTTTCAAGTGGTTTTGCTTTACCTCGTACTGTTTCTACTAATGACAAGCTTTCTCCTAATGTCTTAGCTTCACATGCACTCACAATATGAATCAAGAAACAACTAATTTACATTGACATTCATTCACTTTAGGTGACACATTTATCCAGGGTGACAATTTCAATTGTGCACTTTTCCTACACAGCAGATTTTGAACTGGGGACGTTACCTGCACCGGCTCCTCATGTTTAGATAACAAAAATAACTGTATAAATGCATGGCGACTGAAATACAGGCAGGTCACTAGCATCTCCACCACTGAACCTAAGTGGTAATGTGCAGTTTAGACCCTGAAAAACATGTCGGTCAGACTGACATATTCACTTATCACTGCAAGCATTTAAATGCTCCACTATTTCATTACTAACCACTGGACTAGTCTGGTCTCAGACATAAAACACGATGTAACAGTAATCCTCAAATGATCAGTGATGTGGGACCTCTCCTTCCTCTTTGGTTTTATACCTGCCCTGGTTCACGGAAAGCCAACCTTAACAAACCTGACTCTGGAGAGAAACATGGTGTTGAAGTCAGGGTGCAACATCAATAGCTCTTTCACACACTAATGTTTGAAGATCCTTAGGGGGTAGTTAGCCAGCTGCCTGTTACTTTACATAAACAAAAGCCCTCTCTGAGCAAGCTGAGCTAACACCTGCACACCAAACACACACACATATACACACACACACACACACACACACACATATCACACACACCTACATGCATAGTCCCCAGGGCTGAAGGGCAGGATTAAAGATCACACACTGTACCCATATTTGCTTGAGTGCTCAGTAAAAATGGGCACACACACACACACACACACACACACATACCCAATAAGGAAGCAAGCAAAGTTTGAAAAGGCAAAGTTTGAAGATGGGGGTTGCCTGACCCCATGACACAATAAGCAAATTAAATCAATGCTTTGTGTTTGTGTATGTGTGTGTGTGTGTGTGTGTGTGTGTGTGTGTGTATCAGTGTGTCTGTGTACGTGTCTGATGGCACAACTACCCAAGTCCTTTTAAATTTTGGCATTCCCTTAGACAGCATCTGAAACAAAATTGATCACAGTTGCCTTCAGGACTGTAAAAATGGTTTTTGGTATTTCTGTGGTGCCTCTGAAATGTGCCGTCTAGACACCAATAGCAATGAACACTCAGCCATCAATTCTTCATTTATGATGATGTGTCGCAGTAGATGCTGGTCTGGCTTAAGTTACAGTTTGTGGAATAAATCTCAACTAGATTTAAGCAACATTTTAAAATCTGTTTGTGATTGTCCTGTGTGCATAATAGTAAAATAAATATCAGCTGCTGCATTTTGAAACGTACAAAGAAAAACAAAATACCCACACATGCCTCATTCTCCTGAGAATGATTTAGCCCAACACACAATATGATACTATTTTTACCTTCCTATTTAAAATGCGGTGTTCGTACTAGGACTTAAGCTGCAGTGTGTTCCTCAGAGTTCACTCTTAGGGCCTTTGCTGTTTCTTTCCTGTTCTGCTTGCTTCACTGTGGTTATTCAGAGAGCAATGTGTGTTACACTACATGTCCTTGGTCAGTGCTTCTGATGTGGACCTGATTAGGTTTAGCTTTCTGGCTTCATCTGGACAGAGATTTACACTACTTTGTCAATACTGAACACAATCTGTTTACATTAAATTTCATTAGTTTCATTAGGTTGTTTGTTTGTTTTGTAGAGAAACTTTTTAAAATTAATATCTGAAAATTCAGTTTATTTACAGTTGACCATTTCACAGTTATGTCTTCTTAAAAGACAAGCTGAAGATGAAGTTGGAGAAAGGCAACTTGGAAAGTCCTACAGTGAACTAAAACACGCAGTTCCACAGTTTCTCCATTCTGCTAATCTCTCTCCTGATTAATGGAAGAGAGAACTGTCTACCCCAAACTCCCACTTCGCCTCTTTGTTATTGTAATGCAACCGGCTATACAAGACTACAACTCCCAGGCTTCCACACAAAGATTCACAAGATCCACGTCTCCCGATTACTAACACACCTGCAACCAATTATCACAACCCTTTATACTCGCCAGTTACATCCAGTCATTGTAAAGTATTGCCAATTTCTTTGTGTCTTGTGTACCGAGCGGTTTTCCATTGTATATTCTGCCTGTTACCAACCTGGTTTTGTTCTCCGATTTTGTCCTTTGCCTGTTCCCTCCTTGATTGTTTGCCTGTTAATCTGTTTTTTTTTACCCTGGACTGTATTATCGACTATGAAACAGATTTTGTTTGTATTTGTTTGTGCACGCTCCGGTTTGATCCTCACCATCTCTTCACATACATCTCAAGATTTGCCTTCATTTAATAAAACCACCCTGATCAGGATCTGCAAGCGTCTGCTTTGCCTTGACACTTATCAAGAGGCAAGAAGATGAAAGGCTTATGTACTTCCTCTTATGTACTTCCTCTTCTAGGGAATTAAAAACAAGCCCTAAATGATCAACTGATAGTTAGAAAATTGTTGATGTATCAAAACAATAAAAAGGAACTTCCAGTGGCATAATTGGCTTGGTGGCATCATCTAGGGCAGTGAAAGTGAAGTGTTTTTTCCTGCTGGATGCATGGTCTGTTATTGCACCAGACTGGGGCCATTAGGAAGCAAACAACACAGGAACTTGTAATCATCAAAGCACAGAGTGATGATAACGAGCACACGTAGGACTTCCTATAATATAAAAAACAGAAAATAGAAGCACAGAAAAGTCACCAAGGTGTTTTAGGACCCTGCAGCACAGATGTTCTCTAGTTTCCCCAAGTAGACAGAGCAGAAGGTAAATATGCACATGGAGCAGAGGGTAGTGTTACTCTGTTAACACTGTCTCCATAAGAGATGGCTATAACCAAAAATAGCTATTTGAAATCAGTCTCTATGCACATCTGTCTTATTGGTTAATCCACTGCTTTTGTACATAAGAAGATCTATTCAACAGGCAGTGATGGAATCCTTCTGAAGAGCAGCCACTGCTTGTAACTGAAACTTGATCCTCTGCACAGGTGACAGTTCAAAGCCAGGTAGATATGTAAGCTACCACCACTGAAAAGAACAGATGGAAGCCTCCATGACTAAATTAACCTGTAATTTTTCTTATTAGAGTTTTGTGAGGGACCAATTTTATGTTAAAGGTGCTATGATAATTTTACTATGTCTCTCTTACCACCCTACCTTTAATTAAGGAATGCTGTTCACCAGCTGTGTGCTTAAAGAAAGTGAAGACTGGTTTAGTCATTTCAGTTTTAGCAGCACAAGAACCTTTTTAAAAAAACCTTAATGTAACCATGTGCACTGCAGAAGTGGGGGAAAACACATGCTAATAAGACAACATAATCCATTACACACCATATTCCAACCAATGTGGTTGACTGAAGTTCCTTCATGGTGTGACTTCCTTCCTGAAGTTTTTTTAAAGGGTCACAAACACAAAATCACCATTTAAAAAGCTATTACAAGAGAGAGGCCTACTCTTTGAGACAGGCCTTCAGGGACAGCGTGATATTGCCTGGCATTGTGGGCAGACCTCTTAAACAGGAGAATACATAGACTTCCAACCCCTTTCGTCTGTCCCATGTTAACACAGGTTGTTTCCTGACTTTTGAGTGTTCATTAATAACATCTTGGCCCAATTCCTGCAGTGAAAGTAACACTCCTCACCTCCTGGCAGTTAATATCTCTTTCTTAAGATGTTTTTTTTTTGTTAAGTATTTTTTTTTTCCTTAAGTAGTACCATTAACGATGGAGCCTATCCAAGTGTGTTTCAAAGAGAATGTGAACTTAATTTTACACATACATGTCATGTGGTGGTATCCCTCCACCAGTATCCAGTGCCTGTGTTTGTTTGGTGACCAAATGTTGCAGGAAGCATCAGCTTTGATATGATTACAGGAATTACTGGCACAGAAGACCAACATCCTGGAATAAGGCTCTCCGTAAACCACAGGCTTTTCTAATAAAGTTAACATAAAGCAATGGCATTCAGTGAGCTGCAGTCTAAATTAAACAGAATGTGTTGACCTGAATTATAATACACTTAATCGAAACTAAAAGACTTTTTCCTCATTTGTGATGTTGGCCTTACATGGTTGTTTTGAGTAAATGAGCTTCTTTTTTATTGCTGCAACAAATACTGAAACATGTATAATTCAGTGTACAATTTCCAGTAACACAGTTGGCCAAAATGTGCTGAACAGACCTGAAAAAATCCAGTCTACAATGACTAATAAAAAACATTACACACACTCCCACTCAGACACACTGGAGATAAGACCTCAAAGACAAGAACCAGAAGCATGCTCCAGACACGTCAGGCCCACTTCACTCTGATCCTGAAAGCCAAGCTTGCAAACCTCTTTGAGATGAAATACCATCTGTACAGGGGATAAGAGAAAGTCCTCTTTTTTCTGTTTTGTCACCATTTAATCAGCCACACTGCACTTTGTCAATATAATATAGGAGTCAGACACCTAGTGCTTTCATAACCTACCCTAGGTGTTTTCTAGGCCGTTTCACATGGCTGATGGGGAGGCTGGTAGAGGCGGGGCCTAGCAGCGTCATGACAGCCACGAGCTGGAGCATGCTGGGGTAACTCGCAGGACACATCCACAAACTCGAGGCCCTTATCAGCCGATGGAGGGAAAGAGGCGCGTCGGAGCCCGGAACGTTCCCACGCAATATCTGACCTGGTGATGCACTACTGCAATGAAAGTGGGAGCTCAGGTGTTCAAGGAGGGAGAGAGAGAGGCACAGACAGAAAAGAGAACATATGACAATAAACTGCCTTGCAGGTCAGCAAAGCTGAATGAATGATAAATGTGAAGAACTTAAACTCAGCAAAACCTGGCTCCTGAAACTCAATGGTTATAAACCCAGTTTATACTGCTGTGAAACAAGAAGAGTTGCTGATCATTTTGTGGACTACCTTTGGACCATCAGAATTAAAGAGCTGTTGTTTCTAGTGGCAAGGCATTTTAATCTGTTTGCACTGCCAGATGTTGCTATGGCAGCAATTAAGTTAGGAAACAAAGACACATACTCACACCAAAAATCTGAATAGCTCGGCATAGACTGGGACACACAAACCAAAGGCCAGATGCTAATGTTTTGCTGAGTCTTACTGCAAAATGAGGCCACTGCCCCCCTCTGGTCCCCAGACTCCCCAAGAATCCTCCCACCCAATTTACGGTTTAAGAAGGAACACTGCGGTTTACTGGGTCAGGGATGACTAAACAGATTAGGGAAAAGGTTGAATGTTTTTGTGTCTGAGTGTGTAAGAAGAATGTTCCAATTAGGACATGTGAAATGGGAACATTACACCCACTCTTATCTTTGTTTTGCAATGGGACCTTACATGATTTTTTTTAATAAAAAGAGGAAAACATTTCAGTATGTTGAGCTTCTTCTAACACTCAGTCTACAATAACAAAAAATATTTTTGAAAGATGAATTCTGGTGATGGAAGCAAGTCTCAGACTGCAAGTCAGAGGCTGGAGACTTATGTGACAGGATTACTGGCTTGAGAGGGGTCATGTGACAGGATTACTGTCATGAGAGGAGCAGAGAACTCCAAGTTCAGTCAACAAAGCAGCTTTAGGAAATATCAGTAGAAATGTAGAAGAAACACCAAAAGCCTTTGAAAACAGATCATTTTTTCTTTAATCTCTTTTCTTGCTGGTCTTTATTTGTAAACTATAAATTCAAGTTATTACATGAGTTATTACTGATTCTCTAAAATACTGAGTCGTGATTTTACAGGGCAACAAAATGTTAACATTTTTGTGCTTCACAAACAAAAAAATGTGGACCGTATAGTAAATTTTATGCTAATGTTTTCAGAATTTTACTGTCATGTATAGTTTTTATGTGTGATTTTACGTTATTTTACAATTTTGATTTATGGTAGGCCTCAGAAACATCCCTCTTCAGTGTCCCGCAGGATAGAGGGGATCCAGCCTCCTTGACATATGACATATGAGTATACTGGAACAAAAAAATATATAAGCACTTTATAAGTCGCTCTGGATAAGAGCGTCTGCCAAATGCCAGAAATGTAAATGTAAATGTAAATATATATGTGGTAGAAAAATTCAGAAAATGTTTTTTTTTGTTTCAGCATGCAAAAATACATAATAGGGAGATATATTTGCAGGATGCAAAATCACTGTTGACCAGGGTTTACTGTAACACTGTTAAGTGCATAAGCTTTCTGAAATCAGCATACTTAAACTTTTAATAATACAATTTCCAAATGCATTTCTTTACTAGCTGCAGTGCTATGTAAAGTAGCCACCAGACTTGTGCATATTTTGGTAACTCAGCAAGGGAATTCAGCTTCCTTTAATGATGCAGGGCAAGGGCCAATGGCCTTAAAATGACTACAGACAAATGCATTAAACCATTAAAGGAAGAGAAGCGTGCAGTAAAGGAGAGAGAGAGAGAGAGAGAGAGAGAGAGAGAGAGAGAGAGAGAGAGAGAGAGAGAGTTGGTGAATAATACAGAGAAAAGGGAGACAAAAAAGGAATATGGTCATTTGTCTTCAAGTGTTATAAAATAGTTCTACATTCTAGTCTCATAGGCAAAATCTCTTTTTATATGTTGGCTGAAATATTTGTGGAAACTATGAGATACAAGCCATCCGCAAGAACACAGGATAAGATACGTGTGCCAGTGGAAAAAGAACTGGAAAGAGCACTGCATGTCAGATGTTGAGCACTGAATACATCCTGTGCTGTTCTGTGTGCGCGCGCACACACACACACACACACACACACACACAACTCTTAATGCCATTTTTCCTATACTGCTCCTTGATTTCCTCCAAGATCAAATGTATATTGGAAGTAACTTGGAGTCTGGTAGTGAAATTCATGGTAAAAAATAAAAGTTCACAATTGACACTCAAAACATGACAGAGCCTCTTTTATTTCCTTTGGATACTCTCAATAGCTTAGCAAGATCAAATTTAAATGCATAGACAATATCTCCATTGTACAATTTGCAAACTGCAGAAACCACATCATTAGCAAATAAAAATACATTAAACAGCTGCTGAGTGTGCAACAGACAAACAGTACAAGATATCACCAAAAATACTATTCATCTTCTTTAATGTGGTAACAATGGGTTCCTCTGAGTTTTTTATTCCGGGGAACAGCTTTGGTGGTTTTGGACAACTGTCGACCACATGGAGCCTTCAGCCCAGCATTAATAAAATTATGAGGGACTCTTAGGTTTTCAAGGCTTAACATGCATAGTGCTAATAGTCTCACTGATACATCCAGATCATCTGGAACAGAGTAACAGAGCACCAGAGAGAGAAGGAAGCAGAAGGAGGCAGAGCTTTAGGATGTCACCAGTGTGCAGGGAGGCGCCACAGAGCTGGGAGCAGCATCCCCAATGGGACAGGGAGCGTCCGAGTGGGGTTTTTCAGCACCACAGCACCTGGACCCAGCCTGAGAATAATGTAACGGATGGGGTCAACTGAGGATAGGAGCCCCACAAAAAGTTCACAGCTTTAAAAGTCATTGCTGCAATTCTAAGAAAGGAAAACATACAGCCAGCAGCCTCTAGCACACCTTAGGCTCCTGTTCTCTGGACACAGATCCCAGTTGTAGGCCAAAAAGTCTTTAATGGAGGATCAACATTTGTAGCATTTCTTCCAACACTTCATTTTATCTGTGCCTGGAAAAAGGGAAGGCAATATAAGCTGTATATTGTGCTAAAGGTAAGGTTCACGAGTTACTGACATGGCTGTTCCCGGGTGAGTTCTGACTCACAGATTTCCAGATGGATTGCCAGAAGAAAGTAGGAAGGTTGCAGGTGTCTCAACCAGCCTTGTAATGAAATGCAAAGACCTACTCATCTTTTAAAACTTGGCTCAGTACTTATGCATAGCAACAAAAAAAAAATATTAGCAAAATGTAAAAAAAAAAATTTAAAAATCACAGCAAAATCTCCAGCGTTGAATGAACTTTCACAGCATTTATTTGACTCCAGCAAACACTGTAATAAAGAAGCTGTTCCAGAACGAGTGGCAGGCATCCAGCAAAGCATCTCAGAAATGCTGGAGTGTAAACGTGAGGGTGGATGATTTCAGCGGTGCACTAATGTTAATGGTAAACTCAAGATGACTGCCGTGTGCTTGTACTGAATGTTAAGAGCAAGCAGTGTCCTTCGTTTCAAATTGTATGAATGCTTATATAAGAATTGTTTCTCTCATCTGACATTTTTGGTGAATAAAGCAGTTTATGATTGCATCACCACTAATCTTAGTTTAATGGGTCAGTCATTAAGTAATGAGAGAAACGACTTGGTAGTCTAATGGAAATTTTCTCGATGAACCATTCACCACCAGAAGGTAACATTTACATTAACCTAACTCGATACAAATAACAACTAGAAAAAAATAGAGCAGACCAAGATTGTGAAACTAATCTGTTCCAGGTTTGTAATAGATATTATTTTATACAATTAAACTCAAGTTCAGTTTTAGGAAGAGTAAAATCCAAACAAAGAGGCCCCACATCGGTTTATTTTGTTTACCTACACGCATATCGACGGCATAATCACAGCGCTTATATTTTGCGCCATCTACTGGTTCAATATTGGAAATGTCAGTATAAATTCAAGCGTGAACTATTTAGTAATACATAATGTCAAATCTAAATTTCCAGTAACCAGTCGACAAAATATACAGGATACAGGCCTAATGTTAAAATGTTTGTTTCTCTTTTATTTTTATGTAATTTTATATAAAGGTCAAAGGTGACAGTCAAACTCACAGTCAATCATGCATGTTTGTATGCCATAAGCCATCTTATGAAATTTAACGATAACATTTAATCTTTTATTTACCGCTGTGTAAATAATGATAACATTTAATCCCCATGCCCCTGCATAAAATACCAGCTTTCTGTAAGATTTAACTCTTTAAGTATAGAAATTCACTTTAAAAACTATGTTGTACCATGTACAGTGAACATCTGTGATGGCCAAGAAAGTGAACTAGCCAGCAGCCATACTGGTGTAGCCTGGCTGAGAAGGGTTAGGGTTAGGGTTAGGGTTACCCTCTCTTGACCAAGAGCTCATCAGTTTTCTCATACGCAAGTTTGCTGCAAAACTGGCAAAACAGTACAGCTACTGTCCTGCAAAGGTGATCAACAAACATCACACCTAGTGTTCGCTAGCCCAGGACGGCCACCTCCACAGTGCCTAAGAGTGGAGACAGGAGACACTCCACAAAGGATTTTTCTCCCCTATCAACAAGTCTATTAATTTAAGATATTTGCATCACATTATATAAACAACATTTCTAAACACCTCTGTAAAGCTAAAACTTACAGAATGTTGCAAATTGGCTAAAATATGAATGGCCTGCTATGTATTTTGTGTGTGATTTTATTATTTACTGGCTGGCTGTGTCCACTGAGGACCAAGAAAAACTGAAGGTAACATGGAGTGAGTGTTGTTTGTTGTTTGATGCTCCTTAACAGAATAATAGTGATTGATGTCTACCACAGATGCACTGGGACAAGAAATACTGGAAAAAAAAAAAAATCAGGTTTCATGGCCAGCAAGTTGGCACAAGAAAAGGTAATGAAGGTGAGAGATGCAAAACAATCCTTTTCAGTTATCCTTTGTCTCTTTGTTAGGGAAGGATAAATCAGATCTTTTGTCTAGGTAAATGGTGTCAAAGAGGAGGACAGACAACCAGAACTGCAGTAACTGAAAAACAAACAAGAAACGGTTTGTTGGAATTGAATCACTATCTGAGAGACATATCCCACATGAAGCACACAATTAATGCTGGTCGACCACTGTCTGAGGGCACATGTGAAACATAATCAGTAAATCACACTCACACGCACTCGTTATTAGCATGCAGCACTATTCAAGTCATTTTCATATTTACTTTTTAATATCTTTTTAATGTCTTTCAATTTCAGTCAAAGGAGAAACAGTCTTCCTTTAACAAGATGCCAATCAAGTTCCACTGTAATGGCACCATGCCAAATGGGGTTTTGCCTTTCTGTCATACCTTTATAAACAAAATAGACTTACAGACCAGGAAAAGATAATACCTCTTCTCTACAGCTGACAAACCGGCAGCCAAGCTTGTACCTATGTCCATAAATCAGAAGACCATGGATCCCAAGGAGCAGGAAAATCTTCAGTATGTCTAATATCATTACAATTCAGCTGACCAGAGATAAATGCACTGATTTGTTACCTACGTTTTGGCTTCTCTTGCTTGGTGCACAGGGATCTGAAAACCACAGCGAGATTTCCCATGAGCACTTGTTTTAATATAGTTTTGTGTACTATTGTTTTCTGCTTTACACTGCGTCATTGGGACACTTTTTTCCTGTTTTTTTTCCTCCAGGTTTCTTTGAACACCCGGTATGTGAACATCATCATGATGGACCCTGATAAAACCAACATTCTACTCAGGCAGTCACCAAGACATTTACATAAACTTTATTTACATAGACCAAGGCATTTGCATAAACTTTATTTACATTAACCAATGCATTTACATAAACTTTATTTACACATACCAAGGCATTATATATACATACAACGTATATATATGATTTGATCAGCAACGGTTATTTTCACACTCTTCTTAAGTACATTGCATCTGTTGTTGCTTGTGAAAATGTTTGTTTTTTATTTATTCAGTCTGTATGCATCTGTGGGCCTGTTACAGCTCCTTCAAAGTATCATCAAGTGCTACTCAGCGTTTGGCCTCTCTGGTGCCAGAAGAGTGTAGCAGCACTGGCACAGATGTCTGAGAGATCTTCCAGACGTGCAAGTGCAGTAGGTCTGCTCTTCAGATGTTCAGCTAAATGACGTTTCGATGCATTATGTTGTGATGCTGAGATGTTACTTGTGCCAACAGATTCACTTCTCTGCATTACAGAGTATAAACTGACCTCCACCCGAACCACAGGGTGAGAAGCAAAGAATGGATGATCGTGATTTCAGACCTCCGTTCCGGGTTAACTCTCGGTGGGGATGGTGTGGTTGCACTGGGCAGTGTGAAGGTGGAGTCGCGCTGCTGTTGCAGGAAAGGGACCCTGAAGGGTGTAGCCAGGGGATGTGACACTGTGGCTTATACCTCTCCTCGCTGAGAACCGTGCATCCTCTTAGAGTAGATGCTTGTAAATGCCACGGGGATGCATGTGTAATAACTTCAAAGCCCGCTGAAGTCTGATGTTTTAGTATGCAGCAGTTCTATATTAGTCTGGAAGAACTATGCTGAGTCTCACAAGGTTTCACACTGTGTTTTACTCCATGGTTTGATTGGTTTCAATTTCACATGAGGATTTGACGGACTGTTGATTTTACTTAGTTTTAAATGATATTTTCTTGAATAATGTCCAGATAAACACATGGGGTTCGCATAATGTTCAAAGCTTGTGGGATTGAGAATGATTTCTTTTCGGCTGCTGAACTATAGCTATAGTACAGCCAAACTATTACCTGTTATGCGGTGGAAGTTCTCTTATTTCTATGAAATTAAATGAACTACACAACCCTACTGTTTAAAGTCAAAGTCAACCAAAAGTCAAAATATCACTTTAAAGGCCAAAGGTAACTTTAATATGCATATACTTGGATTAGAAAGCCTCATAAGAGCTTGGTACTGTTGCCATATAAAACCTCCACCCATAAGCCCACACCATCCCATGGTCCATACTCTTCCAAAGTAGACATGGCTGCTGTAGTTTGCTCTGTGCTGTGGCTGTCTCACTGTCACAGAAAAGCGTCTGTAGAATGTATAAAGACACTTCTGCATTCATGTGTGGTTGTGGTTTGGAGAGGGTTTCCTTAGTTCCAGTACTCATGGAGTATCTTGGCCTACAGTTACAAAAGGTTTTAAATACAGCCAATTTTCTAACCAGTTTTCATGTAATGCAAATCAGTCTCTAGTGCTGAGTATCTACATATTGAATAAGTTTATATTTTAGAGACAGTATGCCTTATTTTTATTTATACTGTTTTTTGTTGGTACCTAAATGTTATTATTTTTTCCACAGTTTTACTGGAGAAAAAACACAATAGGTGGAGTTCTTCATCATCACATTTCTGAGCTTAAGCAGAAAACATTAAAATGCATTTATACCTTTTAGCAAAAGTATCATCAATGTTGGATGCACCCAAGATTTGAAATAACAAATCGCTCCTCTTCTTTCAGACCAAAAATCATATCAATATGTTAGACAGATTCAAGATGGAGTTTTTCTGTTACCAAGAACCTTCTGAGCACCCAGATGGAGACATTTGTGTTTGAAAAGAAAAAGTAAAGCTTCACTCAGTTCTATGGCATAAGATAAAATGTTGAGGTTTCTAGTGGAGACCTGTCTTGAGTTTAATCTTATTTGTTCACCAACATTTTGACAGAAACCAAGAAGAGAGAATGATAACACTTTTCCATTACTTAATGTCCTCTACAAATAAAACTTATCTCTCCTCGCTCTTGTTTTTCCTAAGGATCAAGTTCAAATAGTCAAAGTCTACCGCTGATATCTGGTAAAATCTTGTTCTCTTTGCTTTTTTTCGCTTATGTTACACTATGTGAATGAAACAAACATGTTTATTTGTCAAAAGATTAATAGCCAACGCACTTCTCTCTTTGTAAAGGCCTTTAAAGGTTGCTTGTGATGTGATGTTACTACACTAGGGGGCATACTGTGATCACAATACCATGTATTGTAATTTGAAATCTGACAAATGTCTGTGAGAATATGAGAATTACCATGTAGGACGCACATGTTTAGGTGCGTCCTACATGGTACGCACCTAAACATCCTACTCTTTCAGCCAATCAGCTGCTGCGGCCAGCCATGCAGGAAGCCCTCCTCTTCCTCACTGAAAACGTTCTGCAGTTCCATGTCCAGCAGCTGAAAGAGTGGTACCACTATTTTAACTTGCCCTTCTACGCCCTCCAGTCCTCCACCTCCTCCACCCAAAGTAAAGGAAGACTTTCTCTTGCCACTTAACCCCCTTGAAGGATAACAGAGCACTGCTGTGACTGCTGACTTAGGAGGAATTGAGAGTAAAATGGTCTTGTTCTTAAACAGAAATGAAACACCAGCAATGTTCTGGACAAAGAACACACGAGCAAACGCGGCATTAAATAACTGCAAACTTCACCAATGTCTCAATGTCAGTGCAAACAGAGGTTATAACATGATAATAAAAATGCTCTGTCAGTTCTGTGAACAGTCTGAGAAGCCTGGGGACATAAAGAAATAGGTGACGTTAGAGAATGAGTGGCTTTGAGCAGCCTACAGTCTAAGGCTTAGTCTCTGCACACTCAGCTTCTCTTTCAGGTGTATTTGTGAAGAAGGTGCTGCTTTGTCATCCATGATGCCATAATGATGCCATTGATGTAATAATACGTCAAACCCAACCCACATTCTAAACATATATAATCTGCTCATTAACCAAAGGCGTTGTCAGAATTCCCTGCCCAGGATAAAAGTGATTTAAGTAATTTAATATTAGTGTGCTCAAAGGACAAAAATAGCTTGGCTTCTCTCATTAATCCTCCGTAATATTTATGACAGTGGCTTCACACTGGGTTAATCTCATAATCAAGCTCTCATTATGCAGAACATTGACTCTCAAAGAGGAAGAAAGCTCTGGAGAGAGGAAGGGACAGGGAGAAGACATAGGGAGAGATATAGAATGTTTAATGTTTATTTTTGCTAACATTCTTAGTATATAAGATGCCTCTCAGTAATTGTATCTGACCTATATATAAAGCTCCTTGAAACTGAAACCCACTTCATTCAATAAACTGGAAATTAAGATTCCTGGGTTCTAATGAAAATCTTTCAGTTTTACAGCAAACATCAGTTTATATCTCTGTTTTATAGAGGTTGGGTACCACGGTTACAGCCTAGTCTAGTTTGAGACATAGCAGAGTGAGGAAGTGGTGTATTTCAATATTATTTGGAGAATATGATAGAACCTTTTCAGAATTCTGGGAAGGTCTCCTGAGTTTAGTCACATGTATATTTACATTGGCTCATAATTTTTTCTCTAAACCTAATCTCACTTTGAAATAATGTAGCATAGTCCTATGGATGTTTTACAGAATTATACAGTACAATAGAATAATGAATGAAAATCAGTATACACAAGTATAGTGTTGCATATGAGAATATTAATTGGATACTTATGAATGTACATATGAATCACTAAAGCAAGCATTTAAAAGATTTGGGCTGATCAAAGGTGCTTTACTTTTCAGAGGGTTATTTTAATAAATAGCGGATCTAATACATTTTAAAAATGCAAGTTTATTTGTTTACCAGTAGAGGGCACCATTCACAAACTCATTATCACTATAAATAATTTTTAAAAATACCGGTCTGTTTAGGGGGTGTGTCTAAAAAATGGTGACCTGAAAATGACCTCATTTTGTCTCAGTAATGACCATACTGTTACAGCAACATTTAGGTGACAGTTCACTTAACAATGTGTGAAAAGCCAGAGTACAAAAAAGGTGACAAGCACACGTGTATTTCATATACATGTTTTAATTCCATAGAAACAGCAACATCCATGTAGATGCTGTAAACCATGTCAGAGAACGTCCAGGGTTCAGGGAGGTCAGGTCGGGACAAGCAAGGAACAAATACACAGAGAATTTCTATACGCTTATAAACGTGTAAACTAGGGATCAGTTTTGCACAAGCGCGCGCCAACACACGCGCACCCATTCACACACACACACACACACACACACACACACACACACACACACACACACACACACACGCACAGAGTAGCAGTGAAGGACAGCACAGTGGAACACGGACGGTTGTTTGTTTGGTGAAAGACGCAGTCTTGTACTCATTATGACGGATCACCACTTCTGCCCTCCGGTCCTGCCACCCTCCCCGTACAGCAGATATAGAAAATATAGACTTTAATGTTCCTAATACAGTACATTCTCTAGTTCAAGACTGATAAATATGCGTCTGCCACTCCAAAATATATACAAAGATCCATGCGTCCACAATATACATACAGTACAATAAATAGAGTCCAAACATCAATAAAGCAGTAAACTGGACAGTTTTTGACATTACCAGGTTCAGCTGTTGAGCAGGTGGCAACAGGCAGCATTCACAAACAAGCTCTTGAGGTGGGGCTCACAGAGATGACAAAAGTACAAGTGCCATCAAGAACTGGTGAGTCAGAGCAGTGCACACCAGGAAATGTGCATGAAATTCACACGATACCTCAAAAGTACTGCACTGTGTCTCGAGGAAAATATCTGAGAAGTTGAATAAGAGTTAACCGGATGCAGTCTCTAACACTGAACGTGGTATGGTGAAGCTTTTACCTACACACAGCACTCAAGCTAAGGGTAGACTACAGAACATTGGCATTAACATGTTTGAGAACAAAATGAATCAGGTTTATGCAAAGTCTTCATGTTGAAAATCATGAATGACCGATCAGCCCTCTTATTGCTTTAGTACAATAAAATTCCTTCATATAAAAAAATAAATAAAATAATAGTAGAAATAAAAAATAAAAGGCAGCATCAGTTAAAGTCAGCTGAGAGGTACCAAAGCAGATGGCATTAGCGGCCTGGGATGTAGCTGGCAAGCTTTCACACTACCAAGGCACACTGCAACTCACACAACCAAACTGTTCCTTCATTAGACAGAAAACACATCATGCCCCGCTCAGACTTCGCCAATGTGCTTGAGTGGAGTGGAAGTGTTTCACCCACCACCAGAATTGTCAAAATGGACTAGATCTATCAAAACCTTGTCTAGCACGATGTGTCTCGTGATGCGTAATTCATGCCTCTTCTGCACAGTAGGTAACAGTAACCCAAACACAGTGGTGTTTTAGACCAAAGGAAGATTTACATGACATGGCACCATGCATGCAAACACAAGTTATGAACAGTATAGAAATGTTAACTGTGCATATCATTCAATTCCACAACTGAGGTGGCTCTCTCCTTTAATAAGCTTTGCTGGTATTTCACTCACCCACACTGACCCCTTGTGGTCTGGAGAGAGGTGGAACAATCAAGTTTGATGTTGTGGAACACCAGCTCTAATAAATTGCACAGGTTTGTTTATAATGATTTATTCCAAAGATCTGTCAATACTGAGCCCACTGAAGGCCTTCATTGTCTGTCTCAGTGCTCTGGAAAAATGGATACACTTCTAATCCAATAGCTTATACTGTTTGTTCAAACTGCTACTGTGAACTTCTGGTGTACCTGTCACAGTTCCAGAAGGTTTCCAAAAGGCTTGTAACTGGAATCTGCTTTCTACGACAGCTGCCCTCTTGCACAGGTTCATGTGAAGTATATACATGGATATCATTCAACTTGGCAAAGCAAGAAACAAAATACAGGAAAGCTATAGTAAAAAAGTAGACCTTCATAGATTTGGAGCAACTATTCAACCAAAACTGAAATACTGACTCAAAGCCAAAAACATACAAAATTAAAATAGCAAAGACACGTTTCCACTCTATAACAGAGTTCTTAGTTGAAATAAAGATCAGTATCACTTTAGAAACATGGCAAATTAAGGTATATAGTTAGTTCATAACTATGTTCAACTAGCTATGGTCTTATTTGATGCAGGTTGGTGACTGAATAATAATTTTAAACATGTGCTTTACCTACTTTGAAAAGTGGCGACAAAATATCTAAATCGCCTGGATTGTAACTTGACCTCAAATCAGTGTTTTTCCAGCCACATTTAGGGAGCATGATGAGAGAGTGAAGCATGGAGAAGAGCAGAAAAGATGGAGAGAAAAGAGCAGCAGGGTAAGACAGAACAAGGAGAAAACATTTAAGATGATCCTCGCTTGGCCCTCTTGCAACTGGTTGCTAGGAAACTGTCTGAGGATGTACAAAAAGCACCTCTTTGAGCTCTGTGTCCTTTCATAGTGGACACCCAGCACCCCTGGCTCACTAGTCCTTCCACCCAGCACCCCCTCTCCCAGCAGGAGGTGTATACTGCACACAGAAAAGGGAGCTGGGGGGAGGGGGGTGGTGCCCAAAACTGCACTGTCAACACACTCCTCTCAAAACTCTCCTAGTAAAATCTAAAACCACAACACAAGCCAAAGCACCTACCACCACCACATATGCACCAGAAAGACATATTCTCCTTTCATGTTATAATTCCTCTCATATGTTCCTATATGAGAACATATTATCATGCTGTGAGTTCTTCAGCAGCCAATGCATTTCACAAGAGATCTGCACACTGAGTGACTAAGTATCTATTCCCAAGATTAGGCAACAGAAGTCACTTTTTCTCAACCCCTTGTTTAACCAGAAATGACTCTGAAAGCCATTCTGCACGCAGTTTCTCCTCCTCTTCCAGGTCCTTCAGAGAGCACACACCCTTCAACTCATCCCAAACCTGTTTGCAAACGCTGCTTAAACAGAAGACATACTCACACAACACAGCAGCATCCGTGCATATATACACTCCAAACATTTCCAGTTGCAACGTATTCCAGCGACTTCAAGTTTTCTTTTTGTTTGTTTGTTTGTTTTCTGACAATTTTGTACTCTTTACTTGCAACTGACAACGTGACTGCAGCTTTGTTGTCACATGTCATGTATGATTGGAGTAAAAACTTGCATGAAAAACAAAAGAATTGTACCAGTTACACAGGAAATATCATCCAATTTTCTTACATGCATTCAAATAGCAGTTATATTAGGGCAGATGTTGATGTAGGAGATTTTTTTTTTAGAATAAATTATTTTTGCTGTTTTTTAGGATGGAGTGTGGACAAAATATTGAAATTGAGGAGAATCGAATCTAAAGTGTCTCTTGATATCTTAGGACCAAGGTGTGACATTGTACAACACACTGTATCAATACTGCCATCATGACACTATCATGATCATACAGCTGTGATCAAGTTTCTGATACGAGTTTCAAATAAAATCTCATCATGTAATTAGCAATATATGACTTACGCAATGAGCCTCTTTTTCATTTTAGATATATTAGATATGCATGTATCTATCATCAGTTATTTCCTACTGCATACATGTACAACACCCACAAATACATCTCTCATGCTGTTTCGTTAAAGGCTATTTTGATTATAGTCACTCATCATTCTGATTGGTCCAGAATTAGGATTAGGCACAAACTGGATTAGGTCTCAAACACTCCTGTCATGATACTTCAGTCTTGGGCTCATTTCTACATTAAAAGAATATCAGTAGCAGGTCCAATCAATCTGGAACTTGACCTGGAGGATAACAAATTAAAGACAAAGCCAAGCTAAAGGAGCCACAGGCTTAGTCTGAAGTTATGTCCAGTCTAATCTTCATTTAAAAAGCCCATAATGATACATCGCCACAACTAATGAAGCTGCTAAAATAACAGCTTTAGATTATTGCAAAAAAACATTCAGACCAGAATCAAGATTTCCAAGGTAACATCATTCTCATTCTCATGGACTTTACATTTGCTCATTTCATGCATGAAGCGGAACATATGTGAAGGAATGAGAGAACGTGGAAGCAGTCTGAGCTTGGAGATCACAACACTCAGTCTGGTGGCATTAGGACTATGGGACCCAGCACACAGGCAAGCAAAAAATTCATAAATAAAACACAAATTACAGAATATTTCAAAAATGGCATTTTTTTCCAGAATTATGATTTTTTTTAGGTAAAAAAAAAAATCAATATTATTGAATATCATACCAACCAGGGAATGTTATGAGCAGTGTTCTTGGGTGCACTCTTGTAATCATTGCCTCATGAATTAATGGCATTAAAACAGATTCACTTATTTGGAAGGATAATAGGGGGACATCACACACTATAACAGAAGCATCACAGTGGATGTGCTGTACCCCCCCTCACGGAGAAGTGCACATTCAAAAGGCCTCTCTGTTTCTCTCTAACAACACACACGCAATTCCTGATTTGATGTGAAACATTCACAAAAAAAACAAACAAAAAAAAGTCTATAATATACACAGCACGTATAAAAATGCAATGTTGTTATATACAGATGTTTTAAAAAAGTAAAAAAAAAAAAAAAAAAAGCACAGACATAAATGATTTGACAAAAATGCTAAAATAAATTTCTCAAAATAAATCTTTGTGAAAACGTACATGAAACCTTGGCCATGTGGCTAATATAACAGTACAATAAGCTGTCATAGATGTTTACAGCAGTCAAAGGTACTAACCCATTATAATGTACACATGCATGACACAGTGATTAATATATTTTCTGACTAAAATCCAGTCATTTGCATCATTGTTGTGTTTTTATGCAAAAAAGTACATTATTATTTCTTTTTTTTTAAATAACTTATGACAGCCGAGTGCCACTGTTACATCAGCCAAGTCGTATGCTGTTTACACTGTACAGATACAGAACAGTGGACAGTGGGTAAAAGTTATGGTGAATACTCGAGCTTTGTAATACCTTGACAGCACTTAAAATAACACAAAAAGACAAAGTTCAAAATAAAAATCAATCTTTTGGCTTGTAGGGCAATATGAGAACTAAGCCTATTTGATAACAGATAATCTTTCGAATAACAGGAAATTGTTCATATTTTTTAAAACATTTTGAAAATTCTGTACTATGAAAAGATTTGGGAACAAGGTCATGTCAATACAGTACATTGGTTCATAATATAATTTAGCACCTCTTGCATGTCTTAAATATATTTTGGTATACAAGTCTGTTAACTTAAAACTGACTCCAATTTTGTTTAGCCCTCAACAATGTGCAACTCCAATAAGATGAAGCTGCAGACCTAAACCAAGCAGGCCCAACTCCAATGAAATAGAGCTGTGGATGTAAACCAGCTGAGGCCCATCACCAGACCTGGCTGAGACCAATGGACTTACTCCAGAACATAAACATGAGAAAGTGTGGTGTGGGAAATGGCCATGGTTTGAAATCATTTCACCATAGTTCTGTAAAGCCATCCATCCCACAGCAGTGATTTAAAGCTGGAGACAAACAGAAAATGTACTATTACTGTCTCAGCCAAAGAGATTTATGGTGAGCAATGCAATAAGATTCACAATTTTAAGTTATATCTCTGTCACATCTAAATTTGTTTAGGTCTCAATTATCACCATTGTTCTGGTCCTCACTTAATGTCGCACTTGTGCACACTGCTAACTGGAGAGCACTGTTAACTGGAAACCACTGCTAACTGGAGACCACTGCTAACTGGAGACCACTGCTAACTTGAAACCACTGCTAACTGGAGACCACTGTCAACTCAAGACCACTGCTAACTGGAGACCACTGCTAACTGGAGACCACTGTCAACTCAAGACCACTGCTAATTGGAGACCACTGCTAACTGGATGCAGTGTGTCCCCACTCTCAGCCAGGCTTGCGAGCACAGGGTAGTTCTGGGTCACAGATCAGCAGTCAGCCTCACACGGGAGCTGCAATACACAAGTAAGTGCCTCCACTGTAAAGCTTTGAAGAGCAAACTTGCGATAGTATGTGAGGCTTCCACTGTCCTCAGCAAAACCAGCTTTAAAAAGCCAGTCCCTTGTAAACAAGGGTTTTTAGGCAAATTTATTGCATATTTGACCAGTGGGGAGTTCCTCTCTATAAGGCCTACCAGCCAAACTATTGATTTTTAGGATTTTTGTACAGCTATATATACATACACTATGCACACACATTCAAACTCACATTCACACTCACACTCACACTCACACACCCACTCACACTCTCTCTCTCTCTCTCTCTCTCTCTCACACACACACACACACACACACAGGACAGAAGCGTTCAAGCTCATTGCGTTTGAACAGGTTGGAAGGATCCAGCCACGTTTGCCATGGCTGCACATGTCCTTGGAGTGGGATTCTCCAATGAAGAAAATGACCTGCTGTAGTTCTTACTTGCTCATCCTCCATGCATCCTCTGGGATCTGATCCAGAAACAACTGCCGTTCAAAGAAAGCAGGAAGCATATTGCTGTTTCACTCCCAACAAAGCAAGCAACTGGTGACTTCATTCATCCAGTCCACAAGAGTGCGCTCTCTCTATCTTATTTCCTAGTTCCTTTCCACATGGTTGTCTCCCCACTTCCCGAGCAGCTCTAGCAGTAGAGCGACATGCGGCTGCGTCGCATAGCCTCGCTGATCAGGTAGGCGGGGCTCACCTCGGGTTCCTCCGTCATCACCACGATGTTCTGCCACTCGCCGCACTGGTTGGACTTCTTGATGGTGTCCACCACGCACAGCGCGTACAGGCAGTCCTCGAAGGTGGCGGCCATGGTGAGCGGCCGTCCGTCCCAGGTGCGCCGGTCGTCCTGGTCCTGGAAGGCCTGCCGCACTGCCTGCACCATGCGGATGGTGCCCGTCAGGTAGGGCGAGGGGATGTCGCTGAAGGCCTTGTCCGGAAGCGAGGCGTCGCCCAGCGCCGTGCTGTCCTTGAGAAGGAGCTGCTGCCCTCCCTCGCCGCTGTTCTTCTGCCCGTACAGGTCCGTGCCGCTGACCGTGAGACGCCCGGACGCGCCCACCACGACCACCTCCTGTCGGAACTCGCCGGGCACGTTGAAGTTGAGCGTGACCGTGCAGCAGGCCCCGCCCTCCAGCGCCATCTGGAAGGTGCAGAAGTCGTCGCTGGTGATCTGCCGGATGCCCTTGATATGGTCCGTCTGCTTGACGAAGGTCTTGAGGAAGCCGTGCACCTTACAGGCTCGCCGCCCGGTCAGGAAGGTGAGCAGGTCAATGATGTAGCTGCCCACCGAGTGCAGTGCCCCGCCGCCCATGAGGTCGTCGCAGCTCCAGTTGTACTTCTTACCCAGGAGACTCCCGCCGTGCACCTGCGCCTCGCACACCAGCAGCTCGCCGACGTAGCCCTCCTCCAACAGCTCCTTCATGCGCACGAACGCCGGCAGGAAGCGCAGCACGTTACCCATGATGCTCAGCAGCTTGGGGTAGTACTGCGCCGCCGACATCATGCGGAAGGCGTCCAGCGGCGTGGCCGTGCGATCGCAGATCACGTTCTTGCCGATACCTGGAAAGAGGCAGAGAGAGGGACAGGTGAAAGCCTGACCCACAGCATCACCCGTCAAAGGTCAAACAACGATTACATCAAACAGCCCGGTAACAAGACTTATACAGCATAACAAAAGCTATAACATAAGGCAGACTGGGTGAGTTTGATTTTTCCCATGAACTCAGAGCAGGAGCTGAAGTCCTGTGATTCAGGGGAAAGGCAGCATCACCCAGAGCTGCTGCAGATACAGTGAGTAAAGTGGAACAGGGTCACAGCACTTCAAAAGGGCCTTAATTAGGACTTTCCTTTCATTTCCTCACTTCGGAATCCCCACAGATAGCATGGCCTGATATATTTGAGTACGCATGCAAAGTGGCGAATGAAAGCAAAAGAACTGCACACATATTTAAATGTGTGGATATTTAAATAAAACTGCCTTCCGTATGAGAGGGAAAATGAACCAGTATACAGAGATACAACATACTGATTAAATCCTTTAAACTTGATGGCACTTTACCCGCAGTAATTAACATATTTATAAGTCTTTCTCCTCCACTGTTATTTCTATGAGAATAAAGGAGAGACACCTTTAGAACAGGATGAGAAAAAAATCCTCAGTTGTCAAGAGTGTTTATAAGATTATTTTGTACTTGTCAAGCATTAAGACATTGTGATGTTGTCTCTAATAGCAGGTGAGAAA
>JAOYMR010000007.1:14095351-14110284 GCA_025802075.1 Tenebrosternarchus preto | reverse complement strand
TATGATGTTTATGATTTATGATATATGATTAAATATATATATATATATATATATATATATATATATGTGTGTGTGTATATTTAAAAAAGGGTTTGTGTGCGTGCATTATTTAAATTTTTATTAAACGTGGACTGTGCTTAATTTCTGTTAACTTGGAAATGTTTAGGAACATACAAGTAATGTTCAGGTATAATGTGACAACCACACATAAAACCCTCTTCTAGATTTTTTTTTTTTGGCACAAGTCACTCTTTTATACAAAAACAACTACATTAAATTAAAACTTAAAACAACAAAATACATACACTATAATTAAAACAACACAAGGGATTAAATTAAGAACAGTATTTCCTTATTTAGTAACAGCTTGATATATTTCCTAAATGCAAACTACATTTCCCATGAGCCTCCTCTGTGCAGTTCCTGAACTGAGCTGGTACTTGGAAAATCGCATGAACACACAGACTAAATTCAGTTCGATGTCGTGTTGCTTCCCTATTATGACCCTGTTGCCTGAGCAGCCATGACTATCATTAAAAGTGCATCACATCATAAAAAAAGGCTAAATGAGTTACACCAACACAAAGGAAATCTAGCTTTGGGTTTTTTTTAAGTCTTAGCATGTTGTGACCTTGTAGAAATGTAATCCCTCTAACATTCCTGACAGTCTAAGAGGTTTAATGATGCACTGAATGTCATACTGGTTTTAAACATTTTAGTTTTGAATCTGGCAAGTCTGCAAAGGCGCGACGTCTTTGGCTGATCATTACTGAAAAAAGCAGCAGAGGCAGACAGCATGACAGGGCTCTGCATAGAATTTCAGCTTCTAATTATGCAGGCAGAAACAGCTGGAGCCTCACGGATTCCTTTAAATCTGTAAAGGTCAGAGATTGTCGAGGTTCTTAGAGCATTGATGCTATGGCTGTGTTCCTGGAGCACCGATGGCATTTATTAGATTACGATATACAGTACCAGTCAAACGTTTGGACACACCTGCTCATCGGTCATTTTTAGTATTGACTACAATAATAACAACAACAAAAAAAAGAAATATATTAAACCAATGAAGTAACACATATGTGATTATGCTGTGATAATATTTGTTTATCTTAGATTTTAGATCCTTCAAAGTAGCCACCCTTTACTGTCCTCCTCAGCTCCACACTAGTGATGTTCTCCAGCTGCATGAGGCAGACGCCTATGATGCTTCTCCATCAGTCTTGAAGAAATTCTCATATGTGCAGAGTAATTGAAGGGTGAAGGACTAAGGTTCTGAAAGAAAACTTTTTGCTGAAGGTGCATCTACAACTAATTGTATGTGTTTTGAAAATCAGTTTATATGTAGACTAACACCTCTGCCAATTTAAATCTGTCTTAGAAACAAATTTAAGCATAATCCATCAGATTAAAATGTCTTTGTTACTATTAAAAACTCTTTCGGTTCAGTAAGGTGTGTCCAAACTGCTGACTTGTATTGTAAACCCCCGTCACAAGACACTGCCTCTCACTTCAAGATAACAATCAATAGGTAAGCAATAAAGGAACAAAAATTATTGCACACATCTAATTAAATAATATTCAGTAAAATAACATTTATACATGCACATAGGTATGTGCACAAACACACACACACACACACACACACACACACACACACACACACACAAAACACATACTCGTCCCCTTAGATATCCAACAATCTTACAACAAATAGCATTTCAAAGAACAAAAATAAATACTCCTTTGAAATCTGAAACTGAAACCTTAGTTCCAAAACATCTGATACAAAACACAAATGAAAATAACCTAGAGCATCCCATAACCAAGCAAATTCAGATGTGTTCACAGGTGCTGTGACATGCTTTTGACAACACAGAGGGATCCTCTCTGCTTTACTACATAACAAAACAGTAGCATGTGTAAAAAAAAACCAAACAAACAAACAAACAGACCAAAACAAACAAACAAAAAAAAACCTTTTCAAATCCGAAACGTTGTATGAACATTTGTCGCTAAGCAACGTGTCTGCCTGGGTCCCCAAATATCTAAACATCTACATGTAGTGCTGCTGTAGTGAGCATTAGTGCTCCTGCAGCTGAGTGCTTGTGCTACCCTCCTGATGAGCAGGGAGATACAACAATTCTCTCTTCCAGACAGAACAGCTACAGGAATGGCTGTAGAAATGGCTGTTGTAACATGAGACAGTGCCATATTATAAAGCATCTTAAAGCAGTTAAACAAAGGCAGCCAGACCATGTGCACCTTGTGCAAAGAAACAGAAATTCCTTCAGAAAACTATACGAAACAAACTGAACAACAAAATAACAACATATATTTGTAGACACACTCCCGCAGACAGCTTTTTCCTGACAAAACACATCCTTCCCTGAACGTAAATAAACGCGTGTTCAGGGAGCAAGTAAAGAGGAAAAGACCCACACAGTAAAAGAACGTAAAGAATCAAAGCGTAAGTTAAAGTGTCGATATGCTGCTTCATCCTTTGGCCTGCGGTATCTCACATCTTGCCTGAAATCTCATTAATGCCAGAGGTTGTCTCCCCTGGCTTTGTTAGCAAAGGCCAAAACCCTGCAGTCTGTTCATAAATCCCACAGCCCTCCATAATGCCACTATCCAAATGCCATCTTCGCCATCTACACTTGGCCATGCTATTAAAAATTCAATTCAAGGAGAGTTGGGGCAGTGAGGGAGTTTATGAGTAGATGGTAATAACCTCCCGGCCACCACCACGCACCAACAGGACCCGGTTGAGACCTTCTAACAAAACCTCCAGGAACTCCATGTCTGTGGAATACCAATTAAGGAATATAAATGTTTGATTTCTGTCACACATTACCAAGCATGTGCATATGTTTATAATAGACCCCATAATTGTCCAGGCAACATTTATACTGCCAGTTTCACGCAGGAGAAATGCTTTTACACAAGCAACACAGTAAGTGTAGAGGAAAACTAAATCAATTCATTGATATAACAATGAATCCAAAAAAGCCTTTTGGTGCCCGTTAATAGTCATAAGACCTTCAAGAAGTGAATCTGCTGGAAAATCATCTTTAGTAGATGCACTGCAGTAGTATTATCATGTACGCGGTGAGACAGTCAAGGATACAGTTCTCATCTCCGCCACAGTTCTTTGGAGGTCCAGGCATGTTGAGGAGAACGAGATGAGATCCCTGGGACTTGTTCACCACCACCTCGTTCAGCTTGACAGCTGTGTGCATGCGCCGCACGTTGGACTGGTTACTGCACACAAGGAACGAGGAGTAAAGATCTAAGAGACAGACCTCGGAAAGCTTTTGAGATCAAACAATAAAACATAGGTAACTAGGACACACAGGAGCCTGAGTGTGTGTGTGTGTGTGTGTGTGTGTGTGTATTGACTTGAGGGCTTTTTTTTTAGTGCAACATGTTCAAAAGCCTATCCCTAGCGGGGCAGTTGGAACAGCTGCCTACAGTTGCTCCAGGGCAAACATGTTGCAATGTTTTTAGTGGGTGCAGTCATATCAGTATTTCTTCAAAACAGGTATTAACACCTGGTCTGTACAATCCTACACTGAATTCTTATTAGCTTTAAAATGTAAATAATGTCCTGAAATGTATAATTCTACTTTTTAAATGTCCTATTCACTTGCCACAAGTAAATTACTTTGCCACCTGCAGAAATTCCAAGTCAGGAAAGGTTCAAAAACCATTTGAATATAATAAGGATAAGTTAAAAATCAAAACAACCTTTAGAATGTTTCATCCAAAATAAATAGAGTAGGAATGAATGAAAATTAAATCACTCATATCATAAATAGTCAATTGAAAACACATTTGTTGAAGGCACACAGGAGTAAAAGCTAATATGCAGAGAATATATGCACAAGGCTTTAATGCAAATTACCAACACACAGGCACACAAACACACACACACACACACGCCTCAACCAAAATACATGCTCAACATTACAGCCTGATGTCAATTTCGGCTGTCCACATTTAATGATCTGTTTATAATACTCCCCTTTAAATAACAATAAAATAATGAGATTTATAAATAATATGGTTTGGACTGTGATTCCAGATTTTTCTCAAAAAGGACAAAAAAACTGACACCAGGCGCTGCGGTCTGAAAGCACGTTCTGTAGACTGAGACGGAGAGGTACATCATTATGCTTAATTGAAAGCTTGTTACAGCGCTTATGACAAGTGGCGAGATCAGCCATTACATTACATGCTTGTGCCCTCCAACCACGCTGAATGACCATGGAATGAGGAAACAAGGACACACACACACACACACACGGAGACGATTAGTGCAAACACACAGACGAGCAAAGCCAAACACACAGACACGGAGCCTATGGTGAAGAAAAGTGGAACTTACAGGCCTTCCCACTCTCTAGAAGAAGGAAAACGGAACAGAACAACAGAGACAGACTTAGACACTTACGCAGACATCCAATGAGTACATGCATACCACACTATCAGTACAACAGGTAACCATGCTCAGTGCTGAGCGCGGCATTTGCCTGATCGTATACCGTAGCCGCTATTGTGCATGTCGAATAGTTGCTCAGGTCAAAAATGAACAGAGCGTTGGAGCTCCACAGACTCGGGGAACACTGACGTAACCTTTCCAGATTTTAATGGCTTTTTTCCCTTCCATTTGAAATAAAACTTACAAGATGTCACTACATCTCAGTGAGGGTATGGGTAAAAATATGTCTAATGCTTTGAATATAGTACATAAACAAAAGCAATATCTATGACTACAGAAACAACAAGATCAAGCACAACAAACTGTTCTCTAACGTTAAAAAATGTCACATTACATAGTTCTGACAGGAGACGGACCCAATCCAAGACTCCTTAGTTTCTCTATTGTGGGCTGTTCTAAACACATAAAATCTTAAAAGTGAGGCTGCTAATACCGTAAAACAGAAATACATCCTACATACGACGTTAATTGTAAACAAAGACAAGTCTCAATGGATGATGGTTATAAAGGGTTTATACAACAACACAGAGACACATGGCGAGAGCACGATCATTAGTACAATATAACCATGCTTTTAAACTCCTGTACATGATGATGTAACAGCCAGTGCACATCATGCAGACTGTGTCCAACAAGAAATCAGTAAATAAATAAAAAAACAACAACACAAACAGAAAGCATTGGACTTCCAGGGTTTGTGTTTAGGCATGCAGACCAGCTCCAGACCAGGGGTGAGGCATTTCACTTTTAGTGGTTTCATTGCTTGAGAATGTCATTATTTGGCAATCAGCACAATATCTTTTCTTGTGCTTCTGTACCTTTAAATAAACAGACCCCCCCCCCCCCAAATTTTCTAGAGAAAGTGAATATCAAGGTGTTCAGTATCTAGTGTTGTGTACTCACGGTTTCATGTTGAAAATGTCTCGCACGGGCATGTTGGTGTTTGCCTCTCGGTGGCGGGCGCGTTCTGAGTTGAACTTCTCTTTGGTCCAGGTCATGTGGACGCGATCAGGTGTGGTGTCTGTGGTGTCGCTGCTAGCATCATTGGTCGCTGTGTCCTTATCATAACTGAGCTGCTCATGAGGAACGAGCAGAGACGATCAGACACATAATCTTCACTAACTAAATCCTTGCTAGTGAGGTCCAGCCGAGCCGCAGGGAGCATGAATTCCCTTTCTAAGTCTCATTCATCTCATGATTACCCAATACCTCTCAAAGAATGTTTTTTTCCCTCCTATCTTGTGTTAGTTTCAGCTTTTCAATCTGTCATCTGGCAATAATAATATTGAAAATGAAGAAGACAACAAACAGACATAAACCCAAAGATCTAAGATGTTACGTGATTGTTGCCGGGACAGTTTTTTTTGTTTTCAGTCATCTGCTATCAAGAGGTTTACAAGAAGGCAGAGACCACTGTACATGGTCTTATAAGAGTCATAAAGGGAGAAGGAACGCATCAGTACAGATACAGAGGTCTTCCCACAGATCCAACATTTCATTAAGATCAGAACACCATGCAAGGTTTTAATTTTTACTACCTCACTGTCATTTTCGTCTTCCAGCTGGGCAGCCTCGTTGTTTGCGCCCGAGCACTGAATCACAGGTCTGTTCTTCCTCCGAATGGAGCTCCGAGATTCATCGGTGATGCTTTGAATCTGAAAATAAGGCGAAGGTGATTCCCCACATCAGCAATAGGAGAAATAATGGGTCACATGTAATTTGGCTACATAGTGGTGCATGATTCCATGCTGGGCCTTTTTTACATACAAGAATTTCAGCCAGTTAGAACTATGCATTGATAAAATGAATATACAACAACAACAACAACAAAACATCCGTAGTGTTTGTTTGTACAGTGAACTTCTTTAAACTCTACCTCAAACCTCATTTTGCCATCTTTGTATTGTAGTAGGCAGGCATTGACATTACCTCTCTCTCACGCTCAGTCCTAGAGAGCTGCATCTGCTTCAGCATCTGTGAGCGCTGCTCCATCACCAGGGTCTTCTCGTAGGTGAAAGCCGAGATATCACTATCATGCTGTTCGGACGAACACACAGGAGAACACGAGGCCTGGTCACAAAGACTGGAGGGCTTGCCTTCAACACAGAATGCGCTTACATGAACTGAAGTGACAGCTGTCAATAAAACCACTCACCATTTCCACAACCTCGACCTCAGCGTTCAACCGAAGATGGTACAGGAATATCTGCAGGTCTTTCTTCATCTGAATGCTGTTGTCATCCATCTGAGCTACAGTAAAGATACGCATCCTACACTTCCGCCACACCTGACAGAGAAGCCAAAAGGGAAGTATTGAAGCAGAGAGCAGGAAGAAAACAGAGATATCCAAGAATGGAAGGCAAAAAACAATCAGACATTTTTTTCACCAATAACACTGACAGAGATGGACCTCACACAGCAGACCAATCCCACCACTGTGTACCTTGTGCTGGCTGAGCAGGAACGGCAGAAGCATGAGCATTCCTCCATCATGGACCACCCACCACACATCTATGGTGCCCTCTTCCAGCCTCTGATGAGGGAAAGTGTCCACGTTCTTAGCCACCAACAAAGCCTGGTGGGCTGCAGTGGTCTCTCGCACGGTCTCTGTGGATCACACCAGGCAAGAGTCACTTTCACACACACACACATTTAACACACTTCAGATCAACATGATTGAGCCTTTAATGCAAGTCTGCTTCTCTGATCTTCACAAAAGGAGCTTTGAGTAGCATGGGTAAAAAAAGTATGGGTTTTAAGTTGTTCAGACATGAGATACTAACCAACAAAGTTTTTCCATGAGAGTGGGTCGTTGGTCTGCTTCCAGGAGCTGGGCCAAGCCATCAGCACAGTGTTGTGCTTCATGCCTCCAAGACCAGCTGATTGGATGAGGTGGGACACACCATCTCGCAGGTTGGAGGACACCACAACATGGCAGAAGCCTTTGGTCTTTTCTGTACTCATGGCTTTCTTTATGTTCTACATAACATCAAAAAACATTCATTCCTGCGTTGCAGATTCAGGTTATCTTATCAGTGTTCTTTGTCTCATGTTTTGTTGCATTTTAGTTAAGTATTTACTTTATGTTTTGTGACAAGGACAGGCAGAATCAACTAATATAATATGTGTGGTAAGAGACAGTTTATGTTTTTAGATATGTGAAATAATACTGAATAAATATACATATTTCATGTTCTAAAAAAACACATCTAACTCAGACAAATCAAACCAACTGTTCACAGCTGCAGTTCTTTTTAATGCCAGTAGGTGTCAGCCTCTCCCAATGCTTTACACAAGGACCCTATTCTTCTCCAGCTCCCTGTTCCTGGTATGCAGTACCTCTACAACTGCTCCAATACTCCCAATTTATGAAGGAATATTAGCTGAGATGTTTCAAGCCAGCTTTAAAATGAGGACAAAAACTAAAGTGAACTGCGCAGGGCTACACCAGGACCAAAATGCTGACGTGGTACCTGTTCGGCTTGCTTGGCCTTAGTGTCGCGGGTGAGGTAGGTTCCCTCCAGCACGGAGCCCACGATGGTGAGGCCCTTCCCTGCTTTTAGCTGTGTGGTGAAGGAGAGCAGACGTGGGTGCTTCACCTGAAGCTCCGAGTCCAGTTTGAGTAGAACCAGTACCTGAGGTCTTACGTGAGCAGAGGAAGAATTTGTAAAGTTTATCACATTTCGCCACTTGGGTTTGCGCCCAAGTATGACTCTTAGATGTACTAAAGACAACAGACAAAAAAAAGATTCATTTCATTCAAATCAATAAAAAAGCTTCTGATGTTTGAATATGTTTGATGCCACTGGTTTTGCTTAGGAAAAGGATTAAAAGATTTTGTGGAGCTATATACAATACCATGTGGAGAATACTTAAGATGAAATAACATTTTGCTGAAAGGTTGTGTGCTACAGTACATCTGTCACCACATATGTTGCTCAATTATAGTAAGAGAAAGATAGAGACATTGACCTTCATGAAGAACAACCTCATGAACTCATACAATCATAATGTATGATATGAAAAAATGGAACAGGGTAGAAAGACAAACTCTATCAGGTATCAGATCACCCTGTTTTTACATGGCAAGAATTTCACAAGTTGAAATGCTCAGCAATTTGGCGCTGTAATAATATTTGTGTTTTGAAAAACAGCCAATGCAAAGTTACTGAGTGAACAAGAACAAAGAGATTTGGCATTCTTAGGTTACACCGTGTCACTGGGTGGGCAGGTTATTTATTCAATGGGGGATTAGTGAGGTTTAGGGGATAAATCAAACAGTATTATCTAACTGTAATTCTCTCTGGATTATACAGCTGGCAAATGGAGAGACTATAATCTGAGAACTGCAGTTAATAGAAAGTAGATAAGCATTACCACCCAAGAGTATGATTATGCTTGTAGTGGTCTTTCACTGTGATTTATGAAGAAGAACCAACTTCTGTGGTAGGCTTTCTCACATTCTACATCACATACATATTCATACAGCATTGTGTATCGCTGACCCGTAACAGTCAATGTGCCGTATTAGGAAACAGTTCGCAATGCTGGAAAATGGCACTCACCTCCAGTTCTTGGTATGTGGAGGGGACTCCTCCAGCCGGATTAGAGCATAACGGGCTGCATTAAGGGACAGCCCACGAATACCATCACCCCATTCTTTCTCAGCACTGCATGTGTATATATATATATATATATATATATAGAAACACACACACACGCATACACACACACACACACAACCATGGGATCTTTAAATAAACTGTGAACATTAACATTCCATAGCTATTACACTGTTACTCTATCTGTAAAAAAATATTACAGAAGATCTAACTGGCTAATCCCCCGTGCATGTTCTCAGAGTCATTAATCTTACCCTCGGTATTCGATGTATTTGTAGATACAGCCAGCGATGACCATGGCCACTAGGGCATAGTACCAGGAGGAGATGAACATCAGGGCGAGACACAGGCTCATGCCCAAGAAGGACAGCACCCTATTGGACAGGACAGAGCACATGAGTGCTCGCTTCCAACCCAAAGTTCACCAAACTGGCACTGCTGTTACTCCTAAGGCCCTGAATGAGTGGCAAAATGAAACCCTAGTTGATATACAGCCTGTCTCCAAGCCCTTTCTTGGCCCACCAAGTGCAGGCAAAATGTCTGGCCATTAGACATCAAGGCTGAGCATTGCCGAACTGGACCTTCATACATACTAATGCTAAGTACTTCTGTTCCATTAATGAACTTTATGAACGGAAAATGTGTGTAAAGGAGTGAGTGGGTGATTTATGGTGTGTTATGAGCCTTTACATCTGTAAAGAAGTGTAGTATTCCAAAGGCATACGTCCAGCTATCCCACACACATCACTAAGGGGCTAAATGTGTTGTATGTGTGGATCTGTGTGAGAAAAAGGTGCCATGGCCTGCAGAGAGCAGAACTGGAGATTGTAATGGGACATACATTCACCATAGCTTGAAGAAACAAAAGGGGCTAGAGAGAGAAAACCATCCCAGCTCTGAACTGGTGCCAGGGGGCAGCCTGAAGAACCAGTGAGGGTAGAGTCTGTCACACCCCTGCTGCCTCTCAGCTACCTAAACTACACCAGCGGTTAAGCAAGGGTGTGCTTACCAGGAATTGGGTGTGAGAAACAGAGTAATTCCTCAGAGAGATTTAAGACTTCTAATGAGTGCTGCTAAAAGGAACCATGCAAGTCTCCATGTTTGGCTGCCATAGCAACCTAAACTGCGCTCAAAGGTAACCAATTCCTGGGAGGATAACTCGACTTCTTTCACCTTCACATCAAGCTTTTCACCTTCACCGTTAAAAGGCCAAAACAACAGCAAAAAAAAAAAAGGAGGCCGTGAGAATGTTTACCGAGACCTGGGCCCTGTGCTCACCAGTGGTAGTACTTGAAACGAGGCCTCCAGTTAGGTGTGCGCAGAAGGGTCTGGACAGCACAGGCCAGATTCACAAACAGGTAACACATCAGGAAGAACCTGTCAGAGGATATACACACTCCATCTTGCACTGCAGCTCAACAGCTTTCACATTCAGCAAGAAAAATAAGGTCAAACTAGGTAAGTGGGTGGACAGGACCAGGGAGGGCGAGGGGGAAGGGGAGGCAGGATGGTGGGAGGAAGGGAGGGAGAGGGAGAGGAAGGAGGAGGGAGGAACATGAGCTGGCAGGAGGTTATTAAAGCTATTATCATCATTAAAGCAGGCAAAAGGAGATAAAGGGAGGATATGAAAGAGGCAGACATCCTAGGCAGAATAAAACGGAGGCAAGAGGATTAAACAATAGAGCACAGAATATAGGGTGGAGTTAAAAGATGGATTATTAAAATGAGAGTCAAAAAAAGAGGAGAGGAGCAAACAAAGGTAGAGAGAAAACCCTGGAGAATACTTACTTCATACCAGGGTAAGGAAAGGACGCTATGGCCAGTACAGGCCATGTTGTGATTCATATAGTAACGTACTGAGAGAGATACTTAACGAGATGCAGAGGGAAGCTGGAAGAGGTTCTCCACTCACATGGAGAGGATGGGAGCCACCGCGTCCAGTGAGGCGATGAGGATGCCAATCTCACAGATGCAAGCCGTGAGCAGCAGGGCCCAGGTTGGCTCACCGTTCGTTTTGCCGCGCCCAAACACCTGGGAAGAGGACCAACAGCACATTCAGGACGCTGCCCTACACAGCACCGCGCCTTCCGCTGGAAATAATGGGGAAGATGCAGACAGCTGCACATTTTGATTATTGCATATGAATTTCTGTCAGACAACATACAGGATCTTGGGATGGGTTTCTCTAAAAGTAAAGGTGCAACTGCCTACAGATTGATCTGAAGACCAGCACAAATAACATGAAGTTGTGTTGGTGAGACCTCTAAGAAAGGTACAATGCCATCACGAGCAATGGCCTGCAGCAGCCTGGGGGCGCCAGTGAGACTCTGCAGACCTGCCCCGCAGCAGGAAAAGAAAGAGCCGATTACAATGACCCAGGGGGAGGGCCAGGAGAGAGTACCGATGACCAAGTTTCCTTTGACTGAGTCTCCAAACCTAAAACACACACACACACATACAGTGACCTTTAGCTTGACATTTTGCTCCTTAATTCTCTTTTCCGTTGAATTAATTACTGTATGTTGCGGGACTATAGTTTATTACCAGTCTACTATTTGGAATTATTTTCCATGAAAACTGTCAAAACCACTTTGATTTGGAACAGTACACACATTTACAGTGAAAGAGTAGCATTCATTCTAAAATTACTTTTGAAGGAAAAAAATCAGAAGGAACTGACTTGTCTCGGAGAACCACTCCCTCAATGCAAGCACCAAACATCACCACACATGAGAGGTCTGAATTAGGGAGTTAAGAAAATTCCCCTCCCAGGAGAAAGAACCTGAAAAAGCTCATGTTTTCTCCAACGCCAATTCATATAGTAACATACTGCCGGTAGCCCCCGCCCACCTACCACTGAGCAGTGACATGAAAATGCGTCCTTACCCCTAAAATTCTACTGCAGCTGCAGTTTTAAAATACAATTTTGCAGCTGGATTGCAATAAAGAACTGTAACATTACATAAGGCTTCTCCTAAAGCCATTGGGTTCATTCTAAGGATACAGATGAAGGTAGTAGTCACAATGGCAAAAATAGTTCCTGTGGGAATAGACCTCTGTGCATCTCTCAGATCCCCAGACCGGTTGGATCCTGCCATGATACCTAAAAATTGGACAGGGACAAAGTGGAAAAAAACCATGAACCATGAAAAGTCCAGAAAGAGAATGATATCCCTGTATGAGGCATGACAAGGGCATTGATTGAAGTGTAAAGCAAATAATATTTAATTTTCAAATGTAACCATGTTTAAACCAGTTGTGTACAGGCCATACACAACTGCCTTCCTTTCTTACTTGTCAATATAACATACATCCATCTACTTTCCCCATCTCATTCTTTCATATACTTTGAGGAGCTGCTGGAGTTTTGCATCAGTCCTGAACTGTGCACTATTGTGTTACACAGTGAGCAGGCATGAGGCCCCTTACAGGGGAGTGACTGGCCTGAGACAATTCCAGCTGAAAGGGGCAGATAAGCATGATCTCCCTCCTGGCTCCCAGCCTGCCTGTAGCACTTCAACTCAAGAATGGAGATTAAAGTGCAAACAGAAGGAAAAGAGTCTAGTTCAAGAAAAAAAAAAAAGAGAGAGAGAGTCAGCAAGTATGGGAATGGTGAAAGTGCCCTTACCAGTGACCGAAGGGAAGTAAATTCCCACCAGCAGAGTGAAGAAGGTGGCAATGTCGTTCACTACATAGGGCAAGTGCATGTCCTGAGATGTGTCAGACACTTCCACTGACTCCAGTCTCTTCTCCACCAGCATCCCAGAAGGGCCATAGCTTGACCACATGTTCTCTGAGCAGTAGAAATAACCATTTTTGAAAATGAGTATTAATTTGTAAAAGTGGCCTTTACAGTCTTGCTTGTCTGGTAATTATCAAGTGAAAGTTGGCCCAACCTATGGCCCTAAACGTGGTCACATGATCAAGAGCAGAAACAAAGTAGAGCCAAACAGCTACAACTGTGTAGTACCATAAAGGTTCTTCCCCCCTCCTGATCAGCACAGCCGAGGCAAATGGAACAACACTGGTGCATGTTCAGCCTGCTTCACTCATCACGACTGTACTGATTCAACAGGAAACAACCTCTTGAGGTTCAGGACATGCAGACTTTCTTCTAGCCATTGAGATTAGATGCACTTAACACAACGGTTGCCATAAAGACTAGACAGGTTTCTTCTGGTTTGTTTCTCCGCATGGCTTTGCTGTTCAGTTGCATGCTCTGAAAATGCCAGGGTGGGTGTCCTGAATGCCTTTTTTATGAAAACTGGCTTCTCTGTTCATTCAGTAGTATACTTATATGCTTCATCGCAGAGCTGCTTTAGATATGGCCTGCTTACATCACATCTCATCGGTCATTACATCACATCTCATCGGTCATTACATCACATATCATCGGTCATTACATCACATCTCATCTCATCTGCCATTACTTTACATCTCATCTGTCATGCAGGACATAAGCCCCGAATTTGTTTTTTAGGTTCAACAAACCTCATTTCCCTCCTGCATATTCTTTCAGCTCTGACAACTAAAGCCCTAAATGGCCTAGATCCTCCCTGTTCAGCCAACCTTCATCCCCAGTCCACTGGTAGCTCCCAGGTCTTCTGGTACCAGATTTCCATATTTTGGGACTCCTACTAGTCACTGCTGGGAGCTGATCTGTTTTTGTGAGGTGCCCCAAACTATGAAACTCTATGTCTCAGACCCTTTATGTCTTCATGCACCTCCTCACCCATAACACTTCTTCTAACTTCAAAGTTCAGCATCTTACTTACACTGATGCTTTTTTGCATATGTATATTGCGGTTTGTACAGAGACCTTGCTCATTTTTATACATAACTATAATTATTATTATTATTGTTATTATAACAGTGATGAAGTTATGTATAGTAAGAATTATTGTTATTATTATTATTATTATATAGTTGCCTAATGGGACAATAAAACATCTCAGTGAAGCAGTGCTCCTCACCTGAGATGGCTCCACTGGTGAGGCCAGGAATACCCTGGACCACCGTGACATTGTTATGGGTAAAGTACTCGTTACAGGTTGCATTAAGATGAGGACTGTTACAGAACAGGCTCCAGAGCTTCGTGGTCACCGTCACATTGTTTATAATCTCGGTCTTCAAGCACTTGTCAAAGTTGTCGTTCTGGAGGGTGCGGTTGCCCAACAAACAGATCCTTTGGGAGATGACCAAAACCAGGAAAATGATACAATCACAAAATATTAAATAAGCACAATCGGTTTCTCATCTGTCATATATGCTGAATGGTTACGTACTGAGAGAAAGCCTATGTTTTCACATGTTTTCATCTCAAACATAAGCATAGCTTCTTACATAACCATGAAGGCTCTTGTCTGTTGTCAGCAGTTTCACAGTAATTAAGCCTAGGCTATACTTGTAGAGAGAACAACAGACAAAGTGTACTGCATTGAAGCAGTGGCTGCTAAATGGAAAGATTCAGTGAAGTAGACCTTGCTCGGCCAGTTTTTTTTCCTCTTGTCAGCAAATATCTTGCATTATATTTAGTTACATGGTTGCAGTTTGCACATTTTGAGGGCCCAGTATAAAAGAACAATATGTTTTTTTGACATTTAGCAGTGAGCTTATGTTCTAAACTGTCACCATAATAAAGGGCTAAACAGGCCACATGAACTATATATAGAGAATAACGAAAATAACATAATATCCAATATCCAAATAAAATTGCGAAGAAGAGAGAACATCTTTATGCTTGTGTGTATGTGCATGTGTGTGTGTGTGTGTGTGTGTGTGTGTGTGTGTGTGTGTGTGTGTGTGTGTGT
>JAOYMR010000007.1:14080141-14095251 GCA_025802075.1 Tenebrosternarchus preto | reverse complement strand
CGCTCGACCGATCCCGCGACCCGGTGTGCCTGAGACAGTGAGAGTGTGTGAGAGCGTGAGAGCGAGAGAGAGAGAGAGAGAGAGAGAGAGAGAGAGAGAGAGAGAGAGAGAGAGAGAGCACTAGAGGGATGTGCAGCTGCTCACCTACCCACAAGTATACAGTGCTCCGGTGCACACCAAGGATTTAGAGAGCATAACAAGAGGTAGAGTGGTGCGTGGAGAGAGTAAAGTGTCTTTCAGTCTTTTTTATCCGATAAATAAAACGCCGTTGACGTTTCCCTATAAGACGTGACCTCTACAAGCCCAGAATGGACAGTGAAGGAGAGTGAAAGAAGATCTTCCTTTATAGTGCCCATCAGAATTTGTCATACATGTTATGGTCAAGCAAGGATTAACAAAACCCAGATTTCAAATCTACCTGCGAGTTAAAAAAAATTTTATTCATCAATGAAAAAAGTCAGTTTTGTAGTAAGACAGAATGTTCAATTTAAAACTACCACTTTAATTTACTGGTCATTAAATTACTTCTTCACAATCAGTATGTGAATTGGGAGTCAGTAATCACTTAACCAGATTAGCCAAATCCTGTCCTTTTTATAAAGCACAAAGGCAAAGTCAGTAGGAAACAGCACCAGCACAGAATGAAAACCTACAAACGTAATCCATCTAAACATTTACTACTCTCAGCATTCCAACAGGGAACATATAAATTACACGTGTACTACGCATAAAACAATTAGACCAAAGAAATGAAACTAAGTTAACTGAACATGTCACCGCTGGAAAGTGCCTCCTCCTACTGCTTCACCACTGCCAAAATGTGTAATCAAGTGCTCAACACGGTATGTGATCGCTGAATTGGATCCACGTTTACTAGTTAACCACTGTCGGTCAAAAAACAAACCAGCAAAAAAATAAATAAAGAATTCCACAGTGTTATCAAACCTGGCTATACATCATCAAGGCTATTGTAACCATGAATCCTCAGATTAAATGCAGGATATCTCTACTAGGACATATCCTCCTATCAGGTTCTCTGAGTGGTGCTGGATAGAGCCGGTGTCAGATGGTTAAAGGGCAGCTCTGTTGTGCTCTTTAACACTATAAGCTGCTAACGCCCCCAGGTAATAGAAGTGCTTCTTATATAAGAGTAAACGTTGGGAGAGAGGGTGGAGGGTATGTGTGCTGGGAGCATCCAGCCAAGGACACAATATGTACCCTTTTTCCACCAACGAGGAACCGGAACTGCTCCAGTTCGCACTTCTGAGAACTGTGTTGATATCAAGAGAACCTGCAACGCTTTTACACCAATTTTCATTGGAAACAAGGATGCGCCAAATCTGCCACCAGTTCACCATATAGCTTTTGTTTTCTTCACATGGCCCCCGCAGGTCTTCACGGTTCACGCTGAAGAACTCACTATTCCGTGGTTCAGGCTGGGAACGAACCTTTACCGTCCAGGAACCTATTCATTATGGCGGAAATGCAATAAACGGATTTCATAAACGGAACAAAACCGGAATGGTTCTGGTTCCTCGTTGGTGTAAAAGGCCTAATGGGATGGTTCGAAGCTGCTTAAAGCATTTGGTCACACTAATCTCACCTGTCATATATTGATTTGTCCATAGTCGAGGTCATGGTGAGTGCTATTCACCTTTTTACACAGCTTTTAAAATATTGTCAGGTTTGAACGTGATAACATGGAAGGGTTCCATTTTTCAGACAGTAGTGTAGAAGTGCCAGTGTTAGTTTTATTTCCATCCCAGTAGTCTGTGATACAGACACTTCAGTGGTAAAGACTGTTCTTGACATTAACAGACTGAGAGCGTGGGAAATCTGATTTTGCTGATGCAAAGGACAACTCAGACCATGTGAGTTATGGTCATTTCCAGTGACTATGATGATGACCCTGGGCACACATGCACACAACTTCCTCCCCCCTTGGAGAAAAAAAAGAAAATCCCAGTAATGTTTACAGAGTTCACGAGGGTGTGACGAGAGTATCAGTTTTAAGGGAGGAAAAATTTGTCATTCAATATTGTTGCTTAAAACCAAGAGATTTCACCATTTCAAAAAATCCTCAAATTTCAGCAGGTTTAAGGTCAAAGGAAAGATTGTGGGCAAGTAAGATTATATCAGTACCACTAAAAAGTGCAGGGCACCAAATACTATAACTGTCAATGTAAATGAGATGTTTTCTCCACCAGAGGGCATCACTGAGTGAAAATTAATAGACTTGCTGATGCATTTTTCTTACTCCAAGAACCACCCTTCTTTTTAGAGGGGTGGATTATAATCCTCTCCTGGGTTTCAGAGAGGAACACAATTTCTGGTGCAGAAATTTGCTCGTTTTAAAAAATCACAAAAGCTGCATACATACTAAATAGGCTTCTGGGTAGAAATCCGGTTTGCTCCAACTGTGTGGTACTGACTGACAGCTCAAACTACATGAGTCGGAAACATGTCTTTCTCCATAGTCTGCATAATGCCCTGAAGTTACAAGCTGATTTTCCTCTTAACAAGGCAGACTGGAAAGCACCTGCTGTCTGGTGTTGATTAGCCACTGAGTCACATTTTCTGAGTTATATCTATCCACTGCCTCCTCATACAACTGGAGGTTTTGCCGTCTCTAAATGTGCACTTAAGATCCATTTTGTACATCAGCTTACTAACCATGCTTTTGCTGCAGTAATATTTAATGCTTGAGGTTTTAACCGTAATGCAATTCAATATATGGCCGTGGTAGGCAAACAAAGTGGCATCGCTGAGTTATCAGTCATACAGGCCATTAATAGCACTGTCATATCTATTTATGTCAGAAACACCTTAGTCGTTCCCAGAACATGTCAAATGAATCTTGAAATTTGCTTTCAGTATTCAAACTGAAGACCAGGAGCATAATGCCAGTTGTTTGACTAGTTGGTTTGCTAGTTGGTATGAAGTGCAAGATGAGTGGTAGGTGCTGGCAAATACACTGACCAAGAAACAGGAAGCATGGTGGGTGTGTGTGTGTGTGTGTGTGTGTGAGTGTGGACATGTGCACGTGCTGTGTATGCACATATGTGGGTGCTAACAGACTTCTCTTTTGAGAAAAAAAAAAAAAGTATTTCTTTTTTAACTAAATCACACCTCTAAATTATACAGCTGCTAGACCAGTTCATCACCCGACAAACAGCTTTGTGGAGACATCAAGGAACAAGCTGACCTCTATGAGGTGGGGGTGCGAATTGTGAAAGCGCAAGTGAGGCTGCTGCTCACAGGCAAACTCAGTATATTACACGGATGTGTTGAGTAAGACTCGCACAAGCACTCACGAAAAGCCAAACAGAGGCTAAGATCATCAGAACAGTCATTATTACAGGTCACGAATTGAGCTGGGGATGCTCGGACATGACCCCAAGACATAATCTTTATAATCGGATTTACTGGAGCCAGTCGTACTGGTTTCATGCACCACATGGGACAGGTGAAGGCATACCTTGTGGTAATATTTAACCATGTCTCTGCTATTCAAGTCCTCATTCCTTATTTAATGAGTCATTGGCAATTGTACTGCTTCTCGTTTCCAGTTTTGGAGTGCATGTCTTGTCCTACAATAATGTCTGAAAATCAGGACCACATATCCAGTGTAAACATTCCTGAAATTCAGCAAACTTAGTTTTTTTTTTTTTTTTTTTTTTTATTATTAATTTTATATATCTCTTCCTTCTACAAAGCAGTCCCTTTTCCGACAGTCATGAATTGCAAACAATTGCTTTACTGGCAATGAACAATCTCATGTACTATCACAGAACAGCAAGGGGACATAAATCACTTTAGAAAGAAAGGAACTCACAGTACTTGCCAAAATATTAGTTGGACCAAGAACCCTCATGAAACCTATGCAGCACTGACTCTCACAGTCATTCATTAGCCCCAGGACAATCAAGAGACATGACGGTAAAAAATATATGTGGGAAAGGAATGTGGGAGTATGCGTGGGAAACTGAAGCCAGGAGCTTTACAAAAGCCACATCTAATACTGCTGAATCAAATGCCACCCTGAGCTTAGAATGGGACATTATCTAGGGTACACATCTGACATCTGCAGGAGCTGCCATCGAGTTGTTTGGTGGAAACAATTACTGTGAATTTGTCACAATTCATGAATGCATGTAATTCATCAGAATGTTGCCAGAGTCCAGTATAATCAGGGACACGAGGCTGTCCAGCACGCGAGGATCCCTGCAACACTCGCTCACAAACCAAAGCCATAACAACCGTTCTGATATCCTGAACACACTGTTCTGACTCCATTTGATATGTTAGACGGTGCGTACCAATATTTCTAGCCTGATTCACATGGGTTAAATTGAGCAGCCCTAAGCAGAAACATGAGGATTACTCATGATCATGAGATGCCAAGATTGATGGGCTTTTTTTTTAACCTTAAGACAATGGCACGTACACACAGCTCTTACACTGCTAATACCAGGTTTTTTAACCCACGGGACAGGTTTCACAGGCTAGCAGAAATTACAACATTCATTGACTCAAACACCCATGTAGTCAGATTAGCATGAACATGCTTGAATTGAATTTGTCTACAAACTTGGGACAGTATCAGAGCATTCAGGAGGTCATGATGAGACCGTGGAGCCCAACTGTAGACTGAAACACTGGAACAAATAAGTACTTAGCACAAAACAAGGGCAGTAACATACAGCTCAGCAACAGTTCACAACCATGCAGAGAATGTGGCTGTGGGGGTAAAAAAAAGAGACACTGAGACAGGCAGAACAAACTTGACAACATAAAGGAGAAGGTGAAAAACAGGAAGCATAAGGGCAGTATGGTGCACTGGCCAGAGAGGCAGCTTTGTTAATGAGACATCAGAGAAGAGCGCGGAACTGCAACGTGTAAAAACGTGCGGCTCAGAGCATTTGTTTATGCAGACGAAGAGACAGCAGAACCCTAGCAGAGGACTCTTAGCCATCCTTAAAACGAAGTACACTGTACTTTAATGCTGCAATACTAGAAGTCCTGAGTGTGGCTCTGCCCAAAACAAGTTTTTTTTTTTTTTTTAAATCCATATTTAAAAAGACCGTAATTATTTGGCTGTAGTTTCTGTCCGAAGTACCGAGAGAATGAAATGGTACTTGTGAACCCATTGTGAATCCATTGTGAATCCATTGTACAGCTATGTTACGTAACTTGTATAAGCTGCGTTGTCTTTTTATGGACAGACTCGCATGCAAAAGTCAACAGAATTTGTTTACTTTGGACAGATTTCAGTAACAGTTAAATCTAAAAAAAGGATTCTGAGATTCTGAACTACAAGCTTGATCTGAGTTTACAGTTACCGTGTTATTTAATTTCAGGTTTGTCTTTGGGTGGAGTTCAGAAATAATTTAACACAGATGCCCAGCTTCATGGTCCATTCCAGCAGTATGTAATCAGAGAGGAAGAGAGAGCCAGACTCCCCTGGTCTCAGAGGAAGCTTCTGTGGTAATGGAGAGAATATAGAGTCTGAGTTCGTCTTTATTTGGATACTCAAGTCCTTGACTCAAATCAATGAGATAAAAAGATGAGAAGCTGATCCTGAACTTCCTCTGAAGGACAGAAGATAGAAAAGAAAAACACTACTTCCATTGCCGAGATGACCGATAGCTGGGGGTTATCAACTCTCGCTGAGGCGAACTAATAGAAAAAAGCTACAAGGCAAATCAATAGTACTGACCAGCACCTGACTGGAGAGCTGGGGATGAAAAAACAACCATTGCACAACCCCGGACCCCAGTAGCCGGTGAATCTTACATAACCTGCAGCACACTCCGTATTTGCTGCTTCTCCACTGAGTCTATGATATCTGGCCATAACTGCACAACATGGTGGCAATTATCAGGAACAAACTGAAACAAAGAAGAAAAAAAAAAAAAAACCAGCACTGGATCAAAAGAGTTTGATGGTAGTTTTGATGGTACAGTTTTGAACAAATGCACTCAGTCACCTTTTGTGAACCCACAGCAAAGTGCATGTTCTAAAGTGAGTGACGACTCAAGATAATGATATTGGCTCGACACGAGCCTGATGTTGGACTGTGTTTTGCTAATGGAGCAAGGAAACATTATCCAGAACATTAGCATGATACTGTAAAGTGCACACTCGAACTCTTACCTGTTTAAGAGTTTTAATACTGCTCTGCTAAAAGACAGATCACAGGTAAACATCAAGAAGCATTATAATTCTGCAGGCCACCTCAAAGATATTCAGTAGTACTGAAAGTAACAAAGCATAGCTGTACGACAGGATATCAGGAGTTACTATTCAGAAGTGTTCCTCTCACAACTGTGTGAAAAGGGGAAAAAGTTGTTCTAGAAGGCAGGTTCCACTTTGTTCCGCAAACAAGACAGACAAAACACAATAAAAATAAGTCACAAGGGTTAAGCCTTTTAGTTAACCCTGTGGTACTGGCTGTTACAAGTTTAGCAGAGACATGGGTTTCCAGAAAGATCCACCAACGCCACAAGCTAGGCTCACCTGAAGCTATTTCATCCTCTTCCTTCAGAACATTGCTATCATCACCGTCTTCCCAGGATGACGTCTTGCCGTCACCCACAGGGACCACTGTGAAGTTTGTAGGCATTTTCTCACCATGTGCTTTTTTGTCAGCACGTCTCCTTATCTCGCTCCCGCTCCGGCTTGCTCCGTTTCTTGCTTTTATTGTCTTTTTTCAACCCCCCCACCCCCGTTAGCAACTCCCTCTCCTCCCGTGCGGTGACTTGACTCAGCTGTAGTTCGAAGTTCTCCGTTTCACTCCTACTGCTTGTTGCCGGTGGCCCATGTGACCAGGCTTCCTCCAAATATGGAGCGTAAATAACCCCGCCTTGTGAACCAGGCACACACACACACACACATGCACTGTAAAGACAGTCTGCCTCTCTTGTCTGCAGCAGTCGGGACCTCCACAGAGAGACAGAGACAAAAGAAGAGGAGATGAAAGAATCTATTGATTAAGTTTAGGCCTCCACCACTTCCTCTCTTTCAGACAAAGGAAAAGGGGCTCGACATGAAAAAAGGCCTGTTCCTGCCCGAGGAATGAGACAAGGCCTGTGGTTGTACAAAAGAAGTTCAAAAATAATCTCACTTACAGATGAGCTTCAACTAGCCACAGCAGCAGTGAGGTCCACAGAAGAGCACAAATCATGAGTGGCCAAACAAACATTTCTAACTAATAAAGAACTGAACTTTGATGCTAAAAAATATGAGCAAAGATCATTCTAGATAAAAAAAGCAGTGTCTGGAAATGGTCTTCTGCTTGTATGAGTAACCTATTCTCCTGCTAACATTAGCTAATATCACAATGTCACTCCAGTTTTGTCTTATCTGTCTAAAGTATACTACAAGTTCAGTTTACTGTATTCCCTTGATGTGATGCAGAGTTAGAAGACATTTGTGGGATTGAAAACTGCCTAGATTATTTTAATACAAACAGTATTAAAAAGCTGTTCGTATACATTCCTGTGTAAAATAAAAAAAATCTCAACATCCAGAACCTTTTTATGGCCCACTGGCTTTCCGTAGCTGATATGATTTTATTTAGGGTGTGTTGAAAATATGTTAACAATTAAAGAGCAATAGCACCCTCAAAGCAGTGTGCCCCAGATGCCAAGCTATCCACAAGACAGGACATATATGTTAACTAGTCAGACTATATTAAGGACCAGTGACATATCAAGTTCAAGTTAGCTATAAAGGTCAAACAGGCAAGTTCCTTACGCAAACTTTCAATTTTCAACAAATGTGAGAGCCTATAATGTTGTAATGCACGTATGATGCAAAATTCCCAGGCAACTTTTCGTGACCTTGAAATTCCAGAAGCACAAGGGCAAACTGTTTATCTGCATATACAAAGGCACTGTGACCTACATTCCAGCAATCAGTCAGAGCAAATTGAATTAGAGCCTACATAACAGGGCAGGTCTTCCTTAAAACACCCCACCCACTCTTCCGCCTCTAGCAACTTTTCTGTTGTACTTGTACACTAAGCCTGAAAATAGTGGAATTTTTTTTTTATGCTAAAATGATGATCAAACCCAAAGGTGGAAGTTGAATTCCATGTGGCTATTATGGTTCAAGGTGACTATGCCAGCTATCTTTTTCAATGAACTTGTAATACAATGATGGTTCAAGGTAGGACAGATTAGTCGTCAAGCCCTAACACTGATGCCATCTCCCAAAGCCTTCCCTGGGCTATGTGTCATAATAATGTGCTAAACTGTGTGTACTCACGACAGACGTTCATTGCTTTGAAAACCCAACATCCTCAAGAGTTTGGGCACAAATATTATCCAAATATCCATTTGCCTAAATGACAGATATAACACATACAAAATAAAGGTGAGACTTTGTCTTTGTTATCTCTGAAACTCTGTTCTTCCAGTGATTCTCATCAGAAGATGCCTCTTAGGAGACCTAAAGCTAATCAAACTCATCTGTAAAAGTCTCTTACAACAGACACCTAATCAGGAATCTATAACTACCAACATATAAAACGAATGCACTCAGAACATGCTCTTTAGCTATTCTGGAATAGCCTAGTCATTTGTAACAGTCAGCTAAACCAGATAAACCATTACATTTTATAAACATTACAAAGGTAATTAGTCTAGACGTATAATGCCAATAGGCTAATAGATCAGAACTGGGGTAGTGGTGATGCTGAACAGAAACATTCATTTTTCAAAGTCAAAAAGGACCAGTATCTATTTCTTCCTTCTATTCTTGGCACAGTAGCTAGATCCAAGTATCGATCCATCAAAAAATACATGAGATGTACAGAGATGGGCTACTGCACCTTTCCTCAGGGAGGCAAAGCTGAAGGGAGTGTTCGTAAGGAACTGTATTTGGCTAACCTCAAGGATCATTAAACCATACAGTTTTCTGGAAACACTGGAAATATCAGACCAATTATTGGTAAGGCAATAACAGACACTTTTAACAGCAACAACACACCCTAGAAAATTTAAACTGTACAAGTCCAAACAGACAAAGTTTCAACAGTACCAATACCATTAGAGCTTTCAAACGGTAGTAACTTAGCGTGCACGCGAAAAGCAAACAAACAATCCAGCACATTCAAGGGACTTCACCCCAACGGTTTGTTGGTTTGAAAATGAAGGATGTTTGTTTTGGGCTGTCTCTCTTCTTGACCTTTGCTTTATTGACAGTGTTATTCGCCGAAGGCTCCATCTGTTATTCTGATACAGCTTTAATTAATGTTGAATCCTAACAACTAATGCCCGCTTCCCACATGTCCATTAAGTGCTTCAGTGCCTGAGGACAATCATCTGTTACCCAAGAGCACATAATGCAGCTCTCCTGCTAATTCCTTTTTCCTGGGCTTCAACCTTAATCTATGGGCTTTCATTCACTGGATTCTGGGTCAGAATGACACACCTGTTAGCAGGAAGAAGAAGCAAAGTGGAGGCACCGTGAAGTGTACAGATTAGTGGGAAAGTAAATACCACTTACCCTGTCATTACCCAACACATCTACCATGCTCAATTACTAAGGAGCTCAGTAGCATCAGTTGACTCCCTTTGAAGATTGAAATTCAAAAGGAAAATATAGAAATGCAAACAAAAAAACAAACAAACAAAAAAACACACTAGTGTACATGTAATGTGTAAACCACAAATGTAACATAACATAGCCTTCGGTAATCTAAAATGAACTACATATTCACAAGATGCGACAGAAAGTCAAGCTTTTAAAACACAGGCATTTTATTTTTGATCATAAGTAATACTATGAGTAATACTATAAGTAATACTAAAATCAATACTATTTGGACCCTTCTCTACCTCTCTATGCCTTGACAGGTCATGAGAGGGGTGTGGCTGTGAGGCACTTTCTGCCATGCCTGATAGCAAAAACTCAGGTCCTCTGCTAATCTTGTCAAAAGCAGACGAAAGATGAAATGACCCATAAATCAGCCATAACATGGGGGGGGGGCACCAATTCATTCTTCCCTCGAAAGGTGGGAGAGACAGGTAACAGCAGAACCAGAGCAGAAGTTTGGCACTGGGTGTCCTGGCACTGGATGAATAACTGAAGAGCATACCGGTGAATAGGGATCACATATACCGTCAGCTTTAGTTTTACACCTGCTGTATTATGCTTCTGAACACAAGATAAATTCACATTACATACTGAATTCATTTGACTTCATCATCAACACTGGTGAGATGCCACCTTGCAAACACATAAAAACAAAAATTTAAAAGAGGACGGCAAAACTCGAAACATTTTTTATTCATTAGATGAGGGACACAAAAGTAAACAGTATTGTAGCATTATGATGCCACCTCCTGGTGATTCTCAATTAAGGCAAATGCATTTGTTTTCAGCAGTTTCTTCTGAACTTAATTATTAATGAATATTAAGAATAATTTAAGGTATATGCAGGCTTAAGCAAACATTTTAATGTAGCAAACCTAAAAAAAAAAACAAGTTTGATCGAAAATGCAGAAGACTGATATAATAGCCAAATTTAGATCTACACAAGTACATAGTGAGACTCTTCAGTCTCTTCGGTGACAAATATGAAACACATTATATGGACACATTTAGTGATGTTTCAGTTGGGAAGAGGTCAAGACCTTCCACTTAAACAGCAAAAGTCATTCAGTCCAAATCAAGTCTGGATTGCAAGTCATACTGCAACAAAATCTGGAGAACAACACACCAGTCACATCGAGATGTTGAGGGTTTAGTAACTTCTCCTTTTTACATATTACATCAGAGTTGCTCCACTTTGTTCCACAGTAAACTTTTTTACCAAATCCAGACATCACTGCAAAACTTGGCACATATGGGACTGGTGAAGGCTAGCCTGTTTGAACAGACTGCAGTGACTACAGTACAGACCAGTGGTTTTCTTAAAAAGAACTAGAGAGGTGTTTTTCTTATAGAATTCCCTCTAACAAATAAATCAGACCTTTCCAAATATAAGTGAAATTAGATCAAAAAAGCAAACAATTGGGGCTATTCAGATTTTTTGTTTCTAATTAGAAGCTTCATATATACTGATGCAATAAAAAAAGAAAAGAAAAATGTAAAAAGGGCTGTGAGCCGATTCCCCCTGCTGGGCACTGCTGTTTCCTGAAAGGATCAGACTGTAAAAGGGTGGACATATGTGGCAGTGGTTCAGCGAAGCGGAGAGGAGGGTCAGTGCTGTGGGCCTTGGCTATGACATCACAAACCTGGAATGGATGTTACAGTAACCCGTAAAGACCTTTCAGCTCTGCATGGACAACTGGTCAAAATCCACGACAGCCCTTTCCTTTCTAACTCGGGCAGGCGCTAGCAAGGGGGGCGACAGGCCCAGAGAGCGGGTCTCGCCGGGATGCTTCTGAAATGCCCTGGCACATGCCAGCCACTCTCTCAGCTGTTTGCTTCACGTGGCAGGATCAAGTGCTACTTTTTTTTTTACGGCATCAGTTATGCAACAGAAAACACACAGCGGGAGGATTTTGTGCAGCACGCAGCAGGCTGGACCAGGGGTGAGGTGGAGAGAACAGAGCAGAACAGAACCGGAGACTACAGGCCTCGGGTGGTTTCATTTCTATCAGGAAAAGAGCTGAGGACGGCCGTCACCTGAGATTTAATAAGGTGGAATTAATTGCTGCAGCCAGACGACTTGTGGATCTATTCTTAGCGTGGCAATAATAACAAAGACATTCTGCAAAATCAATGACACGGAATGGCTTTCAGATTAAAAAGAGCACCTCTGGCTTGTGTCCTTACAATTTCAATAAGACGTCTATAAGTCACTCCAGTTTTTTTTTTTTTTTTTAGAGGGGTGTGGGGGGGTGTAATTTTTTTTTTAGGTTTCATGACAGAGAGCTTTTCCCTCCACACAAAATCACACCGTGCATCATTACCTGTTTTCAAAGATGAAGCCAAAAAATATACTGAGGCTTTGTTTTGCTTGTTTTGTTTGTTTTGTTTATTTTCACAACTATATATTATACACTACATATTATACATTAAAAGTGCAGCTCAGTGAAAAGATCAGACTGTGACTTAACATTTATTTCCACAAAACCAATAAATATATTTCCAAACGCTGTTTCCAGAATACACTGTAATTTAGTCTTTTTCCCACTTACGCAGAACCAGCCTACTCAGGCCCACGACAAAGCCTGTTTACAGAGACAGATGGTGTACAAGCTATAGATGGAGACCCCCACCATGAGCATAGCTCTGTCAGCTGCAGGGAGTAACAAGACACTAGAGAGGTGGAAATTCCCCAAATGTGTTATGGACAGAAAAGGCAAACCCCATTTTTAGTCTTGCATTTTTCAAGCCTTGTAAGCGGGCATGGTGGGTAAGATGACTCATGCGACAATTAACTGTGAGCTTAATGCACGTTTTCTAGCATGCAGTGGAAAAATACACAGAGGCCTCAGGAAAAAAAAAAACTGTGGTGGTACTGTGGGTAAAAACAAAACAGAGCATTAACTGAGGGTAACAAGTGTTTGTCCTATTTGATAAAGTATTCAAAATCATGTCCTCAAAACTGCATTAGTGTCCAGTGGCCAAAGCCACATCCTTCAGAATACCCATGAGACTACTAGAGCATTCTCTTCATTATGGACCATCAAGATGATTATGTGGCTTAACAAAGCAAAAGTGAGAAGACCAAAGTGTGTAGGGAAACACCATTTTCAGTATAAATGTACATGGGGCCAGTCGACAGCTGCACAACATAAAAAATGTTTTATTTTTGTTTATTTTAATAATTAGATGAATCCAAAGTATTATCAGAAATCAGAGACCTCAGAAAATAAGCTCAAAAGTCGAAGCCTCTCTGCATTCTAAAATTAATTCCTCTAATTTTTATTGATATATATGATAAATGACACATTATAAAATTACCTGAGTAACCATGTTCATAACAAATGCTATTTAACCATTTCTCTTTAGATGTCTTTGCACCTTATCATGTAGTGCTGTATACCAAAGGCCAAGCCCCCGGTGCTCTGGCATGGAATGGCCTGGTTGTGAACTGGGCTGTCTGGTCAGGTGCAGCCAGGTTGCTGACTGAAAGAGGGAGAGGCTCCATATATGAGTCTATATAAAGAGGGAGAGGCTCCATATGTGTTTATATAAGGGCTCCATATATAAAGAGAGAGAGATTCCATATTCAGGTCCATATAAAGCCTACCTGACTCTCCCTCTCAGCCTCCGCCCACCTGGGACCCAACCATCGTCGATGGATACGGAGAGCGTGTGTATCAACGAGATTAAGGTTTAGGAATAAGACGCAGCTGTGTGACAACTGCCCAGTTAGAAACAGTGCAGGGTTTTTACTTCATGCAGGAAGCGTTTTCTGACCATTGTTTGTTTTTACTTTGGTTTTATGAAATATGTATGTCACTGTTATAAAGGAGAGTAGCTGTGATTCTCACATGCTATCACAAGCAATCTGCTGTATACAGTGTTATTTACAGACATTCTTGCACTTTGCTGTAACCTGTTCATCACACTCACCAATTACTAAGGGATGACTAATGACTAATGATGACTAATGTTGATAAAAACCCTCATTAGAACAAAGCATCCTTCTACCTCTGAGAACCACCTAACAAGATCTTTACAGTTATGTTTACTCAGCTACATAATGTTCTTTTTTGATTGCTCTAGTACCTCTCTAAACTTTTTTCAAGACTGAACATACAGAATGTGATTTATTAGATTTCAGTCTGAAATGAGTCTGCGTTTCACAAAATCTTAGCAAAGTGCTATCATTTGTCTAACACAGATGCAATTAGGTTAAATAAATGGCCGTGGAACATCAAATCTGATTTGAGTTTTACAGGCAGGACCACTCTACTATAAGAGTGTGTAATTACATACACCACAGCCCATGTAAGTCTGGCATCTAAAGCAAGGCTCAATTTCTAGCTGGCTGTTTCACCTGGACAGCACTAGTCAGGAATAGCAGTTTTCCATTCTGAGCAAGAGAAATGCACTTTCCTTTACTGGAAACCTAGATAACTACTGGACACAATCTGCTGCTCCAGATCAAGCTTCTCTGACACTCATGATGTTTGCATTACATGCAATTTTCAGGCAAAGCAAATATGAGATGCAATACAATAAAACTATTTTGTTACTAGTATTGTGAGCGCCTATAATAACTTTAATAACAACAGAACCTGTGTATTTCAATACACGGTCAGTGTGCACTCTGTGAGAATACCTGTGACTTGCTTTCCATCATGTGAACTACTTTGGCTGTTACAGTAGAGCTGCGTAAGACTGACACAGCAGACATAATACTAACAGACTACACTGGCTAATGACCATGATGCAGATGTATATATGCTAGTCATATAAAAAAGTTCAAGTAATAGATAACATCAGATTAAAATGTTTTTCTTTATTAATGACGCTTTTCTTCTATTATATGTTGCTACAGTTCGAGTATAAAAATGGAGCATTTTCCAAAAACATTTTGAAAAATGTCTACATTGAGACAAATATCTAATTTCCTTTAGTAATTTAATGAGACACCAGACAGTGCAGGTCAATAGTGTGAGACGAGATCCCTGATTCAAACAGTGACTGCTGGGTGCAGTTCTATTTGGAAAATACAGACCTGCCAAGAGATGCTACTGATGATTCAGGCTAATGGTAGAATTGTCCCCATTCACTGTGTAAAAGCAATACTCTGCTTCTGTAGCTTCAAGTTCGTCAAAGAAACCAGTACTTGAGTGTGAGAGAACCTGACACTCTTCAGTCCTTGCATTTAAGGGAAAGTGGCAGCTAGATAAACAAGAGCTCATTACTTTGAAGGATACAGCTGTTAAGGTAATTTATCACTGCATAATAAATCAGTACCAGCCACTGAATAAAAGTAACCTAACTGTCCATCCCTACACTAAGCCACAGATTACATAATGTGTGAAATCATACACACCTGAGATGCAGGACGCGTCCAACGGAGTGCACAGTCTACACAAACCATTCACATGGGCAAATGCCATTGATGGGAAATACAAGTTTATTCTGTTTATAGCAACTGCTGCAAAATGTTAAATGGCATAAATGATTATACC
>JAOYMR010000007.1:14041504-14065903 GCA_025802075.1 Tenebrosternarchus preto | reverse complement strand
TATATATATGTGTGTGTGTGTGTGTGTGTGTGTGTGTGTGTATGTTTATGTGTATTGATGAATGTTGGTGTGTCGTTTCATATTTGAGAGCCTTGACTTTACTAGTTAGCTTCTATAAATCTCTCTGTGTGTTTCTCTCTCCCTCTTTCCCTCTCTGTCTGTCTGTCTGTCTCTCTCTTTCTCTCTCTCTCTCTCTCTCTCTCTCTCTCTCTCTCTCTCTCGGTTAGGATGGATGGATGGGTAATTATCTCTTTTGTTTTTCTCTCTTTCAGCTTGCTCTTTTACACTCCACATGGGAGAGAGAGTGCTCAGAGAAACAGCTGCAAGGACCTACATATATCTATGTAAATATAAACATATATAGATAAATAAAATTGCATAAAAAACTGAAACTGGACATTTAAATGTTGTAATAATTACTTCCATATGCACAGTTTGGTGTAGCTAAATCTTTTAGAAATGTATGATACTGATTATAATAGACTTTTATGTATATTTCATCCCATTTTAGGTGTTACTGTAATAGATAGGCATGCTTTTAATAGCGAAACAATAATTTTGTATTTTGTAGATTTCTAGCTGCTATCCAGCTGTGGAAAAATCAAAAACAGGCTAGACTGATCTGGTGCTTAAATAGTGATTTGATTTTGTACAGCTTCATTCATAGCTGTGTTTTCCTCAGAGGTTACTTTTAAGAACTCCAGTGCGTAGCTTATTTTTCAATTTTAGTTTGTTGCGTATCTGTTTACCATTGTCTTCACAGATCACGTTTTATTTAAATAATTAAAAAAAAATTTCAAGGTTAAGGCCACTACAGTTGCATTACTCGTCTTATTGGGGTCTTAAGAGATGCTCAGTGTCTTCAACACACTCAAATGATCAACATTATTATTATAATCACAAATCTGATTCATCTGAGCTTCAGCAGAGGTCTTCATATTAATTAAGGAAAAAACAGGAAGCCTTCAATTTGATTTACCACCACAGACCAGCCATGAAATCATGCCTCATCCTGTCCTTGTGTCTGTTACTGACTTCATTTCTATTTTGTAAAACAAATTGATCATGCTGAATGGGTTGTGAAGTAAATCAGTATTACTCCAGTAAGAACATGTGGTCCAGCTGGCTTATGTAGCTCTGTCTACAGCTGGATAATAGTTGTCCAGTCAGTGCAGCTGTAACAATGCTAGAGAAATTACCCAACTGACGTTTACTTCTCCTCTTTTCTGGCACAAATATATCTTGTGGTATCTTGGCCTTCATCAGCACATGCACATCTATACAGGACATCTGATGGTCTTCGGCTAAAGATTCTAACTCTCAACGCTGATTTCTTTTTTCCCAGTCTCTGCAAAGCAGAAAGAATAGCTAGAATGACATACGTTTTACAGGGGGTACATCTGTTCCTCTGTACCAGTGCAGGTGTGATCATCACTGTTCAATGCATTTTAAAGCATTACTGAATTGACAGAAGTTCACAGTAACAGGGCTCCACCTCTTACTCTCCCCTTTCTGGTTGTACATCCTACTACATCCTACAGGAAACAGCAGTTAGGAACAAACGACACCAATAGGATGAGCAAGAAGTGGTCATTTAGCAGGATTTAAATGATTTTAGATTAAACACTCTCATGTAGTTTGAGAGAGATATTGAGCGATAGATAGACAAACAGGCATACAGTATACTACTGTATGTCAATGTTCTGCTTTGTTTTCTAAAGATTGAACTGTGGTAATACTTGGGTCCTTGTTGCCTTGGCAAGGTGCAGGAATTCCAGTTCTCCATATGATTTGAGGTCCTTGTCTTACTGACATTTCTTCTTTGACCAGATAAAAGTCGTGTCCTGCCCTGCTGGTAGGCTACTTTAACATCCACTGTAAAACCCTCAGCCAACAGTTGTCACAAGGAACTTTTGATTGTAAACCTACACCTTAACTAGATTCCACTGCATTGCTGCAGTTTATGTATGCTGTTGGTAGATGGAAATTAAATGTTTAAAGATGAAATACTGTTTATTGCTTTTTGCTATATGAGGGTCATATTATTTATTAAGCAACAATTAAATAAACTAGACTATTTTAATTGTTACAACCCCCCCACACACATCTAGAGCTATCATTAAATCAAATATTGTCTATTCCAGTGTCTTTTAGTGTGCTTAATAAACTTGTAAAAGACTCAAATAAGAAACAACTTCTTTCTTCTCTCTAGGTTTCCCAGGGTAACCATGCAGGTGAGATCCGGATTGTTTACAGAGAGTTTTGGGACAGGATGGTTTGCTCTCTCTCTCACTTAAGAACTCCAGCTGCTTAGCGCTGTTGAGATGATTAGCTGGCGGATGAAGCATCCTGCTTCCTGGATTCTCTTTAAACATAAATCCAGGCCATGGATACACATTCTTTCATTCAACCTCTCACAGACCCCCCAACAAAATGTGGTAGGCCTAACAACCAAAATAATAGAACCAGCATTTAGATAACTGAATTAGACATACAAAAGTGATATAGAAGTTTGTTTATTCAATTTTACAAGGTATTGAGAAAAATGACATTTCCATTTTTATTTTCTTATACATTTGACAACTTAATTTCAGTGCATGTGTGCTCATTACAGGATTCCTTGTGCTTTGTAAATTCATTTTGCTTTGTCTTTTTGCCAAGTCTTTTTTTACAGCCTAAGAATTTCATATAAAACACTAATAACATCTTTTAAATGATACATAGCCATCTCAAAATCAGTTTTAGACACTATAATATGTGCCATTGTAGAAGAAAGGCTGGTTGGAGACACAGTGACCTATGACCTCTGGAGTCCATCTCTGAACTGTTAGTCTGCCCTCTTTGTCTGGTCGCACAATAACCGTACTGCGTGATGACAACGAGGGGTCCTCATCGAAAAAGTTAAAAGGCCGAAGGAAGAAGCCCACTGCATTTCCAGGAGTTGCCGTGTTGGGAATGTCCTCAGAGTGAGGAATGTGTAGGAATCCCACTGTAACCCATGCAACCAAATCCTGCAAAAAAAATTCAAATAAGTTAAAAGTTTATGAATTTTGAACATTTGCTTTATTTTAATGCATCTGCGTTTTTTTATGCATCATTATATGCATTCAGAATTGATGGCTTAAGTCATTCCTTTTATTTTTTTTTTGCAAACATTGGTGGAAATTTATATGGTTGCCTAAGTGATACAGTTGTAATACCTGGTCCACAATGTTTTCGTTGTTGCGTATGTAGTCCTCAAATGACACCACAGGCTCCCATGGATCATTTTGGGTGTAGATGCTACTGCTGGTGGCCTCGTTGTCCTTGTGTCTGGTTATAGCCAAAGGGTATCTACAATTGGCAAAGACAGGCACACTTAGACATGAGTCGCTCATTATTGTTTTTCTGTGTGTGTGTGTGTGTGTGTGTGTATATATATATATATATATATATATATATATATATATATTTATTATGTGTATATTTGTGTGTAATATATATTGTGTATATTTAAACTTTGTTTCATACCCTTAAAACATTGAAAACAATATCATAACATTGTTACTAACATTTGGATGTGTTTGTATACTACAACAACAACAACAATAATAATATTGATACCTTGACCATGGAATACCATTCTCCTCTCTCCAGCCACGGGGCAGAACACTGTGGGCGTGGGAGTTAAATTGGATGCGGTAGCCCTTCTGGTGTCCCCACTTGTTCTTTTCATTGGGGTTGTAAAAGTGTAAATAGCGAGGGAACTTCTTGCCAAAGCGGAAGGCAGCACTGCGCTCTGTTTTGTGCTGTGTCCTGTGGAGGATGGATTGTTTGATAGTGTGGCTGGGACTCCAGGGGTTGGTGAAGTTAACATATTTGAGTTCCAGTGACTCAAAGCTGTTACCTCGCCCTTGAACAGGAGAAAGATAATTACAGTAGTCAAAAAACAGCATGTTACAGGTTATTGTTAAAGCAAATATGCAATGAATTAAAATAAACAGAACATATAGTTGTTTTTGTGCATTTTCAAATAAGTTCTAGTTTTATGCATATAAAGTAATGCTGATTTTCAAAAGGTCAAATTCTTTTGCAAAATCATAGCGCATGCTCAAAAACTGGCCCTTGCACTATCCTATAAATGCAATGGGGTTTTAGAAGAATATTTTTTCATTTAGGGCAGTACACTACATTTAGGGCAATTCATTACACAATATATAATCTACTTTTATTCCATCAATATTCATAACTATTTTAACATCTGAGAATATATGCTTATTGGTGATCTTACCTGCAATGTCTAGGTCCACTTTGTAGTGAATAAGATGTGTGTGCATATTTCCAAGAACATAGCTGTAAACCTTGTTTCCATAGTTTAACCCATTTTCTGTGAAGAATGTGGCATGAATGTACCCAGTGGCACTAACCCTGGACTCCATGACTCCATTCTGATAGAAGTGAAAGTCCCAGATGTAGTCATAATTGTAGACAGTGGATGTTGTTCTTATCACTAGAACATGGTTTTCAAGGCCCCCAAAGAAATTGTAGCTTCCTCTGAAGTTGCTGTTAAAGTGCCTTCTGAGAGGTGAACCTGTAGTCATCTCAAAGATGCAAAGTGAATTCCTATGGCGCATTGGCTTCTGAGTGTCATAGAAATGGTACATGTCCACAAAACTGGCAATTTCGGGACAGTCGATTCCTGGGGCGAGTTCATAACCAGAGGTTCCCATGGCCCAACCCGCATCTATGTATTTTGTTTGCATTGCAGCTGGACTGTCTCCAGAGTAGAAGGCAATGGCCTCTTGAAGGCTAATCTCATAGGCAATCCGCTGACCATTAAAACGAAGGTCAAATATCTGGAGACCAGCAGATGAACGAACACGGTAGGCAAAGGACCATCCTGCATATTCCACAAAGTTTCCATCTATTCGGTATCTAGGACCTTGAGGTTCCACAAGCTTCGGTCCATGGATGTTTGTGTGTGTGTTGCTTCGGCCACGAGGAATATAGGTAGAGAACAGATCCTTCTCATTGTGGTCAGGCAGTCTGACTTTGGAGATTAATCCCTTTTCATACTTCTCCACCAACTCCTCCAAGCTGTCAAAATATTGTCCATTATACCACACTTTCTCCACAAACCAGTTCTCAGGATCCAGGTCTTTGTGGTTGATGAGAACCTCAAATCCTACGGGATGAATGAAGTACCCTTCCACAAACTTCTGCAGCATGATCCATGTCCGCCTCTCTCCTGGCTCCAACCCACGTGGAGCTATGTCTGAGAAGGTCAGGCAGCGATCGGTGCAATTTGAATATGTGAAACCTGTGCTCTCATACAGAATCTTGTCCACTTTCTTTGAAATCTTCTTCAAGATGGCATCAATGTGTATGTATTCGACAGAAGAGATTGGCCGTGACTCAAAGCGTATAGGTTTGTTTCCTTTGAAAGTCTTAAGTTGATAGGAGTCTGGGAAAGGCAGAGGACCAACAATGTATTCTGTTATATTAGGCTCAGCCTGGTTGGCAAATTGCACCACAACACGAGCCTGACGTTGTGGCTTTGCTTGCCCTCTGTCCAGTGCATAGAGGGCCTCGTGCTTTTGAGGGACTTGAAGCTCTATGAGGAGGATGCTGTTCTTTTTCAGGGACATGTCTCGGGGTGAAGTAAGACCTAGCTCACTGCAAGAGTGGAGGTAGTCTCTCACAACATACATCTCTTGAGGGCTGAGATCAGCAAACATGGAGGCCCCATGATGGGCCCATTCCCTCAATCTAGACATAGCAACCTCCGTGGCCAGTGAAGCCATGATCAGCATCAAACACAACTGCATGTCTGTTCCTGTAGAAAGAGAAAATTAGACACTGAAAAAACTATTTCAGTTACCAAGGCATGACCTTTGCACTAAGGGCAACACAGACCAAATTAGTGTCATAAAAGCACAGGTGAGAGAGAGTGCGAACACCACATACATTTCACCTTTTCTGTTCAACTATTTTCTTGACTGAATGGGGGGGGGGGAGGGGAATCAATCCACAGTCAAATATTCAATATAGATTATTATTCTATATTCAATATAGATTATTATTCTTGTGACTGTAGATAACTGCTTTTTTCATGGTCACTCACTTGCCACAAAGTTGTTGTAAAAATCAATAATTATCTATACATTCATCTAATACATTCACAGAAACAATGTATATTTAAAGCAAAATGACGCTGATCAGACTTACCAGCTCTGTATGCTCAGAGTTTTTCAGTTCTCCGAGATGTCCACTGGTGAAATGTGCTTCACGGTCTGTCTGGGCCAAGCAGTAACCTTTTTTCTGAAGTCTTCTAAAATGAACCCTTCTGTTTTGATGAAGTGTCCTATTCAAGTCTTCTGCAGAAAGGAGATCAGAAATGAATCGTTCTGTTCTGGTTCTGCTGCTTTTATCAGCCTCCCACTTCTCAAGAGTCGATTGGCCAATAACATGCACCATAAAACTTTCGAAACAAATCTTGGATGGAAATGATAAAAGTGCATTAACATGAATGTAGATGAATAGGTTTGCATTCCTCTTGCACATTCATCTAACAAATAAGCATCCCTCTCCTTCCATAAGAATAAATTCTGCAAAATAAATATTTGATAAATTGTATATTTAAACATAACTCATCTCAGCGGAAAGAGAGTTCTTCCTAAGAAAGTACACTTAGTCCTCAGTGCACTGACAGATGGCTAAATGCAGTATTTTATGATTTACTTTTGGATGTGTTCCACAGTGTAGCATTTTAAGGCACAGTGCTCTCCAGAATAATGTGCATGCTTGGCGATGTGTTATTTTAGTTTAATATTATACTGAAAATAAAACATAACATTTGAGAGAATATTGGATAAAATTTTTAGGCAGCTTTTAGACAGTGAAACTTAATATGACTGTGTCCTGACTGAAAAAATAATCTTTTATATGCTTTCAAGTGCTTACATATTCTTTTCATATTTGTTTCCTAACTATTATTTTTGTTAATATCCTGGGGTTTGGTTTGATTGTCTGCTTATTAGCATTGCTAATTATGGTGTCTTCATCACTCTTCCTCACTTCTTAACAGTGTGGACAATATTACCATTACTTTCTATCTCCTTAACATTTCATTGGGTGTCAGTGGTACAGCCTAGAGGAATCAATCTCAGACTACATGAAGCGCGACATGCGGAGGCAGCTGTGTTTGTGCCTAGCACTGAAGTTAGTGCTCCAGGCAAGTGATACTGGTCAGGCTTCCGTTGCCCCCCCGGTCCTTCCCTATTGACACACTATATTAAATAAACGCCTCTGAAATCCTTCCCCTGAAGCATTTCTTTATAGGATTAGACTTGCACAAACAGCCCGCTAGCAAAGGGACGTGGACTTAACACTCCTGCCTCTCTTTTTCGCTGGTCATACAGGACCACTGAGTATTGGCATCACCCAATGAAGAGCTAATGGCTGACCTTACAGCTGTGGCTCAGTGACTTCTCCTCCAATTGCAACCCTCTCAGATGCTACCACAGAGCTGTGAATCCCCCCACCGTTTAAAAAACAGCACTCAAGGCGATGAGTAGGTTCAGAATCTTCAGTGAGGAACTGCTTTACATCTGTGACCAAAAGTGAAAAGATATTAAATCTTCAGTTTCTGCAAAGGATATAACATAGATAACAAACAGAAGGAACACGAGACACTGGAAAGACCAGGAAATATTTAAAAAGAAGTTTAAAGGAGGTTAAGGAAACTCTTTTGGAAGTGATAAAATCTCCTGACTGAATCCAAAGACCCAGGTAACTGGTTTCAGGTTTGATTGCCTAACTCCTGTTTTAATCATTACCGGAATTTTGCACTGGATATTGTATGTGGACAATATCCGACGTAGCGCAGCATTTCATTTTTGGAAGTCAAAGGTGTTTCACATGTTGTATGACCCAATGTACATTACGTATGTCATTGTGGAATGATGAAAGAAGTGAACAGAATACTGTACCATAAAGGTTCTTGTGCAATAATCAACTACGAGTTGAAAAGTGTTTAGAATGGTTCATCACTTTTTAGCCATTCTGAACGTGGCAGCATTGACAACGTATTGATCTGGGTTTTCGTGTAGCATCAATGGTAACATGACTTAAGCCTGATAACATCACTTAACATGTCTTCTTTTTCAGTTGCCATTACACATTTCCGCAAGGACCCTCAAAGACATAATGAAGGCGTTATTTGTATTTTTGCTGGGTCTGCACCTCAAAATAGGACTAGGGTGAGCATCTTAACATCACCCTACTGATGTCCACTTAGTGTCTGTGTGCCATTTCTTGATCACAGGGCATAGTTTCCGTTAAGCGGCTCAGCATAGAAACAGTGAGGCAAGTCAGGTGCTAGCGGTTGAGCTACAGCTTGTGTCTAGTTTACTGGGTGGCATTTGAAATCAAAACGAGGCCATGGTGTCCCTGGCCTAGAGCAGACATTATGAAACATGATGAATGAACAAGAGTACAGGTCTAGTCTGGCTCAAATGTGATATTTAACTGTAAATGATCTTGGTTTAGGTGTCAGTTAAAGGACAGAGGAAAACATTTCATCTGCAGGGATGATGTATTTGTTCCTAGAATGGAAAAGGCAGCTCAGTGATCAGTTTCGTAAATTCCCACAGGCCAGTGTTTCCCAACAGGATCCTCAGGGGTCCACTGTTTTCTATTTGCCCAGGTTCCCGGCGCATTAGGTTAAAGCAAAAACTTTTGCATAAGAAAACACTGCTCTAGAGCTGCAGTTTATAAGAATTTTCTGCATATTTCTATTATAATTTAGATTATATATTTTTGCTTCACAAACAAGCCTTTAGCACTTGATGGGATATTTTGCATATTGCGGTTATGTAGAATACATAAGCAAAATATGTATTCAACTTGTATGTAAAATAGGTTAGCCTCTCTCATATATGTAAAATAGGTTAGCCTCATATCATATGTAAAATATGTCTTACTTTTTTGGCTGAAGTGCACTTCACACATCAGCAGAACAAAAATGCAGAAACACCCCCAGCTGACTCCCCTCACCATTGTGCATTGTTGCTGATTGCTTTTGTCAATGTTTAACTTTAACACTATAGTCTTCTTTAAACCTCAGTCATTGGTGTGAGCACACAGTGGAAGAGAAGCTGGAGAGCATCATCTCCCCCCGCTTGCAGCTTGAAGTGGACTGCTCCGAGGTGTACCGGTACAACACCCAAGGATGGAAGCTTGATGTGGACAGAATGCGGCACACACACGGGGGTGATGATGGCATAGCTCTGTATTTCAAAAGTCAGGGTTCCAAAGCGTCCTGCTACTTATACAAGTAAGAAAAAAAAACCCATTTCAAAGCACAGGGACATTTTTCCCCGTTATGTGTTCCACGGATATAATCATTTAGTGGGAAGTTAATTACATTTCTCTTGTGATACAGTTCTTGGAACAAGCTGGTATTTGTGCCTGTGTGCTTGGGGGGCGCGTGCGTGCGTGTGTGTGTTGTAGAGCGGCGAATGTTGTAACAGAACGTGTGAATAGGACAGTGAGGGCCTGTTGTGAAGGCTGGACTGGTCCTGGCTGCTCCCAAGGTAAGAGATCCAGTTGAGATTACTGGAAAAGCCCATTCATTATGGGCTATATGTGTATTAGGTCTGGATCAATAACTTGTGATTGGATCAATCTACATATGTATATTTGTTTTCGGACAGAGGTCCTTCTTCAGCTGAGCACTTGTACAGATCAAGTACCTCTGTCCGAAACATCCGGAGCTCGGAAAAAAAGGACAAGTTTTTCCTAGCTTCGGTTTTGCAAAGATTACAGCGACATTGATACTCACGCACACGCAGGAACCAAAACATCGACATAGACTGACAAACGCTTAGTGACATGCACACGCTTGTATACGCTCACCCTTAACGAGACACAGGTGAAACGAGTAACACTAACGAACATCCACGAGACTGACAAGAAGCACTCCGCCTACACTACCTCCCGAGGTACACACAGACACACACACTCATCCAACAGACACGACACGGGAACACACCTACACACAGACACGACCACACGGATAAGACGGGTAGAGGAGGCCAGGGCGGCCACCGTGACAATAACATACATGTATAAATCTTAATGTAATATATATTGTTAAATAATTAATTTATGTTGATGCAAAGCACTTGCTGGTGTGTATGAAACGTGCTATAGAAGAAGACTCGCCCCACCTTGCCTCAGTGCCTTGCTTGCTGGTTGCAATTCTTTAAACAAAAATGGAACCATCCTGTAATTCATGTACATATGTCAAATTTCCAGTATCTTGTCCTTTACTTGATCTGTTATGTAATAAATTGTTTATTTATGCATTGCACTTGTTTCTTTTCTCTGTGCTTTTCTCGCTAGGAGTTAGTGTTAGGGGTCTCTGTTTCTCCACATGGAGCTGTGAGGAGTTTCCGGGCATTCAGAACTCCTCTCTCATGGCTCTGGAGCACTGCTGCGGGACCTTGTGGGGTCGGAGCTGGAGAAACGCTTCTGACCAGACCTGCCTGTCCTGTTCTCTCACTCTTCTGCCAGGTGTGTGAATGTCAACCATGATCTTCATCTCAGTAAAAGGATATATAGTATTTCTTTTGCACTGTATAAAACCATATCAAACACCAAGCAGTTGTAAACACCAGGACATACTTACATGGAGCCAAGTAAAAGCACTGAGCCAAATTAACCTATTTTTCTAGAGTTTATCTGTAAGCAATGTGCTTCTGGACTGTGTTTACAGACTCTGAGCCTTCACCACTCCCACGCAGGGGTCTCCTCGGGCGGGTTCGAGAACCCAAAGGCTCTGCGAGCTGTATTAGCTGGGGTGGAGCGCATTATCGCTCTTTTGACAGGAAGCACTTCCATTTCCAGGGCGGCTGCACCTACGTGCTGTCCACGTCGTCCGATGGAACCTGGGCCGTCTACATCAGCACCGTGTGTGAAGGCAGCGGCCACTGCAGCAAGGTACAGCGCCCGTACACAGCTGTACAGTCATTGGCAGGTTAGCGAAGGTCAGGTTTGATAAACAGAGTGAAATCCAAAAGCTAGGACACAAAGCGCGCTAAGGTCATGCGCAAGTACATAGGTATACCAGGCAGACAGAACAGATAAAAGCAAAAAGGGGAAACCAGGATAACTAGGCAGTCAGCCAAAAACCAAAGCATTAAACAAACAGGGAAGGCAGAAGACTTAGAGACGCTAGAGGACTCCACAACAAACTTGACAAACACAATAGTGGTATGTATACAAAGGGTTAAATCACATGGGGAATCGTCAACGGGTGAATTCTAAGCCTCGTATCTGACTGATGTTTTTCAGGCCTTACGGATTATGATGGGACATGACCTGGTCTCTGTTCAGAAAGGCAACATGTCTCTCAATGGTCTCATGCTACCACAGGATGAGCCTGTCTTTCAGAATGGTACAGATGCACTGTCTACATGACTAGCATTTTTGGGAAAATATTTGAATGTAAAAACACTTTGTAATGTCAGCCATTGTATTTTTGCTTGTCAAATGATTGTGCCCTTAAGCAAGATAAGATTAGCTGTTCAGTAGAGCAGGTAATAAAACCTGTGTCTACGTTGGGTAAAACACATTGTCAGTTACCTTTGCCTCTGGAAATGAACTTCATGAATGAGCCACTTAACCCAACTCATTATCCAGTTTAGAAAGATTTTCAGTTTAGCATTTTTCCTATCTAAAGGCTTAAAGTAATGTGAGCTTCTTCCTCTGAGAATTTAACCACTAAGTATTACAATGAATGAAACCAATCAGTGAGGGCTGCATAATGTTTCATTTAGGTTTGCTTAAAATGTGCTTAGTTTACTTTAGAATAAGATCTTTATATATGTGAAAATGATCAAACCTCCATGATAATATTTAAATCATTTCACTCACACTTTGTCAGTCTGGAAGACATTGGGAAACATTCCTCAGTGACTGCAAAGAATTTAAGAATGTCGATTTGCTTTGCCTCAAAGCAGGTGGATCTCCTGCATATCTGGTCATGTTTATTACATTACTTAACTAGTCTCAAGTTCTCCAGTCTCTCCTAGAGCTGATTACCTTGCCTGTCACCAGAGACTCGTGTCTGTAAATCAGACTTTGTGTTTACTTCTATTTAAATTAAATATATTTATTCATTGTAATTATTAAATGCTTTCAGTAAAATGTGCATAACATGTATCAAAGAGAATATAAAAAATTATGTAGTAAAACTGTTTTCCTGCCTATTTTTTTTTTTCATAGGAGTGAGTATTCACTGGCTGGGAGATTTTGTTTTTGTAGAAAGTGGACTGGGTGTCAGAGTGAAATTTGACATGGACAACACTGTATATCTGACTGTTACCGCAGAACATTTTGCAACCACTAAAGGGCTTTGTGGAGTTTATAACAACAATCCTGATGGTAAGACACATGTTTCTCACAACAGAAGCACTGACAACTAAATTCTGCACTGCACTTAATATCTTGCAGCCAAATCAGCCTAGTGGCTAGGACTCTAGGACTCTAGGACTCTCAGTCTGAAGGTTGCAAGTTTGCTCTGCCTGGTTGCCACTGTTGGGCCCTTGAGCAACGCCTTGAACATGTTTGGCTCTAGGGTGCTTTACAATGGCTGACCCTGCTCTCTGAACCCAGCTCATAAAGAAGCAGGGATATGCGAAAAAAACATTTTGTTGTACTGTACGTGTGTGTAAGATTATGACAAAAATATAGGCATTTAATCTGGCCTAGATCTTAATCTTTTATATAAAAAGATTATATATTATCTTATATCTTATATATATCTTGTCTTTGTCTATATAGATGATTTCACCAGTAGAAATGGAAATGTTTCTCCATATGCTGCCAGCTTTGGAAACTCATGGCGTGTTCCAGACCCACAGACAGAGGTAGACTGTACACATTATCTGAAATTCCCATTATTACTTGCCAGCTGGAATGGATTTTTGTCACCTAGAGTTAGTCTTTCCAAAGAAGACTGTAGCAATGTGGTTATGTGAGTCAATTTGAAAAGCTAACCTAGACTACCAGAAGTATTTGATGAGCACTGTAATATTTTGATTGCAGTAGAACCATCTTTTAGTACTTCACTGCTGTACGGTTGCTCTTGACTTGCACCTGAGCAGGGCCTTGTGTGAATGGGTAACTGAAGTCCTCTGGTCCTGACCTCCACTAGGGCTGTAGTGATGCAGCAGAGTTGGGTCACAGCTGTGACATCACAGGTGATGTCAGTCTTCGCAGAAAGGCAGAGTCAATATGTCATCAGCTCAAGGAGAACCCCTTTTGGCAGTGTCACCATTGGGTGAGAGGCTCAAACACACACACACACACACACACACACACACACACACACACACACACACACACACACACACAATCATAAACCTGTGTATTCCTCTTTTTTTCCTTCTAATTTTGCAGTTCACAATTTAGTAGAAAAGAACTTCATAGTACTGCTGATCTTGTAATCCTGCTCAGGTGGATCCAGGCCCATATCTAGATGCCTGCCTATATTTGTACTGCAGTCTAGAGCCTAGTGAGAGAGAAGGGGCTGTGTGTGACAGCCTGGCCAGCTATGCCCGTGAGTGCGCTCAGCAACATGTTATCCTGAGCTGGAGGGGCCCTGCTCTCTGTGGTATGTCTCTCATTTCTATTATATGTTTGGCCACTAGTCACAAACCACATAAATTAAGCTTTTCCAAACCCAGTACTGGGTGACTCTTTGACATTCTGCATTTTAACCCGGTCTGAACTGCCAGAACAAATGCACCAGCTCTTGATTGGCTGGTTCAAGAGTGCTGGGATCTGAAACTGTGCAAATGTCTACTCCTCTGAAAATATTACATGTTAACTCATTTTTTTAAATGACTACAATGTTTGGATTAGAATAATTGTGTTTAAGATTTTTAATTAGAGAAATTTATTTTACTTTTTTAATATTTTGATAAAAATATAATTTTGATAGTAAAATAACATTTCTGTTTGATGAATTTAATCAGGAAAAAGCTTTGTTTTACTACATATTTATCCCTGAAGGCTGCTATGAGTTGTCTTTGGTAACTCAAAATGTGCAAACATCCTGTATTTGCCCTAGAATGGACATTTCTTATAAACACCCAGCGTAAGTTTAATTGTTCAGCGTGTTTACCTCCTCTTTGCTTCCTCTGTCTATTTCTCCCTCCCTCCCCCCCGTCCTGTTTCCCGTAGAGCGGCTGTGCCCCAGGGGTCAGCTCTTCTCGGACTGTGTGTCCTCCTGTCCCCCCAGCTGTTCCTCCACCCTCCCACCTTCTGCGGGCCAGTGTCGGGAGGAGTGTGTGGGCGGCTGTGAGTGTCCTCCTGGTCTCTTCCTGCACGGAGGACTGTGCTTACGAAGGGATGACTGCCCCTGTTTCTACAGGCGACGCACATACCAGGAGGGGGACACTATAAAACAGAGATGTAACACCTGGTGGGTGCACTGGCACTAGAGCAGGCCTGCATTAAATGTGCATATGATGGATGATTCACTGTGTGCATTAGTGACCAACGTGTTCAAATACAGCATACGGTAGTGGAGGGAAACTGGGTCTCTGCATGCTGGTAATTAATACACTTCTGAGAGAGCAAGTGACAACACTAATTAAATTAATTAAAGAAGCAGTCAAGTAAATGAACAGAGAATAAGAAATCTGTGTTCCCCCAAAAGGGGTGTAATGATGCAAAGGGTTAAGAATGTTACATTTTGAGTACATACAGCGCCCTCCACAATTATTGGCACCCCTGGTGAAGATGTGTTCTTAGGCTTCTAATAAATTAATTTCATTTTTTTATATATAATATTGGACAATTTAAAAAAGAGAGAAAAATCCAACCTTTAATTCAAGTGCATTTATTCAAAAAAGTCCCACATTAAGAAATTATTTTACATGAAAAATTTCTGGGGCCTTTGTAAGAGAAACAGGCCCACAGCATCACAGATCCTCCGCCATATTTCTCAGTGGGCAAGAGGTGTTTTTCTTCTTACTCATTTTTTGTATTATGTCAGAGCCACTTAGAGTGTTTGTTGCCAAAACAACTCTTATCTTTGTCTCATCTGACCAAAGCACACGGTCCCAGTTGAAGTCCCAGTACGTTTACTTTTATGCATGTACGTGAGAAAAGGCTTTCTCCATGCATGCCTCCCAAACAGCTTGTTGGCATGTAAATAGTGCCTGATGGTTGCTATGGAGACTTTGTGACTCCAAGATGCTACTCTTTGATGCAGTTCTCTTACAGTGAGCTTTGGAGAACTTTTGCTTCCATTATATTTATTTTGTAAGAATTGTTAGGAGTGCCAATCATTGTGTAACAGGTGATTTTATGAAAAATTATTATTTCTTAGTCACAGATTTTTTTCTTATTTACTTGAGTTAAAGGATAAAATTTTCTACAATTTTCATTGTGAGATTATGCTTCTGCAATAAGAATTGAATTTATTTTAAGGCTTTTAACACATCTTAACCAAGGGTGCAAATAATTGTGGAGATTTCGCAATGCACAGAATTGTTTCCAAACAACATCAAGAAAAAAGTTTACAGAGTGAATCGCACTGCAAAGAGCACAAAGTTATCAGCCACATTTACAGTGAGGGTAGTGAGTAATGACATTGTTCTGTCTCTTCGTTAATCAAGACTCTGTTCCTCTTTGTCAGTGTGTGCCGTGCAGGCCAGTGGCAGTGTTCAGGAGAGAAGTGTGCAGCTCAGTGCAGTATTACTGGGGCAATGCAGATCACCACTTTTGATAAAAAGATGTATAACCTCCAGGCTGGTGACTGTCAATTCATTGCTGTAGAGGTAAGATGTTGACACAGTTGTTAATGCACTTTATTGCTTGTTTTCCTGAAATGTGTGCTATATATTTAACCATTTAAGTTTAATATTAAAGACCAGCTCTAAAAATACCAAATGTCATTAAATAAATTAACAAAGGCTCACATTTAAACCTGAAGTGGTCAGTAATTAAATCGACTATGTTTTGCTAAATGACCTCCTGCTGAGCTCCTCCACTGTATTGCTGTGTATTGGTGTAGGATTTTGTGGATGAGAAGCTTGCGGTAGCCGTCAGAGGAGGCGTGTGTGTGGTGGGAGGTGGCCGGGGCTGTCTGCAGGAGCTGTCCATCACTGCACTCCATACCACAGTGACCATCACTAACACTGGTGCGCTGCCTATGTGTTTAACTCCACATCCATTTGATTGTATAACCTAATACATGTCCGTCTGTCCTTCTAGCTGCGTGCTCGGTCTGCTCTGTCTGTCTGTTACTGCACTGGATTGCCCATCCATCCATCCATCCATCCATCCATCCATCCATCCGTTATTTGACTCTGTGTGCCCTGTCTCTGTTCCTCCTCTGGTTCATCTACTGCTATCTCTGTGTGCTTTGTTACACTGGCCTCCCAGGCTCTCTCACGTTGAACGGGCAACATGAGGACTTGCCGATTCTCACAGCTGATGTGGCAGTGCGCAGAGCCTCCTCCAGCTTCCTGCTCGTCCAGGCATTTGGAGCTCAGCTGCTGTGGCACACGGATGGCCCTCTGCTCCTCATCACTCTGGAGCCCGGCTTTGCCCATAAGGTTCATTTCAGTAAAGCATCTGTCAGCAATGTGCTTCCAGTGTTTTGCTGATTTGCTGATAGTGTTTTTTCATGACTCTCCAGGTTTATTTCCATGGTGTAAAGTCTTGCAATAAACCATGGCAGATTGTTAAAAGGCCATTGAGAGTGCATCAATAATTCGGCAGGGTTAATATGACGTAAGACAAACTCACACACTCGTAGTGGTGTGACATTTGTTTATGTGTGACATTTGTTTGTGTCAGGTGAGAGGCCTCTGTGGAACACTGACCTGGAACCAACATGATGACTTTACCACACCAGAGGGGGATGTCGAGAACAGTGTATCCTCCTTCGCTGCCAAGTTCAGCCCTGGGTCATGCCCTTTGCCCTCAGCTGTGACCTCTGACCCATGCAGCACCTACACCCAGCGCCGACAGTATGCGGAAAGCATTTGTGCTGTTCTCCACAGTCCTGTGTTTGAGGTATGTTTATGATTTAAGGACCATTCAAAGTAACACCAGTTGGTAACTCCTACTGTACTGTTTTTCCAAGTATGGTGTGGCAGGCAGTACTCCACATTTTATGCAGTTATCTACATCTGAAATATAAATGGAAACACACTTACAGTTGTAAGGAGACGGTACCATTGCAAACAGAGTAGAATTAAACAAAAATTGCCAACAAAGTTTGAAAACAAATATATAGAAATGATGCATCGAACATGTTTCTCTGCATTGAAATGAAGTAGCACCTCCTGCTCTTGCCTCCTCTCTGCAGATGTGTCATGACGTAGTAGAACGGGAGCCCTATGTGCGCCTCTGTCTGAGTGAGGTGTGCAGTTGCGCCCCCCACAGGCAATGCCAGTGCACTGTCCTCACTGCTTATGCACAGCGCTGTGCCCAGGAGGGGGTGCTAGTGAGCTGGAGAAATCACACCTTCTGCTGTAAGAACTTACCCCACTGTCGCCAAAACTTTTGCCTAAGGTTTCACCTGCATTAGTGTCAAGATAGTGATTCAGGTGTGCTACTCACAATGAAACAAAAGTATCGAAAAAAAAAACAACAGTATATTTTCTTACATTTAATACTGTCTTCAGTATTGTCTTCTCTTTGCTGCAGCAAATCAACCTTTAGCAAGTAAAAAAATAACAGTACTAGCATAATTTACCCGGCCCTCATTTCCAACTCCTCCTCCTCCGTCTCTGTCGTCTGGCCCAGCGGTGCGATGTTCTGGGGGCCAGGTGTACCAGGAGTGCGGGAGGCTGTGTGGTGCCACCTGTGCCGACCTACACCAGGACTGGAGCTGCCAGGAGGCCGTGGGCAGCCGCAGCTGTGTGCCAGGCTGCCAGTGCCCCACGGGCCTGGCGCAGGACCAGCAAGGCCAGTGCGTGCCACTCAGCATGTGCCCGTGCGTGCATGGCGGGGAGGTGTACCCTCCAGGAAGCTCCATGAAGATAAGCTGCAATACCTGGTACGTGGAGACTGGGCTCTGGCTTTTACCTGCTGGTCTACTGATGCATGGTAAAGTGTGAGGACCTTTTGGAATATAAGCTTATGGTTTGTAAATAGAGAAAAAAAAAATTGTTTTTGTCTCCCAGTTCACACACGTGTGCACACACACACACACACACATACACACACACACTTACAAAGTGGAGGTGCAGCCCTGGAAGGGCACACTTAGATACTGCACATTTATTTGCAGTCTGGCTGAACCCCAGAAAGCGTGTGTGAGTGCGTGACGGCTGGGCTTGTGTTAAGGGCCCAAGCCAAGTTCCTGCATACTTTATCACTGAGCTGGGATAGAAGAGCTGGGATAGCAGCTGGGAGGGTGAAGACAGAGAGGAAGAGGACCTTGTGCCAATTTCTCAGTGATAAACACTTTATGACTTTATGACTGATTTTATGACCACCATGGCTTCAAAAGGTGACCTTTTATCATCTGTCCCTGCCACCACATGATGATTCAGCCAAAAATGGCCTTTCATCTCATTCGTGAAGCTCTGGCACATTATTATACTGTATATCAGGGGAACAGACAGTTTGCTTTTCCACCTGGAGTACTTGCCACATCATCTAATCAACTTATCTTGTTAACAAACAGAATAGAAGAAACCTTTTGTAAACTCTTCGAAGTTGCAGTTGTTCTCTCCTGAGGGTGCAGGGAAGAGGACGTGTGGTAAACAGCCAGTGATTGGTCAGAGCACTGACTGCTTCCCAGTCTCTGGACATGTCTTGGATTTTCTATGCTCACATGACTTGAACCCACACTCAGAATCCCTGGGTGATTTACTTCACATCTTTCTTTTGCTTGTTCAAGTCCAAGCACATTTACATTTATTTACATTTATGGCATTTCCACCCACACTATAAGGTCTAGAAACAAAATTCCACTGACATTTGGCTAATGATTGAAAGGTTGTATTGCAATAAATATTTTTTTGTAACAACAAATTATCCTTATCGCTCTAGAAAACTAGAGATAAGATGATAGACATTCTAAGATATTTGGCACCATTTTATGGGAAGGGTTATCAACTGTATGTGATATTTAGCAGTAAAGAAATGTTGAAATGCTTTTGTGTTTGACTAATAATAGTTTTCTGAGGTAGAAGAGCTCTGATGAAGTCACTCTATGACCCGCTGTCTCTTTTACCGGGATAGGTTGATTTCACTGCATCTCTTTCACCTCATGACAACACAAGACACATTGGCTAGTACAATGTGACAAAGCTCTTAAGAGTGTGTGCTGAAACTTGAACAATATGCATGTGTTAGAACTAGAACGTACACTTCATTTCCAATGGTGTTCTGCTCTCTCTCTCTCTCTCTCTCTCTCTCTGAAGCGTGTGTGGGCACGGCGTGTGGAACTGCACTGATCATCCCTGTACTGAGATCAGTGAGTGTCCCGGCTCGCAGGTCTTCTCCCCACGCTCGTGCCTGAGGACCTGTGCCAACTTGGCCAGCCCCCGCGGACCCTGTGCGGAGCCCCTCCACGGCTGCGTGTGTCCGGAGGGAACGGTGCTCTTGGTGAGCGTCTTCCCTGGTCTCTTCACCTTAACTCTAGAGGCACCCAGCTCAGCCCCACTCTCCTCCACAAACCTCTACATATACTGAGCTTATTGGCAATTGGCAAATAAATATGAAACTGTATACTGTATATACTGTGTATTGTTGTTTGCTGGGTCCTTGCCCATAGGGTGAGCGTTGTGTATCTCCTGATGAGTGTCCATGCCAGCACAATGGGCAACGTTTCTTCCCTAATGATACCATCTCTAAAGACTGCAACACATGGTGAGCACATGGAGCCCTGAGGTGCCCCTTGAGATCTGCAAGATCTGTCAATACCAACCCCAGTTATTATTTTTTTTAAATAGCTAATGATCTCTTTTGCTCCCATCGTGTGCTGTTGTACTTGGCCCCGCCCCCTTCCCTGGTTCCTACAGCGTGTGTAAGGAGCAGCATTGGCACTGCACCCAGTCGCTGTGTGCGGGTACGTGTGTGGCGACAGGCGACCCTCACTACGTGACCTTCGACGGACGATGTTTCTCCTTCCTGGGGGACTGCGAGTACATCCTGGCTCAGGAGAGAAGCGGACTGTTCAGTGTCAGCGCTGAAAACGTGCCCTGTGGCAGCACCGGAGTCACCTGCACCAAGTCCGTCACGCTGACAGTTGGCAACACTGCTGTTCACCTGCTCAGGGGTGAGCCTGCCAAACACAGCAAACACAGCAAACACAGCAAACACAGCAAACACAGCAAACACACCGAACACATCGAACATACCAAACACAGCGAACATACTGAACATACTGACCACACCAAACACACCGAACACACCGAACACAGCAAACACAGCAAACACAGCAAACACACCAAATACACCAAACACACCAAACACACCGAACACATCGAACACACCAAACACAGCGAACATACTGAACATACTGACCACACCGAACACACCGAACACACCAAACACACCAAACACACCGAACACACCAAACACAGCAAACACAGCAAACACACCGAACACATCAAACATACAAAACACAGTGAACATACTGAACATACTGACCACACCAAACACAGCGAACACACCAAACACACCGAACACACCAAAATGCTGAACATACCAAACATGGCAAATACGGCAAACATATAGACTGTCGTCAACACTGCTGTTCACCTGCTCAGGGATCAGCCTCCTGAACACACCAAACATGCCAAACCCACAGATGACATCCAGATTAATAAAACATGAGGAGCCAGACGCACGAAAACTCAGTGAACTCAAACTCAGTTAACACAAACTCAGTTAACTCAAACTCAGTGAACACAAACTCAGTGAACTCAAACTCAGTGAACTCAAACTCAGTGAACTCAAACCCAGTGAACTCAAACCCAGTGAACTCAAACTCAGTTAACACAAACTCATTTAACTCAAACTCAGTTAACTCAAAGTCCCCCAGACTGATGTGGGTTCACTTTGCGCAGGCAAAGCCGTGACAGTGAACGGCCTTCCCGTGACTCTTCCTAAGTCCTACTCAGGCAGCGGTTTGTTTCTGGAGAAGATCGGTCTGTTCGTGTCCCTGTCGTCCCGCCTCGGACTCACCCTGCTCTGGGATGGAGGTACAACTCTGGCAGGACTCTGCTGGAAAACATTCTGTTTGCTGTTGTTTCAATTGTTTTTCACCCATAGTGTCAGCAAACAGACCCTTTTGAAGGCGTCTCCCCTTTGTGCTGGTGTGTGGTGCTGCATGGGCAGGCATGCGTGTGTATCTGCGGCTAGAACCGCACCTGCAGGGACGTGTGGCAGGTTTGTGCGGGAACTTCGACGGCGACACACAGAATGACTTCACAACGCGGCAGGGCATAGTGGAGTCCACCCCGGAGCTGTTCGGGAACTCATGGAAGGTCAGCCCGTCCTGCCCGGATGTCACAGAGCAGGACCTGCGGGACCCCTGCACAGTGAGTGTCCTGTACGCTCTCACCTTTCAGCTGCCTCGGCTCCGTCGTAAATATTAGCATCATTTGAGCGTCACATTTCTGCGGGTCTTCTGCAGATGAACCCCCACCGAGTCACCTGGGCAAAGAAGAAATGTTCGGCAATCACACAGGAGCTGTTTTCTGCCTGTCATGCTGAAGTGCCTTACCAACAATACTACGACTGGTGTGTCTTCGATGCCTGCGGGTAAGAGAGCATGTGGCTGGGAAGAGGTTCATTAGTTCTGTGGGTCACTTATAAAGTGACATTAGAGGGCCTGGCTATAAATGTAATTAATTGAGTTGGTCAGAGTAGTAAACATCCCTGGGGGTCCTTACACACTGTCTGTACTGCACTGTACATGTGGAGATAATGGGGGGGGGGGTTGGAGGACCGGGGCATGAGCTACAGCAAGGGGGGCAACACATATGGCTCTGAAAACACATATGTCCTGAAAAGCGTGAGGTTGTGTGAGTGCCAACATTCCGTGTGTGCAGCTGTGATTCTGGAGGGGACTGTGAGTGTCTCTGCACGGCCGTCTCCGCCTACGCCGAGGAGTGCAACCGCAGGGGGGTCTACGTCCGCTGGAGATCTCAGGAGCTCTGCCGTAAGTACCGCCCACGCCCGAGCCCGCCGCCGAGCCCCTCCACTGCGCACGTCCCGCGGCGCTCACCTGTTCCTGTGCCTCTGTGTCCGTAGCGCTGCAGTGCGACGATGGCTTGGTGTACGAGGCCTGCGGTCCTGCTTGCTCCCCTGCCTGCCCTGGCACTGCTGCCAACAGTGACTCACGCTGCACTGAACTCTCCTGTGTGGAGGGCTGCTTTTGTCCTTATGGCACCATCCGTCACGGTTAGGACGGTGTGTGTGTGTGTGTGTGTGTGTGTGTGTGTGTGTGTGTGTGTGTGTGTGTGTGTGTGTGTGTATTTTTGCTCTGGGTTTATATATCCGTATAATTGTCTGTTTTTGTTGTTATGTAGCTCTATTCGAATCTAAAGTACTTGATTCCGAGACCTCTGTAGAAATATGTTGTCGTCTTTTCTGTTTCTCCCTTGCAGGTGACAGGTGCGTGAGTCCGTCCGAGTGCCCGTGTGAGTGGAACGGCTCCCTGTTTCCCCCTGGAGCAGCTGTCACCCAGCACTGTCAGAACTGGTCAGTGTGGAAGCAATAGGCCAAGGTCCTCAGACCAGTCTGATAAGCCTTCGGCAATTTGCATATTCAGTGAAGGATGTGCATATTCAGTGAAGGATGTGCATATTCAGTGAATAATTTCTTTAAACAGTGTTAATGCTCTGCTTTGTATCAGTGGCGATCAGCTACAGCGCCTCCCGTCGCTCAGTTCTTGTGCTGTTCTCTTCAGCTCCTGCTCCAATGGAACCTGGCTGTGCTCTGGTACCGTCTGCCCTCCCCCTGCGCCCTGCCTGGACTCGGAGTTCCAGTGTAGCGGTGGTGCCCGCCGCTGTATCCCGTCTCTTTGGCTCTGTGACAACGAGGACGACTGCGGCGACGGCTCGGACGAGCTCTGCCCCTCCACCTGCCCCCCGGGGCAGTTCCGCTGCTCGGGCGGGGTTTGTTTGCCCGCGGAGCTGCACTGTGACGGCCACCCGGACTGCGCCGACCACTCTGACGAGGACTTCTGTGGCCCCCTCACGGACGCGCCCGCCTGCCCCCCCGGGGAGTTCCGCTGTGCCAGCGGCCGCTGTCTGGCCGGCGCTAAAGTTTGCGACGGAAGGCTGGACTGTGGGTTTGCCGATGATTCTGACGAACAAGGTAGACGTTGCGTTAGCTCCGCCCCCTGTCCTCTGGTTTGGGGTTTGAAGATTTTATTTGATGGATGTTTTTCTGTCACAAGCTGTACCTCATCCAAATTTCATCCAAAAGTCTATACAATCCCATCACTGTTGATTGTAATGCGTCTTGCTGCTGAGATGACAGAACATGGTGCCTGTCTTCAGCAGGGAATGTGTAAACGTAACTAAGCCTCGACTCTCCTCTGAAGCAGGATGCGGAGCTCCGTGCGCTGACGGCGAGTTCCGCTGTTCTGCTGGCCGCTGTATCCGCTACCTGCACCGCTGCGACGGTCACGACGACTGTGGAGACTTCAGTGACGAGCGCGGATGTGTGTGCGCTCCCGGAGAGTTTCAGTGCCCCAGCGCTCAGTGTGTGCCCGCCGAGAGAGTGTGTGACGGCCGCAAGGACTGCCCTTCTGGCATCGATGAAGTTATCTGTCCTGTTAAAGGTGTCTTATCCTTAAAGCCATTCATTAACTGATCTTATGAACTAAGAATCATCGGAATTATATTTGACTTCAATGATATGTGCTGTAACTATTTTATAGGTGCACTGAGGATATTTATCTACAAAGTGCTAAATTGAAAATCACCTTGTGTGTCTCAGGTTGTAGCCAGTATGAGTTTGGCTGTAGGAATGGCCAGTGTGTACCTGTGGCCTGGCGGTGTGATGGAGAGACAGACTGCCTGGATGCCAGTGACGAGAGGCAGTGTGCTCGCACGTGCTCCCCTGACCAGGTCCTGTGTCTGAGCGGAGACCAGTGTGTCCAGCACGTGCATTTGTGCGACGGGACTCCACACTGCAGAGACGCCTCTGATGAAAGTGTGGACAGCTGTGGTGAGACACTTGTGCATTGACATTCAAAACACATGTTAGTCCTGGCTATGCACCATGAAAACTCTGCTCACATCTGTTGCTTTATAGAGTACACACTTGCGTTCCCTACTTGTGCGTGCGTGCGTGTGTGTGTGTGTGTGTGTGTGTGTGTGTGTGTGTGTGTGTGTGTGTGTGTGTGTGTGTGTGTGTGTG
>JAOYMR010000007.1:14025407-14035782 GCA_025802075.1 Tenebrosternarchus preto | reverse complement strand
CCCAATTATCCTTTGTTTAATCCTTTGTGATCACAATCAAATTTGATGGTTTCTTTTTAATTAGGTTCTTCTCATTTGGAGGGCAGAAAATGATTTCCAACATACATCAGTGACTTCCTGAAATGAAATATATTACATTTCTTTTAGGTACTCACCCATCTCCTACAGGCTGCCATAAGGATCAGTTCTCCTGCCCTCCTCCAGGAGGCTGTATTGAGTCAATACAGCGATGTGATGGGGTCCCTCATTGTCCAGATGGAGCTGATGAGAGGGACTGTGTCCCCCGCAAAAATATTACCCACGTCACTCCCACACCTGTTCCTCTCAGGACCCCAAGCATGGCTGCCATCACGTCAGCAAGATCACCATCCACCACGGCTCCAGCAGTAAGACCTCACTGTCAAACTCCACATGGTATCGACACATGGTACAACTCATCAGTGTGGAGACTGAAGCTGCAGATTCAAACTGTCAAAAATTAAGATTCACTTCAGCTAAAATAAAACTAAATATGATGATGACTGATAACATCACTCTCCTTTTTTCTTTTATAGGAGGGAGGCTCTGGATACCAAGGTAGCTACTTGTTCTGTTTATTTGTTTTGACAACTCTGGTCTGCACCGAATGGGTACTGTAGTAAATTCCTTCAGTCAGTTATTATATTCCTGGATATTTACCCCATGATGTGATATAGAGATTTATGGAGTTACTTAAGTACTTAAGTTACTTAAGAAACTGAAAGAAAAAGAAAGAAAGAAAGAAAAATGAAAGAAAAAGTAACAAATAAGTGTAACTTGACTGAATTTTTGGGTAAAATAAAATGGTTTAGTATGGGTAGATATTTGATTGAAAGCCCAATAGCTCATAGACTGAACTATGTACATGATTGGTCAGTGCAGCTTTCTCTGTTTCATAGGTATCTGTTCCTCTCCTCTGGGATTGGAGGATGGTCGTGTTCACTATGGTCAGCTGACCTCCTCATCATCTAGAGAGAACAACCCAGCTGATGCAGGCCGGCTCAATATTGTGCCCAATGTGTGAGTGTCAGGGCATGGCTAGTGGAAGACAGAGGTGAAATACTTATCTCTAGACTGGAGCAGCATGTCTGATTAGAAATATCAAATATCAAGAAATATCAAGAAAGTCTGACTTTTTTTTTGCTGCCTCTGCCACTGTTGATCAAGCACCTCTCTCACAGTTTCCACAGGGGTTAAAGTCACGAGATCACAAATGTGGAAAACCACTAATAAGTCTTGGCAGCCATAAACCTTTATTACCATATATCATATAACACATAAACAATAGAATTAGATTAACACGTATATTTTTAAAATACTTACTTAAAAAAAAAACTTTTAAAATGTTTTCATAAAACATGTTTTCAGTTCTCCACAAATAAAAAAAAAATCCCATTTAATTATCAATGGCAAACCCATTTATATCTAGTTTGCCAGCAACCAAATGTGCGAATCCATGGATATCTAGGGACAGCTGTACACACCGTCATCAGCCTTTACCAGTTTCATGCTTTAACATCCCATTGTGATAGGTTGGTGATGGAACCTGGTTGGAGCCCATTGCCAGGAGACCCCCACCCCTACTTCCAGGTGGATTTCCTGGAGCCCACCTGGGTGTCAGGGGTCATCACCCAGGGCAGTGAGCACATGTGGGGCTACCTCACTAAGTACCGCCTGGCCTTTGCACTGGTTGAAAACCACTTCACCGACTTCACCGAGACCGGAGTCAGGGGCTCACCTCCGAAGGTATGGAAAACATTTTTGGGTATTACCATCTTACCATTACTCCCGCCCTTTGTATCTCCTCATGTTTCAGTAATGGACACACTGTTTAAGCTGAAGGTTGTGTCAGGCAGCTCTGATTTTTTCCCAGGTGAAATCCCTGGTATAAAGGATATTTTAATGTGTCACCTCCTGGCAGAAGGGCTGTTTTCACATTGTCTGTCTCTGCTGGTGAGAGCAGATCTTTGAGGTTCGCCTGGTGGGCAGGTCTCCAGTCACTCGCTGGCTGGGCAGGCTGGTGAGGGCTCGCTACCTGCGCATCATACCGGTGGAGTTTCGCCACACCTTCTACCTGCGGGTGGAGATGCTGGGCTGCAGAGGAGGTAGGCCTCTACCCCTTTCCCTCAGAAATGGGCAAAAATGCTTTTTTTCTTTTATGGAATTCAAAATTTCAGTTTTACTTCCATTAATTAGACAATACCTCTAAAGTTCATAGAGCTTATAAAACTTTTAATCACACAGGTACTATGCATTTACTACTGTAATCATGTCTGTTTTCTCCTACCAGAGGAGCTGGTCACACCAAGCAGTGTGGAAGTGACCACATTGCCCCCTGGTGGCCGGGTGGTAACAGCGAGGAGTTGTGAGCCTGGGTGGTTTGCCTGTCTCAGTGGCGAGTGTGTGCCTGGGAGGGTTCTCTGCGACGGCAGGCTGGACTGTAAAGACCGCTCGGATGAACTGGGCTGCGGTGAGTCCAGTACACCTGAGAGTGGCAAAATGGCACCGCAGATAAACTTTAGACTGTGATTGGCCATGCCATGAGTGATTTGAGTGGATACGTTGGTTCTGTGCCACAGTCACCCAGTGTTGGAGGAAAGTAACCTTTTACGCTCGTTTGTAGCCATTTATCTATGGTCTCCTTGAATGGCTGAGATTATAATTGATTATATTCTAAAAATGGTAATATTGTACATTTTGGAAAGTGTGGACTATAAAGATTCTCATGAAATATCATGTTTTGCCTGTTTTGTAATCATTTTCTGTCCATTCATATTTGTTACAGGATTACCAGGATTACAGAATCAAACTGTACCAACAGGAAGCCCAGGTTACCATGCCTACACTTCTGGGCCTCCAGGACTACACACCCCAACCACACAAGCTGGATATCCTGGAGTGGCAACTGTTTCTCCCATTGGGACGGGAAAACCTGACAGTGGACCTCAGGGACCAACAGGAGAACCAGGTACACTCAGGTTACCCACTCCTTCTCCTTCAGAATTCAGTTTTGGGATCTATGCAGAAAGAGCTACAATAGCTATTAGCAGTGGTCTGTAAAATGGAGTATATATATATATAATTTAACCTGTAGCAAAAATGTGTTTGCAGGATTGTCAGACACAACGGTATCTCATGATGGCGGTTTACCCAGGGTGCTGTGTGTGGAAGGGCAGTTTGCCTGCAGGAGCTTTGGCTGTGTGGATACAGGCCTTGTGTGTGATGGGCGGGAAGACTGTCCTGACGGCTCCGACGAAGATCACTGTGGTATCTTTCTTACTCACATCCACCAAAATGCCCCAAGACCAGTTAAATGAAAACTACTGCTGACTGGCAGGTTACTATCTGTTCTTAGTTTATTTGGCACATGACTCAACCTCATCTTTTAGGTTTCTCCACACTACCACCACTAACGCCTACACAGCGCCCCCTGGTGCCCAGTCCATGCTCTACTAAGCAGTTTACCTGTGGCAGTGGAGAATGTGTACATCTGAGCAAAAAGTGCAACCTGCACAAAGACTGTGCTGACGGCTCTGATGAGAGCAACTGTGGTAGGTGCACCACTACACAGCGATTTCCTAACAGAAGTGAGTGCTCAGTAAGAGAGAAAAAATGAGTATTTTTATCAACTTTAATGATTTTGATTAGAGTAAGATTGCAGCATGATTAACAGACTGAATTAACAGACTGAATTAACAGGCTGAATTCTAATGAATTTATGTGCTAAATCAACAATGATTGCCTCCTATCAACCTCATGTAAATGTGGACCTATAGCAACAAAAGAGAAAAGCTATTAGTTTAAGAAAAGAACAGATTTTGTCTTAAAGGATAAAGTTTTGAAGCTAGAAGCTGAGTCAGCTCCTGGCATACATTACCTAAGCATGTGGTAGAGTGGCTCTGTGCCTCTGCGGTGTCTCCCAGTGGACTGTGTGCTGTCTGCGTGGACGGCGTGGAGTCAGTGCAGTGCCTCGTGTGGCCTGGGATCACTGTTCCGGCAGCGGGAGATCCTGAGAGACGCCCGAGCTGGGGGTTCCTGTGGTGGGGCTCAGTTTGACAGCAGGGCCTGTTTCCTCCAGCCCTGTCCTGGTAAGAGCCAATCAACTACTGCTGGCTTTCTGGCTGAAGACTTTTGCCTGTTCATTTGCAGCTTTTAATATTGATGCATATCGTTTTGATTCTTGTTCGCAGTTCAAGGCACAGTATTTTAATCTATGTTCTAAAGTGAATTTATGTTCTAAAGTGAATTTATGTTTGCTTGTGTGTGCCTTTCTCCCTCCATGTCTCACCTCCTGGTTCTAAATTTTCCTCTCTCTCTCTCTCTCTCTCTCTCTCTCTCTGTCCTGCTCAGTGGATGGTCAGTGGTCAGAGTGGAGTGAGTGGTCAGAGTGTGATGCGGTGTGTGGTGGTGGTCTGAGGATGAGGAGCAGGTCCTGCTCAAACCCTCCACCCAAAAACAACGGCCGTGTGTGTGAGGGCATGACCACCCAGACGCAGAGCTGCAACGCCCAGCCATGCACCTCCACCACAGACTCTCAGACAGGTCTGCATACGGGGTGACAGCAGCTTCAACACAGCCTCACCACATGTTGGAAAATAATTAAATCTCACTCATTTAGGAGTTAGCAGCTACTCCATTAAATGCTGTTTATACTTGCTTTAAGTGTTTTGTCTTTGAGGTGTCAGATTTGCCACTCTGGGTGTGAATTTTCTCTTGGCTCTCGGTTTATGTGACCTGCTGTAAATGAGGTCTGTCGTTTGCTCCAGGCTGCACTAATGGCCTGGTGCTGGTGACGGAGGCGGACTGTGCCGAGGGGAGAGTGGAGCCGTGCCCTCTGACCTGCCCTGCCCTCCACTCTGAGAGGAACTGCTCTTCCCACTGTCTTACAGGTAACCCTGCACATCGCAGCCCGTTTGCGGTTCATAAACCCAGACTGATCTTCTCTCAGCGTGATTTCCCACCTGGCCTCGGCCTTTTTGCATGTCTCTTTCATAAGTGACATTTTCTTCTCCAGGGTGTCGTTGCCCAGCGGGTCTCTTTCTTCAAGATCACAGTTGTGTCAATGCCAGTAGGTGTATGTGTTTCTGGGAAGGGTCAGTGCTTCAGCCAGGGGAAGAGATCGTCATAGACAACTGCACTACCTGGTGAGTGGAGCCAAGTGCCTCTCGCAATGTATCTGGTCCAGATTCTGCCAAGCGAGCACATCTTACCCATGGCAAAGTTCACATTAGTAAAAATGATCAAATGTAAAGTGTGATTCATAACTTGCGCTCTTGTTGCATGCCACCTGACATGACCCCAGTCTTTGTTTAATCCTGCAGCGTGTGTCAAGGCAGCCATGTTGCTTGTGATAACTCCAGCTGTACTGCCAAATGTGATTGGTCAGCCTGGTCCTCGTGGACGTCATGTGACAGCAGATGTGGAATCGGAATACAGCAGCGCTTTAGGTACACTGGCCCTTTGTTATCAAGATGTTACTCCTTACTGGTTTACAATACATTTTGCTTGATTGTTCTTCATGATCTTCTCGTGAAGGTCAGCCCTGGCTCCATCCGAGACAGTGAGTGTAGATCCGTGTGTCGGGGACTCCACCGAGGCACGGCGGTGCTCCACGCCCTGCCCACCAGGTCTGATCACAGCCTTGAAACCTTCCCAGAAACTCTTAACTCTGCAGATGTTTTGGCATGCCGTGTTGTACAGGACCACCTAGCACAGATCATCAAAGCCTGGTGGTGTTTCCGTATGGGTGTGGAACTCCCTTAGGACCAGCTGAAGCTCCATGGACTGAATGGACAACGTGGTCTGAGTGCAGCAAGACGTGTTTCCATCATGTGGATGACGTGGGAATGAGACGCCGCTTTAGGAGCTGCAACCACACTGACTCTACTGCCCCCTGTGTTGGAGAAGGGGAAGAACAGGAGCCCTGCAACACTCTCCACTGTCCAGGTATACACACATACAGATCCACTGCCAGCAAAACATTAACCATACTAATACTCTTAGTCCTCCTTGTTATTCAGAATCACATGTCACATGTGATTAGCATGAAACACTGAACCATGCTGAACAGTTATGGAATGAGTTCTCTTCTCTCCTCCTGTCTGTGAAGTGCATGGTGGGTGGTCTTCATGGTCCGCATGGTCCTCATGCTCGTCTGAGTGTGATTCTGGAGCTCAAACTCGAGAACGTTTCTGTAGCTCTCCTCCCCCTCTCTATGGAGGCGGTGGCTGTCCGGGTCCTCACATGCAGACCAGAGACTGCAACTCCCAGCCTTGCTCAGGTACCAGCTTCCCCAGCATGGACGCACCTCTCTTGGCCTGACTCGGGTTCCCTCAGGGGTTTTAAGGTTACAAATTTCTTTGGTGCCCAGGTGCGTGTCCGGCTGGCATGACCTACTTGTCTAAGGTGCAGTGCCAGGCACAGGGTGGGGCGTGCCCGCGTGTCTGCCTCGATGCCACGGCCGCAGCTGAATGCGCTACAGAGTGTTACGACGGCTGCTACTGCTCCCCTGGCCTCTACTTGTTCAACAACACCTGTGTGCCTCTCAGCCATTGCCCATGCTACCACCAAGGGGTGCTCTACTCACAGGGTGACAGTGTGCTGCAGGATGCATGCAACAACTGGTATTTCTTCTCTCTTGTTTTGTTCCTTGAGGGAACACTGACAGCTAGATTACATGAAATTGTCAGTTGTAGGTCACTACACTACCTTGGAGTATGTGATAGTAGTTGTGCAGCTATGTGTTTTTGTCCTGCCACCAGCACATGTATTAACGGAGGGATGCAGTGTGGAACAGCACCATGTCCTGGTGAGATGATTTTCTATTTTAATGTGTTGGTCTCCTGTATTAACACAACCCCACACATGTTTGAATGTTTTCATCAACCTCTACACACTCTTTTCCGTTTACCTGCTAACGTAGTGGACTGTGGTTGGAGTGAGTGGACTTCCTGGAGTGCTTGCAGCAGGACATGTGATGTGGGCATCAGGAGGCGGTACCGCTCTGGGACCAATCCACCACCAGCATTTGGGGGTCGTCCCTGTGAGGGAGATCGGATTGGCCTGGACACATGTAGCATCTACCCTTGTAGTGGTAAGCAGAATTATTCTGATTCATCAAAGGAGAGTCACAGAGTGTGTTTGTACTCAGTTAACAAATTAGGCATTGTTATTTGGATATACTGATTTCTTTCAGTGTCCTCTAATATGGTCTGCTTGTTTTGTTTTGTTTTGTTTTTTGGGGGCTGGGGGGTGGGGGGGTGGGGGGGGTTGTGGATGCACATGAAAATGTGTGTGTGTGTGTTTCTGCAGGTATCAAGGGGCCATGGAGTGCATGGTCTGAATGTTCAGTGCCATGCGGTGGTGGATACCGGAACAGAACTCGAGGAATATTCAGATCCCATGGCACTACACAGCAGTTTAGTGCCTGCAACCTTCAGCCCTGCAGTGGGTGTAGTGGGCATGAGTGTGTGGGTGGTGTCAGTGTGTGTGGGGGTGGTGGATGATTAATATGCAGGAATACATTTCATTAAAGATCAACTTCCTCACTTGACCTTTGCACTGACCTCTACTTGCCTGGGTTGTAGGTGATGGCACTGGTTGTGCTGCAGGTCAGGAATGGTCAGAGTGTGTCCGAGAGGCACTGCTCTGCTCTGATCTCGCAGTGGATACCAATGCAAACTTCACATGTTCCCCTGGATGTCAGTGCCCACAGGGCTCTGCCTTACAGGTGTGTGTGTGTATACATGTGTGTGTGTGAGTGTGTGTGAGCCTGTATCACTGTGCTGGTCCGTGTCTTCCTGGTGTGAGACTGTGCTTTGTTCCTTCAGGATGGGAGCTGTGTTCCTCTGCCTCTGTGCCGCTGTGATGTAGATGGCCAACAGTATGAACCTGGCACTTTTGTCTCCAAGGACTGCAGCAACTGGTAATGGATCACTTTGCCCTGTTGGCAAACTATCATTGCCACCTCCAGCTACCTTTAAGCATGATATCAATTCTTATGAATATGATGAATTTGTCTGTTTTTTTTCTTTATATGGGATTTATTACTATATACTTCAATTAATTCTCCTAAAGTTTAGTAGAAATAAAGACACTTTTCACTCATTTTACAGCACTTGTGAATCAGGACAGCTGGTGAACTGTACACATCTGAAGTGCAATGGTAAGCTCCATCAGGTGCTTTGGGTGTGCAGAGTGCTGTGGTTGTTTCTGTGTGTGTTTATAACAGAGTTGGTTTTGCCCTCAGTGGATGGTGGCTGGTCAGCCTGGACCCCCTGGAGTGTGTGCTCCGTGTCGTGTGGCACTGGGCTGCAGTCTCGCTATCGGTTCTGCTCCAGTCCCGAGCGGGCCGGTACCGGCCTGCCCTGCCTGGGTCCAGAACGGCAGGACCAAGTGTGCGCCGTCTCCCCGTGTAGCCGTGAGAGACCTTGCCCTCTTTACTCTGCTCTGGCATGAAGTGTAACATTACTATGACGCTCACTTTGAGGGTAATAGTCAGAAGAGGACATTTGTAAGCAGAAGTGAAAGGCCAAGGTTCTTCCTTACGATGCCATTTTGATCCCCTTGTAAGGCCACGGAGGATGGAGCGAGTGGACATCCTGGACGGACTGTACCAAGACGTGTGGTGGGGGTGTGCGGAGCCGCCGGCGAGAGTGTGACAGGCCCACCGTGGAGGGAGGGGGGGACTTCTGTGAGGGTCTCCGAACTGAACTTATTGTGTGTAACACAGACCACTGCCCAGGTACAGAACACACTTCTTCGGACATTTCCTCTGGAGTTCTTGGTCTATCACATGTGTGTGTATGTGTACATGTGTGTGTATTTGTACGTGTGTACGCATGTTTGTGGGACTTGCGTGCCTGTAGGAGTAAATAAATGGCTGTGTGATGGGCGTGTTAGTGCTTGTGACTTTAAGTGCATGCTGTGTTTTCAGTGGCTCTGTGCTCAGCTGTTCCTGGCACTGTGTTCAGTAGCTGTGGGCCCTCATGTCCCCGCTCCTGTGATGACCTGGCTGTAAGTACACACTCATCTCAGTGCTGCTTCAGCAAACCATATAATTAAACGCGTTGGTCTGGCACTGGGCCATTCGCTCTGGTACTCCACAACAGTCTCAGCTTACAATAGTATTTATCATTGGTCAGAATTTACAACGTTCCATGTCATCCAAGATACTCGTCACTCTCATGAAAAACTGCTAAAGGTAATGATGTCAGTGCTACAGAGGGTGACAACAACGATGATGATGATGATGATGATGATGATGATGATGATGACGATGATGATGATCCCGCAGCACTGCGAGTGGCACTGTGAACCTGGCTGTTACTGCACCGATGGCAGAGTGCTGAGTGTTAACAGCACAGCCTGTGTTGACGCTGAGCAGTGTCCCTGCCTCAATCTGGCCACCGGCCAGCGTGTTGCCCCTGGAAACGCAATCCTCTCTCCCGACGGCTGCAACAACTGGTGAGGGAAGGGAAGGTAGCTGAAAGAAAATGTGATGTTCAGTGTTGCACAGTGGCTGTATCACGGCAGGGAATTCTTTCAGTCATGTGTTTTGTGTTTTCTGTGTTTAGTACCTGTGATGGAGGGCAGCTTACCTGCAGCAACAATCCATGTCCAGGTTTGATAACGATCTTCTTCTGGCTTGAACATGTTTTGCATTCTCACATACATGATTTTTTTCATTCTTTGGCATTAAAAGCATTACTGATTAAAAGTTAGAGATTAGTTCTCTCTCTCTCTCTTTCTCTCTCTTCCTCTCTCTCCTTCTCTCTCTTCCTCTCTCTCCTTCTCTCTCTCTTCCTCTCTCTCCTTCTCTCTCTCTGCTTCTCTCTCTCTTCCTCTCTCTCCTTCTCTCTCTCTCCTATCTCTCTCTGCTTCTCTCTCTCTTCCTCTCTCTCCTTCTCTCTCTCTCTCCTATCTCTCTCTGCTCCTCTCTCTCTTCCTCTCTCTCCTTCTCTCTCTCTCTCCTGTCTCTCAGTGGAAGGAGGTTGGTGTGAGTGGTCCGGATGGACGCCGTGCTCTAAAACGTGCGGTGCTGAGTGGGTATCTCGCTATAGGAGCTGTGCCTGTCCTGAACCCAGAGCAGGAGGTGCAGCATGTCCAGGGCTGCAGGAGGAGCATGGAGGTCTGGGTGTGCAGATCCAGAGACAGCCCTGCCCTTCCATCACCTTCTGTCCAGGTTACACTCATCTCCATCAGTAATCATGCGTGGGAGTTATAGTTGATTCAGTGAGCAGATTTACCTGCTGCATAACTCAGGTAGCGCTCATGTTAAAATGTGATCTAAATAGGATTCTTCCTAACTAGAAATTTCTTTTGACTACCTCTCTACCCCGTGTGTGTGTGTGTGTGT
>JAOYMR010000007.1:13990104-14025307 GCA_025802075.1 Tenebrosternarchus preto | reverse complement strand
ATGTGATCTAAATAGGATTCTTCCTAACTAGAAATTTCTTTTGACTACCTCTCTACCCCGTGTGTGTGTGTGTGTGTGTGTGTGTGTGTGTGTGTGTGTGCAGTGAATGGATCGTGGGGCATGTGGAGCACGTGGTCAGAGTGTGACGCATGCGCAGGCGTGTCGGTGAGAAAGCGGGACTGTAACAGCCCCCCTGCACGCTTCGGCGGTCTACCCTGCCATGGGGAACGTATCCAGAGCCGTGGCTGCCATGACAACTGGACCGTGTGCACAGGTGAGCTGTCCTCCAGCATTCAGGCAGTTTTTGATCACAACTCAAGGCCATGCGCTACATTAGCATTCTTCCAACTTCCTTTTATCATTTTGGTTCTGTCACTCAGAATGCGGGGGAGGGCAGGAGGAGTGGCCTTGTGGGAAGCCATGCCCTCGGTCCTGCGAGGATTTCCATGGTGACACAGAGTGCGTGGACACACCCGGATGCAGTCGTACCTGTGGTTGCCCCGGAGCAATGGTTCTGCAGGACGGGGTGTGTGTGGAGACAGAACAGTGCCGCTGCAAACTCCCCAACAGCACCGCCGGTGAGGAATAAGCCCCGCCTTCCACGGATGGAGTTAAGCATTATTATGCAAAATAGTTTGATTTCTACAGCTCTTATCTCACTGCTGAAATGAATGAACTGTATCATTTAATTATATTCTTAATGGACTATATGAATTCTTTCTGCATTAACTGGGCTGCTTCTTGTTCTTTATTTTCCCATAATTCAGTGGGTTTAAATATCAACAGCACTTCATGGGAGTGGCCTGATAACACAGATTGGCAGTATGCAAATTCAGGAGAGAGCATCGTCAGAGACTGCAGCAACTGGTAATGTTGGCCAGAACTTCCTCACTAACCAACTCTAGTATGTAAGTCCTGCTCCAAAATGCATAGTGCTATAATCTGTAGTTATAATCAGCAGATTTGCTTTGTGGGCGTTTCTTCCACAGCACATGTGAAGCAGGTATTCTGCACTGTGAGTCAGTTCCTGGTTGCTTTGTCGATGGTGGTTGGAGCCAGTGGGCGCCCTGGTCAGAGTGCTCAGTGCCGTGTGGGGGTGGAGTCCAGCTTCGGATTCGTCAGTGTGATAACCCTGCCCCTCAAGGGGGTGGGAGAGAGTGCAGTGGAGCAGGTGACCAGCAGAAGGAGTGTAACAGCCAAGTCTGTACAGGTTTGTGAACCTAGGCATAAAAACTACCCTTAACACTTCCATTAGAATATATGTTACATTATTAATATATGATGAAGTATATTTTTACAATAGTTTCCTTAGTTTCTTTCATTAAAGTCAACCCTGTTCTACTGCCCAGTTCAGTTTAGTCCAGCACAGCATGAGCCTGTATTGATTGTAACAAAGCCATCAGTCTCTGTAACTGTGTTCCACAGACGCAGGGCCGTGGTCGGACTGGTCGGCGTGGTCTGTGTGCTCCGTCTCCTGCGGTGGAGGGGTCCAGAGGCGCAGTCGTTCCTGCCGCTCTCCCCCCTGTACGGGCGTGACCCGCCAGAGCAAGACCTGCAACACGCAGGTGTGCCTGGGTAAGTCTCTCCGCGTCTCTCCCCAGCACCTTTTAACGGGCCCTGAGCCTCAGCAGGGCGTGGCGAACGGCAGGCGACCTTCACGCTCGAACTCCACGCTCGTTCTCCACGCACGGCTGCCCCGGGACTGGCCTGATTTCCAATTTCAAAAATAACAGCCCATCTGAAATCACGTGAAGGGCTTTCATTAACATGCGGATGTGTTACATTTTTTGCGTGTGTCATCCCACCACTGGTCTAGCCTACCTATTTTTCCACCAGAGATCATCACTGTACTCATAACTGGTAGAATCAAAGGGGGGTATGAACTCCCCCAGTACCCTCAGGACATCTGTTTCACTGCTGACTTGGGAGTGTAAATACTGATATGAATCTAAATGATGGATGCTTTTTTTCTGTCCCTCTCAGGAACTAACCTTTAGAACACCGCTAATCAAAAGTGCTTAATCTCACATTTTTTCATGGTCCCACAGGAAACAAACCTTCCCCAAGTGAGAATCTTATCAAATTTTACATTTGTGATCTAGGAAATAGAGTCAGACTCTAATATTTTATGGAGATTTGAAGTGTGCTTACAACTCACACTAAGGTGTGTTTGCTGCTGGAATTAAGGCCTCCCAGAAGAGCTGCAGCTAATCACCCAGGGCGAGGGGAGGCACACCAGAGCGCCCGTTAGGCACAGTCAGCCGTGACAGCTGGCTAGGCACCACACTTATTTCGTGGCAAACGGACTCTGCTCTACGGCATTTCACCTCTCCTTGGGGCTTTGTGAATCAAGGCAGGCTATTTCAGGAGACCCTGCCACGAAATAATCTGCTCATTTTGCAATTCCAGTTTTGCTAAAGCTGCACGTTCATAGTGAAGACAAGTGACTATAAAGTACATCAGTTTTAGGTGTGGTTTTGGGTCAAGGAGTATGTGAAGTACAAATGTGTCATGTTCTCCTGCGGAAATAGATTGTATATAGCAGAAATTACTCCATATTAGATTACCATTGGTGTATGGATGTATGCAGGATGACTTGGTGTATGTGAACAGTCTCACAAAAGGATTGTAAATACTGCTGTTCAACATTGTAAATATTTGTAGGTTCCAAATCGAAATTCTTTCCTGAATCCCCAGAATTCAGTTCGGTGTTGTAGTACGGTGTGTTCTCTGTGTGGGTTAGAGGTGGGCTGCCCCCCAGGACGCCTGTACCGGGAGTGTGAGAGAGGCGAGGGGTGCCCCTTCAGCTGTGACCAGCTCAGTGGTCAGGAGGGCTGCTTCTCGGAGGCCTGTGAGGAGGGCTGCCACTGCCCACCCAATACCTACCTGCACCACGGAGCCTGCCTACAGGTCAGAGCGCCGCCCTGCTGACGTTTAGCAATCCATTACTGCAATTACCGCACAATGGGAGTGTGCTAGGACGCCCTAGAATAATCATGTGGATACTTTGAGTGCTCGCCACATTGCGCTTGTCTCTGTGTTTTAAGGCTCTATGCTAACATAATGGCTCTGCAGAGTTGGGAAATGCTGTCTGATGTCACCTGTGTAGGCATGTCCATGCCTGGTGGACAGAGAGCTCTTGAGTGCACTTCAGAGAGTGTCTGTGACCCCGGAGGCAAGTCCAGACCTACAGAACGTCACCATGGGAACTGAGCTCTGGTCTGGAGAGGAGTTGATGCATGAGTGTAGCACCTGGTAAGAAGAGCTGCTTTTGAAAACCTTTATTTAATGCCAATCAGGTGAGCAGCACTGACCTTCCGAAAGGTCTCCATGCTTCCTCCAGCCTCCCTGTGGTGTAACTGAGAGGCGTGTAGGTGGAAATGCCCTACTCAAGAGCAAGGCCTAAATCATTTACAGTGCCACTAGAATCTGTACTGCTGAAAGTTTTAATACACACTCCATTCTCTGTAACTCCTGGTGTATTTAAAGCTTAGGTACATACCGAATTTGATCTGAGAGCCAGTCTGATTGGCTGAACAGATGACGTGCAATACACAAGAAAAACTGTGTTTGAGACATGTGTGTCTTCCCCAGTGAGGGCAGGCTGGGTTCACAGCCCAAAATGGTAATAACGTTGACTTGAACCTGAACTTAATTGGTCAGTGTAACCACATTGTTGTTGGATGTCCCTCTCAGTTTGTGTGTGCACAGCCAGTGGAACTGCTCGCTGGTGCCTTGTCCTCGTGACGGAGGCCTGAGCCCCTGGGGCCCCTGGGGGTCCTGTTCACTCAGCTGTGGGGGTTTGGGGCAGAAGGTACGCAACAGGACCTGCACCCAGCCCAGCCCAGCCCATGGGGGGCGAGACTGTGTGGGACCCCTGCAGGAGACCGCGTACTGCCAGACCCCAGACTGCCCAGGTAAGACAAAGACCCTCAACATGTCATATTCCTACTTCTCTCTATTTGAGTAAAATATCAAATGTATATAAAACATATATTTCAAAAATATGTTTATATAGCATATTTGAAGTATATTTGTTTAGAAACATATCACATCACAGATATCAGGTGGTGTATCAATATAGTACTGCAACAATTCCTGTGAATGTTCTCACTTACTGCTTTGGTAATCCTAAAGAACTGTAATACCTTAGGGAATATGGATTTGTTTTGTGAATCTGATTTATATCCACTTTACTTGCAGTGGATGTGCGTCCTACAGAAGAACCACCTCTATCAGGTAACAATGCAACCATGAAGTTTATTGTAAAGGTTTATAATACTAGGTCTAGGTCTTCATAATTCAGCCAACTCGTTCTTAGTTCATGTCAGTCCCTTAGTGTGTCGCTAAGGTCTGTCTCTCTCTCTGTCTCTCTTTTTCTCTTTCTCTTTCTTTCTCTCTCTCTCTCTTTCTCTCTCTCTCTCTCTCTCTCTCTCTCTCTCACTGCAGATGAAGATTTGGGCTTCTCCCAGTGGACAGCATGGAGTACATGTTCTAAAAGCTGCATTGATGTGGGACGTCCCGCGCTGAAGACTCGCACGAGAGAATGTGTCAGTGCGCCCTGCTCAGGACAGAACAGGCAACAGAGAGTGTGCAACCTCCCTCAGTGTCCCGGTAAACTTGAACCCACACTCCACACTTCACTTTCCTCTCTCCACACTCCACACTCCACTCTCCACACTCCACTCTCCACTCTCCACACTCCACTCTCCACTCTCCACTCTCCACTCTCCACACTCCACTCTCCACTCTCCACTCTCCACACTCCACTCTCCACACTCCACTCTCCTCACTCCACTCTCCACTCTCCTCACTCCACATGCCTGTAAGGTGACTTAGCAATGCTGTTCTCTGGGAGATGGTGGGGTATGTGTGGGAGAGGAGTGTGCCCACAGGAACTGCTCATGGGTGGAGTGGGGAGAGTGGGGTGTGTGCTCACGCTCCTGCGGGGTTGGCCAGCAGCAGCGCTTCCGGACCTTTCTTGCCCCGGGTGTTAACGGGACCTGGTGCCCGGATATCCTCGGGGGCAACATGGAGAACCGCTTCTGCAACATCCGTGCCTGCCGTGGTACGGAAACTGACTGTTTCCTTCAATGTTGAGCTACAGTGGTAGAACATAAAAGATTATTATTGATAATTTGGCTTTTCGCTTGTTTTGATAAAGTTTTAACATAGAAAACAGACATAAATCGCTCTGGATAAGAGCTGCAGATGATTGCATATCAACAGAGATGTTCAGAATACAAACAAAAGCTTCCAGGATCTTTATAGGAGAAGCTTAGAGCTGTTCCTGAGGGCTCCGGTGCTGTCTCTCCTCAGTGGATGGGAGCTGGTCGCGCTGGAGCTCGTGGTCCCGCTGTGATAAGCTGTGTGGGGGTGGCCGCTCCATCCGAACTCGCTCCTGTTCCAGCCCTCCCCCCAAGAACGGGGGACACAAGTGTGTCGGAGAGAAGAACCAGGTCAAACCCTGCAACACCAAGCCATGTGGTATGACTGTCTAAAATGCTCTCCTTTCAGTGTTCTATCTGAAGTGTTAAGGCCTAGCATGCACTTAAATGTTTAATATAGGCTGGCAACCTTGTTGCGCAGTGATGCTGTAGGACCTGCTGTAGAACAGATGGACTTTCACTTCATTTGGCATGATTTTCAGTGTTTGTGCATTAAAATTCATATAGCGAGTGGCATGTAACCTAGAACGTGTTGTTTATGATTGTGCTGTCCATGTGTGTATGTGCCAGATGAACAAGGGTGCCCACTGGGTCAGGAATTCGTGCCTTGTGCCAATGAATGTCCTCAGCGTTGCTCAGACCTGCAGCAAGGCATTCAGTGCCAGGCCAATACCGAGTGCCAGGCTGGCTGTCGCTGCCCTCGGGGTAAGGGGCAAGAGGGATCTGATTTTCTATTTCTATTTATCTTTAGTCACTTTTATTTACAATCAACTGTATCAAGGTGTAGATAAGTACACAGTAAGGATGTTTATGCTATGATAACTTCTGTTGTGTGTATGTGTGTGTGTAGGTGAGCTACAACAGGATGGGGTGTGTGTAAAGCTATGGCAGTGTGACTGTGTGGATGCTCTGGGTCAGAGCTGGGCTGCAGGTAGCCAGCACCAAGTGGACTGTAACAACTGCACCTGTGCAGATGGAGTACTGTCCTGCACAAACCACAGCTGCACAGAGGAGAGCAGCTGCTCCTGGAGCTCCTGGTCCAGCTGGGCATCCTGCAGTGCCACCTGTGAGTCAGGACAGAAAACGCGCTTCAGGTTAGAGCTGCAGACAGGTTCTTCTTGTCATGCTTTCCCCTGCACTGCAATTCTAATGTTTTTTTTTTTCTTTCTCATATTGAATAATTTCTCTTTCACATTGCACACCTGTATTAGTGAGTTTAAATGGGAGCAAGGCTAAAGGTTAAAAGGTGTTCCTGGAGTGAAACAGGATTAGGAAACAGAACCTCAGCAGGGTTTTCACATGAGATAAAATTTAATTCTTGCATTTGTGGATTTAAAACAATGGTCCTGTCATTCAGATTCTGATGTTTACTTTGGGAAAGAACAGGGTCAGGAGTGGGATGGGAGAAGGATAGAGGTGAACAATGAGAGATAATGAAAATGGATCGGCTTTGTGAACTGGCATTGGGGCTGTCCTTCACAGATCACTGATACCAGAGAGTCCAGATGTTGATTGTAATTTTGAGGAGGTTCAGCACAAACCATGTGACCTAGGGCCTTGTCCTCCATTGTGTCTCCGTGGCAATGAGGAGCTGTCTGTTGGAGACACATGGTTACAAGGGGAATGTAAACAATGGTAGGTGAGATGAATGTGTTTTTAAGATTGAAGTATCTGGATATGAGATTAAATGATGATAATGTAAATAATGTAAGTAAACAAAAGTACAGACAAATCTCTTACATCACAGTACAGTATATAAACTGGATTTTTTTTCTTATTTTGTGTTTTTATATTCAGCACATGCATCCCTGAGGGAGAGTATTGCCAAGAAATTGACTGTCGAGGTAAGTACAAACTGCACTGACCGGAACCGTAAAAGCAAATTTTCTTGAAATGGCCACCAAAAACACATTTTGGAGTTGCAGATCATTCACTTAAAGGAATCTCAGTCCCAAAATGCACATTTTATGATAGTATGTGAGCTCTCCGAACTCAGAAAGAATTTTTTCTTGGCAGTGGATGGAGGTTGGACTCCATGGTCCATGTGGTCTGACTGTACTGTGTCGTGTGGTCGTGGAGGTCAAGTCCGCAGCAGGGCCTGTATCAACCCACCGCCACGTAACAACGGCACCTACTGCTCTGGACCAGAGAGAGAGGCCCAGCACTGCCATGCTGCTCCCTGCCTCGGTACACCTGTGTTTAGTGTGTTCTGTACTGTACTGTGTTCAATATTTCTTACCTACAGTATTTTTGATGTCCCATATGTTGAGTACTCACATATGTGAGTTGTGCTTACTCACAAATTAATAATGTCCCTGAAAAAAATCCAAGCAAATCTTTAAACGCATCAATCAAAAGGTGTAGTGGCTATTTTGCATTTAACGATGAATATCTGGCACTGATGAAGATGAATAATGGCCTGGTCCTGTCTCTCGGTACCAGATGATGTGTGTCCATGGTCCAGCTGGTCGGCATGCTCTCGGAGCTGCGGTGCGGGTGTGGTCTCTAGACGCAGGCAGTGTGTGTGTGAGGAGGACAAGGATGATCATGCCTGTCCTGCTGACACAGAGGCAGAGAGACACAGAGAGGACACTCAGCTGTGCTACAGGAGACCTTGTCCAGGTGTGGCATCCTGTAACAGAGGTTCTGACAGTGCCTCAAATGCTTATTTGTAGTACAACACCAACAATATTCATGTTATCCTGTAAAATCACATAACTCAAATACAAAACTACAGAGACTGAATCCATCTAAGCCACGCCCACACCGGTCAGACCCACAAGGTTTTACGAGATTCCAAGACGCATAACATCAAAAAAGAAGTGATAGTTGTGAGTTGTTTTGTTAGCTATAAACATACTTTAAGGAATCCTGATAGTATCCTTGTCTGTGTGTGAAGCAGACTTTAACAAAGTTAATTTTTTGTTTAAGAAAATTTTTCATACATTAGTTAAGCTACCTAGATTTTAGCTACATTAGCTCGCTCTAGGTTAGCTAGGTAACAGGTAATAAATTACTTATAACTAAATGGAATGTCTAAATGGTTCATCCTCACTCATCAGTAGCTTTTTCATACTGATTTTGGGATAGAAAAAAAGGACAATAATCAGATTTATTTTTCTATGTATCTGGAACTTTGGGCGCAAGGGTGCTGAACTATCCTGGTGCTGACATTTTATGTTAAAGCTTTTTCAAGATAATTTCCCATTTGCGCGAGCTTCACGGAAGGGGCGTGGTTTTCCCTTCTAGATTTCGAGATGCTCCGTCTCTATAGTTTCATTTCAGATTTCATTAAGATTTCCACATACTATAGTGATACTGCACATTTCCCACCAACTTCGTTAACATTTTTTTTTATTTGTGGTTGTTCGTTCACGCTGTTTAAGCAAGACAATCATACAACGTCACATCTCAATCTTATGTAGTGTCAAAACATCTTTTTGGTATCTTAAGTGTTCTCTCACCTGGAAATTAAGTTTCTTTCAATCCAATCCAACCCACAGACTGTCCCATGTCCGAGTGGACTGAGTGGACTGAGTGTTCGTGTGTGTCACCATGGCAGCTGCGGTATCGTGCACCACTCTCTTCTGCCACTAGGGGCCAGCACTGCACTGAGCTTGAGCGACAGATCAGACCCTGCAGACCTCAAGACTGCCAGGGTGAGTGTACTGTACGTGAGTGTGTGCGTGTGGGTATATTTGTGCCCACATCCTTATTGTATCTCAAAAAAACAGGTTGCATCTTTATATAAAGTGCACCATAGGGTATGTTTACCTTTATATGATTCTGAATTTTTCTACTCAGTATTTGTCCTTCTGTTTCCTGCTGTGTCCATGACTGTGTCAGACTGTGTGGAGCCCTTCCAGCCAGACTGTGGTTCTCCGTGTGAGAAGCAATGTGTTCTGCATGGCCAGGTGGATGCCTGCATGGTTCAGTCACAGTGCACTCCAGGCTGCTACTGTCCTCAGGTCAGCCTGACCCTCCACTACTCGGAATTCAAGGAAACATCTCCAACTAACTTTACCTAGCCTATTTAAATCCATGAGTTCTGAAGCACTGACCTTGCAGTGAAAGCAGAATGTTTCTTTCTCTCGTGTAGTGTGAGACACACCTTCTCTCACCTCACATTTTATTTCCAAGAATATAAAGTTTGGTGTCAGTCTGTCAACATCCCTGAGCTAATTTTACCATCAGACATAGCAAGGCATCTTGGCAACAGACTGAAACAAGAGCACCAGTATTCTTCCAAATGCATTATCCAGACTGCAACTAGCGGTTCATAATGTGAAATGTAGGGACCTTCTGTTTGGATGAAAGCCTGGATGAAGCTTCATTAAAGCACTTTGATTGGCCGGATCCTGCAGGGTCTTCTGCAGCAGAATGGCACGTGTGTGCCTCCAGAGCAGTGTGGCTGTGTTCATCTCCTCCAGCAGGACTCGGGCATGCCTGTTCCCATCACCGTCCCACAGGGGGCGCTGGTCACTGAAGGCTGCAGCACATGGTGAGATCAATGATACATGTCCTTAAAATCAGCTTTAATAATAAAGTGGGTGTGTCCTTCGGTTTAGAGAGTCATTTGGTAAGATAATCAAATGCAGACTGACTGAAGAGACACAGAGAGAAAGAGAAAGAGAAATGAGTGGTTACAACTCCTCTGATTTTCTGTTTTGTGTGTCTTTTAGTTTATGCCATGATGGGTCTTTGCAGTGTGATTCTCGGGAATGTGAAGGTAACACATTTCAGATTTACAAAGATTTACAACAAGGAGGTTGTTTAATATCCCTGACTGTGCTTTTTGCTCTCAATTCTTTCATTTATTCTCTCTCACACTCATTCTCTCTATTTCCCTCTCTCACACACACACTAATGCTCTCTATTTCTCTCTCTCTCTCACACACACACACACACACACACACACTCATTCTTTCTGTCTCACTCATTCTGTCTCTCTTTCTCTCTCAGTGTCTCTCAGTGAATGGTCAGAGTGGACGCCGTGCTCCCCGTGCATTCCAGTTTCCTCACTCTATCACCCTGGCATTGCTGGGGCTGTGGGTGGAGGTGCGGTTGGAGGCACGGGTGAAAATGCGGGGAGGCATGAGACCCCTGCAGCTCTGGTGTCTGTGCAGAGACGCTACCGGGCGTGTCTGGATGTAGACTCTGGTATGCCCGTCGGCGTAAGAGAAGGGGAATGCTCCAAACCCCTGGAGGAGGAGAGGGTCTGCCCTCGGCCTGACGTCTGCAAAGGTGGGTAACCTGTAGAATTACTGAGGCTTCAGTGTTCTATTAGACTACTGCTTAATGCTGACACATCAGACACATTCAAACACTTCACCTGTGCAATATATGGTACTTTTTGTCAACAGCTTTCACAGCACTACTAAATATAGGGAGACAGTCATTTGTGTTAGACAAAGCTAAGGTCAGTAGCTGTGTTGGTAGTTTCAGTCTGAAGGCCTGAGCTTCAAAACTTTGAAGCTGTGCGAGAACTTTGAACGGTATATCTATGTGCTGAGTGTGTGGTGTTAATGTGCTTTCTTCTGCAGACCCATGCCAGTGGAGTGTGTGGGGGCCGTGGAGTGTGTGCCAGGAGCCGTGTAGTGGAGGCTTCCGCTGGCGCGAACGCAAAGCCTTGGCACCAACACCTGGACCCCACTGCACACGAGAGCAGCATCAGTCACAGAACTGCAACACTGCCCTGTGTCCTGGTACACACACATACGTACATATATACACACACACGCACAGTGTGTACATACACACGTATACACATACACACATACAGGGAGTATATATAAATATATACAGTACCATGCTAAAGTATAATGGCATGGTATAATGTGTAATTATTGTTATATATTGTATATCAATTTAATACCAGAAAATCTGTATGCAGAATTAAAAAACATTACAATAAAAAAAACAGCCTCTACAGTAGCAGGTACTTCGCCTGACAAACAAACCAAAAGATACTTCAGAAAACTCCAGGATAGTCTCCCCAGAAGGCTTTAAGATGTACTTAGTGCTAAGGGAGACCACCTTAATAGTGACTTTTGCCTGTAGAAACCATTTTATTCTAAAAATAGTTTTTTTTTAATTTTGTGTAAATATTTCCCATATTTTCCTGTAGGTATCTGAGTAATATATTAGATGAGAACACACACACACACTCACAAACACACATACCAGAGTTACTCAGTTCACCTTGGTGACTGCTTACAGGTGAGCACTGTGAGGATAGGGGGCGGGTCTATGAGGCTTACTGCGCCAATCAGTGTCCTCGGAGCTGTGCTGACCTCTGGGAGCATGTGCAGTGTCTCCAGGGAGCATGTCACCCAGGTACCGCCCTCACCTAACAGCATACACTAACAGCATAATAACAATGCTGCACACTAACACCCATTACTACTGACCACACCCACCCACCCAGAGCAGAACCTATAGACCACATGCTCTATAGACCACGTGGATCTTTCATCATGTTACTGTTTACTGAAGTGAGATGTTCTATGCCAGTGTTAAATCATTCTGTTACCTCACTCAACTGTGTGTGTGTGTGTGACTGGCCATGTGTGTGTGTGTGTATGTGTGTGTGTGCAGGTTGCCGGTGTCCTGACGGCTGGTTATTGCAGGATCGGGAGTGTGTGAGAGTGTCAGCATGTCGCTGTGGGCTTCCAATGGAAAATGGCACTCTTGAGCTTACACCTGGCCAGAACGTCACAGTCAGCTGCAACACTTGGTAGAATACACACACACACACACACCTGGAAAAAAAGAGTTATATCAGCAATGTATGGATGATACGATATATTTTATTTTACAATGTACTTGTAGTATATGTAAATGCTAATAAACCAGGAACCCTCTCGGTAACCTGCAGAATGATAAATGATCTTTATAGTGTGTGTACGAACGGATCTTTGGTGTGTACGGATCGCTCCTGCCCTGTTTACGGCCCCTGGGGGACCTGGAGCGAGTGCTCGGTGTCCTGTGAGACAGGACAGAGGACACGCACAAGACCCTGCGCAGATACACCTGGAGGTCCAACCTGTGCAGATACCATTCAGAATCAGGCCTGCACTATGCCACCATGTCCAGGTATACTTATGATCAATATACACAGCACAGTAACACTACACACACACATTCATACCTTCTTTTGCTTGACAGTACTGTTTTATGTGTTTAGGTCATTCGTTCATTCACCCACTGATACATTTGTAGTACAGCATAATGTAGTAAAAGATGTCACTCATTAGGTAGCTATACAGTCCCAGTTCTGTTCTGATTCAGCCCATGTGTCTTCTTATAGCTGGATGTATAGTGAGTGAGTGGTCCACCTGGAGTGAGTGCAGCGCCTCCTGTGGTGGAGGAGTGTCCATGCGCAGTAAGAGTGTTCTGCAGGAGCCTGAACCTGGAGGACTGGCCTGCCCATCTCTTGTGGAGCAGCACACTGCCTGCAATACCAACAGCTGCCTGCCTGGTGAGGAAAGCCATATTCATGAGCTTAAACGTGCGCACACACACACACACACACACACACACAATGTGCCATTCCAGGTTATTGTTGGATTTGATACCTTAGCTTAGCATTAAATGCTTTACAACCTGAGTATAATTCTGTATAGGCAATGACTTTTTATTCATGAGCTGCCAAATCACGGGCCACACTGTACTTTTCATTTCTGCTGCATTTTTATGAAAGCCTACACCACTAGAGAATAGTGCCACTCTAACACAAGCACAGGTGTTCTCCTAGAAGGCACATCAATGTCGTTTTCCAGTTCTTGTTATCATTTCCAAAAGTTCCAAAATGTATTTTACACTATGATAAGTGTATTAGAACTGTGCTAATAGTCTCTGGGGATGTCTTACCAAATGTACTGTAACCACATGTTTCCTTTCACCTTAATGCCCTGACAGTTTAAACATCCTGGCTATAGACATTCAGCCTCTACCCAGGAGTAGCTGTCCACATTCCAGCATGTGGGGGTGGATGACACTGTCCTTCCAGGACCTCACCACCCCTCTTTCATGGGATGTTATACTAAATCTGTCAGCCACACACGTAGTCACATAGCAAAAGCAAGCGCTGAGCTTTCCTCCAGCTCTCTGATATAGACCACTCTGCATTGCTGGGTCACATGAAAAGAAGAAGTAGCAAACCTCACATATCTTAGAGATATAAGTGTTCTACCTTTAAGAACCCCAATTACTGAATAATGTTTGGAAACTGGAGAAGATTATATTGAAAAAAAAATCTCAAACTATCTGTGGCTCTGATACACTCCAGAAATTATGTGACCTTCATGTTTAGAAACTGCAGTTTTGCAGCTAACAGCACATAATAAAATATGATTTCAGAGGTCCATTTAAAATCAGTAAGAATGTTCAAATGAAACACCATTCAAAGAATGTTTCCTGTAGAGTAATAGGACGAGTGCAGGGTTTAAACGGCAGAGACACAGCCCGAATGTCGTTAACACATGCTTTAAGCATCCATTTCCATTGCAGCTGGATAAAAGTATAGTGGTCAGTGTACCTACCCTTAAATTAGGGCCAGTGTCTAGGTCAACTGAGTTGTTTTTAATGCAATTTCTTGTTTCTCATTTTCTTTTTCTTTTTTTTGTTGTCTTGTTTTACCCTGTGTCAGAGTGTCCTGCGGGTCAGGTGTTCAGTCTGTGTGCAGGCGTGTGCCCGTTCTCGTGTCAGGATCTGTGGCCTGGGAACCAGTGTGTGGCAGGAAGTTGTGTCCCAGGCTGTTCCTGCCCTCCTAACACAGTAAATCAGCCTTTCACAACATTAAACCCACTTCAGAACAGGTCTAAATGTAACCCAAACACCTCAGAACAGGTCTAAATGTAACCCAAACACCCGAGAACAGGTCTAAATTTACCCAAACACCTGAGAACAGGTCTAAATGTAACCTGAACACCTCAGAACCTTTGGGACCAAGTTAGCAATTTCATGGCCTTTGTTTAATCTTTTGAGCTTTAGCCACTTGTGTTATTATGATAAAAATGTTTCTTGCTATGCATTAGAGAGTAAAATGGAAGCCATTTTACTCTAAAGAGCACACATAATCAATATAATATAGATTGACTAATGTGGTCAACATATATCAAGACACCCCCCCCCCCCCAAAAAAAAAAAAAAAACCTAACTAAAAGAACAGCAGAAACCCATGGGTTTTTATTCCCAAACCAAAAGCTCTGATCTGAGATGAGCACACCAGTCCAGATAACGGTGTTGTTCTCTGCTCCTGTAGGTTATGCTCAACGGCTCCTGTGTGGCCCACTCCCAGTGCCCTTGCTCCTCTCTGTCCCTGCTCCTGTGGTCCCCCAGTATCTCCCTGGATGGCCTGGAGAAGGAGCTTCCTCCTGGTACTGTAGTACCACACCTCTGCAATGCCTGGTAAGAATCTCTCCCTGCTTTCATGGATTCTTTTAGTATGTAACATCCTCCCCTTCTTTTCCCACTGGGACTAGGATGTTGCTGAAAGCATATTGATTATGAATATGTGACATATATGTGCACACACAGGACACTGTAGGAGACAGGGTGACTATGGATTTATATATAGACTCAGTATGAGGGTGAGAATGATTTTTACACTCACGTGTTATGAAGATTTAAAGGGTGTAACAAGAAAGGAGTCTTAGTTGACCATTTGTAAAATGGAAAGGATGAGAGAGATGTGATTATTGGGTTGGGTATGTGATTTGGCTTTAATAACACAATGAACAAACATTTGAACGTGCCAGCTGATGCTTGTACGTAGCTCTCTGTGTGAGTACCCTGAGTTGTGCTCCATTTTCTCCCTTTTATATCCGCAGTGTGTGTGAAAATGGAGTGTTCAACTGCACAGAGGAATCATGCGATGGTGAGTACAACCCATGCCTCAAAAACATTTTACCACGTCAGCTGGACAGAAAGCTCCAGGTCCTGTCAAAACACTGTCCCAGATGTTCTGAGGCAGTGCAGGACAGTTTCCCATGGTTGTGCTGCTCTCCACTTCTTGTAAAGCCTTTGTTGTTGTTTCATGCCACCTTCAGCAATTTATGACTGGGCCTTTCCACTGTCCCTACTATGCAGTCGGTAATAGTGTGTGTGTGTGTGTGTGTGTGTGTGTGTGGTAGTGGACTGTGAATGGAGCGGCTGGTCCGAGTGGAGTTCGTGTTCAGTAAGCTGTGGATCTGGAGAGCAGAGCTCCAGTCGTTCTGTAACTCAGCCCAGACGGTTCGACGGCCGTGAGTGTGAGGGACCCAGCCACCGTAGCAGGCTCTGCACACAGCCCGACTGCGGTAAGAACCTACACGGTTCCACATCAGCACACCGCTGGGGACCTGCTCCCAGATGGGGATACAGGGTTGGCCTGAGCTGAGTCACAGCCACCTCAAGCTCTGACAGACACATCAAATGATGATATCAGGCATTGCTTAATGAGGCGTCTTGCTCTGCTGTAGCCTGCCCAGAGGGGGAACGCTGGAGACGCTCTGTGCTGGGGGACACGCGCGTGTGTGAGCGGGCGTGTCTGGACATGTACGCCGCTGGACCACTGAACTGCAGCCAAGAGGGTGGGCTATCTGAGGGCTGTGTGTGTGAGGAAGGGCTCTATCGCACTGCTGACGGCCGGTGTGTGATCCCCGCTCTCTGTCCGTGTGAGGAGGACGGCATGCAGCGAGAGGTGCACACACACACACCACACACATACTCACAGATGTACAAAGTATGTGAAGCTTTGTTCATTTGTATAAGTGTCACACCCGTTTACTCTTGGTTTAGCACTTTCAGCAGTCATACCCCCTAATGACATGCGCAGCCAGAATCACCCATCTGCAAAACAGTTTGCTCTTTATCCTATAATTGTAATGCCAGTTACGTTGTATATTTATCCTTAAAAAGGGCCTAATTATCAGACCTGATGGATTACACTCCTGGATCCTTCTTGTGAATGGCACTATAATAATTACTCTCATCAATAATGTCTAAAATTGTTGAAAGCTTTGCTGTAACACTGGAATGAACAAAATTTCTCGATTCTGAGGATCATGATGATTTAAACTAGATTGGCCAAAGCTATGACAATTTTCGTAAGGCAAATCAGCCACCCAGTTGCCCCTCCCCTGCTGTGAAGCGATTAGCTAACAGGACTAGCGCCTGTTGTCATGCTAATGGCGCTGGTGTTTTCCGTCTTCGGAAGTAAGAAAGAGTTGGGCTCACAGTCAGCAAAGCCGAACTTTGCAAGCGAGTGTCGATCCTCTTGTGGAAAAAATCTGCTTTGTATGCCAGCTTTTATCTCGAGTCAGAAGAACACGACTACATCAATTCAAAGAAATCTACAGTGCTTCATAGTCGTGAAATGTGCAGACGCGACAATAGCATGCATAAGCGTTAAAGATATGGATATGCGATAATGTTTCAGAGTTGTAAATTAGAGATGGCTGTGTTTAGCAGATATGAAATATGCAGATGCCATACTTCTCAGTGAAATAAATCGATTTTTTCTCTCTGTGCATATCTATCTATCTATCTATCTATCTATCTATCTATCTATCTATCTATCTATCTATCTATCTATCTAAAGCAAATATTTGAAATTTGAGCGAGAGTGAGATATGTTACTATCTAGGGCTTTCTGAATGCACACTAGAGTCACAGCCTCAATGCCCCTGTCAATTTACATAATAAAGTTGGCTAATGGCCTTTGACCTGTTGGCAAGGAGGAGGGGTGATGTCCTCAAGATCAAGAAATTTTGGTCATTCTAGTTTTTTTTTTTTTTTTTTAAAGCTAGGCATACACTAAGTATATAGCTTAAATGTTATTGTGTGGATGTAAATTGCAGAACATTTGTATAAAATATGTGTGTGTGTGTGTGTGTGTGTGTGGGTGCATCAGCCTGGCTCTGAGTGGGAGGAAGACTGCGACACCTGTCGCTGTGTAAATGGCTTAAAGCAGTGTAAAACCATCTGCCCCCTACTCCTGTGTGAAGAGGTGAGCACTATCACACTGATTTGCTCAAAGGCACATTATCATTACTATGATTTCTACAGCTGTTTACTTACTCTTCTGTTCAATTTATATGGTTCATCATGTGGCATGTCTTGTGTGCAATCTGTTTTATTAGTGTTGGTAGCTGACTGTGTTATCTTACCCCTCAAAAGGCCAACAGTTGTACGACCTAAACAGTAAGGTGTTGCGTGAGAAAGTGTTCCGCGCATGAAAAGGGTCCCTGGGGAGTAGCAGATGTTGGCGGATAGAGTGACTCACTGTGTAGGCCACTGCTCTGGTCAGAAGTTGTACAGCAGATGGCAGCTGAACAACCTGACTCCCACCCCCACCTCCCAACCCACTTGGAGAGGGAGCAGACCTGCTTATCTTGGGGCTCCATGACACAGTTGCTACAACTGCGACCCAAGAGAAAATGTTCAGTAAGGAGAGATGAGCACAGTACTTCAGTGAGATTTCCAAAGGGCATCACAGGCCTTTGACATTTCCATATTTCACAGTGAACACAGTGCTACTTGCTTTTCTGAAAGAGAACCCTGCCTTCTCTTTGCTCTGATTTCTTTTGGACTTTCCCTGCCTGGCAAACCTTAACTGTTTCAGTGGGCCTTTGGCTTCCAACCCCCATACCGCCCCCAGGACAGGGCTCGCTGAAGGCTACCATGGGAATTGTAGTGTGACAGGCAGCGCTGGCCGACGGCTCTTCCTGCTGTCAGTGGCCCTCTCTGGGGTGGTGAATCAACGTGCTATTCTGAGTTGCTCATTGCTGACTGTGATCCTATGCTCTTCTCTCTGCTCTGCCCAGGGCGAAGTCAAGGTAATGGAGGCTGCACAGTGTTGCCCTGTCTGCCGGAAAGAGTACACAGGTATGGATGAGGAGACGATAGTCAAAATCTTACATCACCTTACACATGCCACATTATTAGTGCTCCTCCCTGCCCTCCCTGGGATCGGGGAACTTTGTCAGCGATTCCTGAAAATGTAGTTTGTTGCAGAGTATCAGCTCTGGGATGAGTAGGACGGTTGGTCATTCCTGGCCTGCTATTGTTTTAAAATAAACTAAAACGAACCACTGGAACAAACTGGAAGAGTCAACAGAAAAGTTGTAAGTGATGGAAACCCAATATTTTTTGCTAAAGGAATCTGGAAAATTTTCTCTTCAGCACATCCTCAGTGGACTTTATTAGCTTTTTAGAAAACTAGCTAATGCAGTTCTGTCCATAAATAAAATAAACATGACAGATAAAGAAGTTGTCTCTACTCTTCTAGCAGGAGTCATATTGTCCTTACCATTGAATCACTTCAGAATAAGTTTAGCTCAAGGCTTTTAAGTTCAGCAATGCAATTCATACATTCTAATCAAGGTCGAGGGCTTTTCAAAGTCAGCGAGTTCTCTGTGAGCCTGATTGCTAATTCTTCCTCTTCCATTAAGTCGAGCACAAAAGCCTTTTCTTCAGCCACACTCCCTCAGCTGGCCTTGTCCCTCCTCTCCTCCTGCTCTACTGTGTCTCCTCGTCCTGCAGGGGAACCGCTCGCCCACTGTCACCGCCACACTGAGGTCAGGAACATCACCAAGGGCGACTGTCACCTGGACAACGTGGAGGTCAGCTTCTGCAGGGGGCGCTGTTTGTCTGGAACAGATGTCATTCTGGAGGTATGGTTTACTTGCCAAAATGTGCTTTACCTCATAGGATCTGTACGAACCTGCTAATTGTATGTGCTTATCTAGCAGGTCAGTAAATAAAACTCTGGTCATTACTATAACATAATTAAATAATCTGTGTCTGTTGTGAATCCAGACCCTAATGAGTCATTATATGAGTTTTATTAAGCAATAATATTTGTAATATGTTTAAATGAATACAAAATGACCACATCATGTCTAAGGTCTAAGAGTCTCATGTGAAAGGCAGCTACTGTGAAGGCTATGATCTAGAGATATATTAAGAGTGCTGTTTCTAGGTCAGTTTGTGTGTGTATGTGTGTGCGTGTTTTTTTTTTTACCACACAGTGATAGAAACCATGAAAGACAGTAGGCCCCCTGATTTGAGATCAGCTATCTCATTACTGCTTTGTAAACAGAATCTGCTTGTGTGGGAATCAAAAATCAACACAGATGTTTTATCAAAATGAACTCATCATGATCTAACCTTTAACTGTCTGCCAAATAAAATGTCACCCCGATGGTTCTTTGATCCGCCCATCTAATTTGGAGAATTCTATCTTTGTAATCTGTTTGCTGCAACTGTTAAAAATATGCTTCAGCTCAGAAAGTCTCTCAAGTTACCATGGAGACGAGAAGCAGAGGACTTGCAGTTGGATAGTTTTAACACTGAAATCACACCTTTCTCTTCCTCCTTATTTTATTTCCATTCATATTCCTCCCAGAATCCTCAGTTCAAGCCCCAGTGAAGCTGAACTCGTACATTTGCTTCTCCCTGCCCTAAATTACACCAAAGTTCTCAAGCAGGGAAGGGGAGTAGATGTAGCTTGGAGAGAATATCATTTGGATTGGTGGTAATTCTCTATCTGCTTTTCTATTTCTTTCTTCCATTCCCCTGCCTGTTTGCACCCATCACTCTGTCAAACTGTATTTTTCTCTCTGGTGTCTCTCTCTCCTGTCTGTCTCTCTCATGTCTGTCTCTCCTGTCGCTCTCTCTTTTCACTCCCCATGCTGCACTTCTCTCATTTGTCTTTTTTCTCCATACTGCTTTCTCCCCTCCTCACCCTACTACAATTCCCCATGTTCTCCTCGGTCTCCGCTATGTTCCTCCTTCGCTCCTCTGCCCTTCTCCCTACCCTCTCCCTCTCCCTCTCTTTGTGGCAGGAGCCCTACCTCCAGGCTGTGTGTGACTGCTGCAGTTACAGACTGGACCCCCAGAGTCCTGTGCGCTTCCTGAGCCTGCGGTGTGCCAGCGGAGAGAGCGAGCCCGTTGTGTTGCCCGTCATCCACTCCTGCGAGTGTACCAGCTGCCAGGGTAAGTGGGAGACCACCGTGTGCCCTTGCTTGCTGATCCCCAGCCCTGACTTCTCCCCACACACAACAGTTCAGAAGCTAACAGGTCCTCCTTTTTACCTTCAGAGGCTTGAGGGACAAATGACAGAACAATTAATGAAATGGCTTTATTTATCATATGTGGCTGTACTCTAAAACCTTTATCCTGAGAAAAAATGGAGAGTAAAACACTATGAAAATAGATGAGAGCTCAGTGACTTTATAAGATTCAGAAAGAATTTGACCCCTTATTCCTACAAGTCACCTAATTTACACTCTTCCAGCTTTCATCTTAATCACAACTGACAAAAACAGCACAACTGACTCCACTTCAGATTTATGATCAGCCAGCAGTTAGCCTCCCTATTACACTGAGGCTGCAGAGCTACTGTATCCAGGATATTCACGGCCCGTTGTCGTGACAACAACCCCTCTCCCCATCACGGGAGAACATTCTCTCCATTTACCGTCTCGGCATTTCGATTAAACTGTACTACCCTCACTAAGGCACATGTTTGCATTTTAAACACGCATAATTGCATCAGGGTCTCCCTTTCCAACAATTACACATTAGGCCATTCGTCAGTGCTGCTGATTACATTTAGCTAATCGAATCGCCGGGTCTGTCGCTTAGCAGGGAGCATTTGTCATCATATGGTGTTACAGAATCATGTTTTTTTTTTGTCTGTTTGTTTTTAAATATGCTGTCTTTCACAACATGATTTGAAATGAATGAGGCCGTGGTACATAATGTACAGTGTAGCAGAAATGCTTTGTGCTCCTGTGTGTTCAGTATCACTGCACATTCAAGTCGTCTTTTTTCATCTTTTGTCCTTTTCTATTCGTATTGCATCAGTGGAGTAATAAGGCAGCTAACAGGCACAAACAGCGGGTGATACTCTACCTCACTGTTGCTCTAATGTCTGACTGCTGTTGATTTAATTTTCTCTGCTCTTCTTCTCACAGGAGGAGATCTGTCCAAACGTTAGACTTAATGCTTTCAGAGGGATGGACGACTTTGGGAAACAAGCATCTCTTATGACATCTTCATTATACTTTTATTTAGCTTGTAGTCATTATATGACTGAATTCTTTTTATAGAGTACTTTCTGAAGCTCTCAGACATCTATATTCTGTACAGCGTATAAATTATGTTTTTGTAAGTTAATGCATCTTAGTCCTTTTTATTTTTTTTTAACTTAATTACTTTGTTTTGTACATCTTGTCACAATTAATTAGAAAATTAGCTATATTAGTCAGACCTCAAGCTCTACACTGTGCATTTTGACCAAAGATATTTCTGTTCTACTGAATAAATAATTCCTTTAACACATTTCTTTTTTTTTTATTAAGAATGTGATGTGTCCCCTCAGCACATAATCCACACTTGTGCTCAGTACATTACAGTCCTGCTCATGAACAGTGCTTGTATGCATACTGCGTGTACCACGGAGTGTGAGGTGGTGGTGGTGGTGGTGGTGAGGAAAGACGGAGGGATGGGGGAGGAGGGCGCTGACACATGTAAAAGCGGCAGGCTGGAAGATCTCACTCGTAGAATGCTTCAAAGACAGCCGAGTGTCTTTAACAGAGCGCTCCTGACTAAATATGGGAGTTAAGAGGGAAGAAATCCAGCGCGCCCCCTTGTGGAGAGATCTAGAACCTCGTTTCTTTTACCGAGGACGTATATTTACCCCTCCAAATAATAATAATAAAATAAAATAAAAACATTCTCATTCAGTCAATAACGTGGAGTCAGTTTAGGACTGGCAAACTATAATCAGTTTTCCCAGTTAAAACATTTGTGTTTACAGTGTCGGTTGTCGGGTTTGCAGCGATATCAGACCATAAGCGGTGCCTTTTGTCTGTCTCCGAGTGACGGTAGGGAAACCCCACATCCACGAGTCTTGCATAGACGGTGACGTATCTTGTACAGTCTGGAGCGCTCCCACGCAACACTACAGGAGGTGAAAACCCTAGCCCCGTCCCTGAATTAAACAAAGCGAGTTTCAAGTCAGCAAAAGCACACTATTGCAACTGCAAGGTGAGGTAACGTGCATGCAAACCATCTTTTTGTGCATGAACTCCATAGGCTATAACCTGTCAAGACCACTCGTTCTGACTTTTGAATTAGCTTAGTCTACTGTTGTGTAGCGCAACACTAAATTCTATTTATCAATAACATTATCAGGGCGTGGCATTAAGGTTTCGTCTATTATACACCTGCGAATGCAAATAAACTCGCCCCGTCATAATTGCTTTTAACAAATCAAATCGATGTTTTTTTTTTTTTTAATCTGCTGTGCCATTTATTTCCATTCCTGTGTACATGTTTCTTTTTTTGTTTCATTCTCCTTTTTGACTAACCTAAAACAAGCAGTTAACAGTCTATAGTATGTTTGTTCTTGTAATTTTAATTGTAGGATATTAACTGAAAATGAAAGATGATATTCTAAATGCTGACGTCGCGGTTTTTTGTCCTCATTGTTTTTTACTACAGCAGGGCGACACCATCGTTGCAGAAAGGGTTAAGGAGGTGTAGTCGCTGCCACCGGTGAGCTATCATTTGTGCAGAGCGCGGAGACCTCTGGACAGAGACACTAGCCTGCTCGAGAACGACCGCTGACACAACGAATGCGCACACTGGTGTTGAGGCGCCGCACATAACTGCCGAATGAAAAGCAAAAGAAGAGGGTCAAGGCACAAAGGAAAAGCAGAAGACGTAATAATGGCAAAATTAGGGTACCTCCGTCCGTTTGAATATTCCCTCAGAGAGTTGTTCCTGCTAAATGTCATGAAGTAACCGCGCTCGCGTCACTTAACTGTAAACGGGAGGAGAAAGGATATAATTCTTGACAGTACATTCGGACGTAAACAAAACCCACGCTCGCACAAAGTACACTGGGAACTAGAAACGGCAGTTTGGATAAGTGGCGTCTCCTGTTTAAAGCGCTCCTCTTTCTTTGGAAGGCTCACCCGTCAGTCGCTGATGAAGTTCTCAAGACAGTGGAGCGCTTGTGGATTACTGTGTAGTGCCCGTCATGCCGAGGGCGCAGTGATCGTGGTCTGGCAGCTTTGCGCGTAAAGGTCAGCTTTGACTACAGAAAGTCGAGAAATTCCGGCGGACTTCAGCAAGGATGCCGGTCCGACGGGGGCACGTGGCGCCCCAGAACACTTTCCTTGATACAATCATCAGGAAATTCGAAAGTCAAAGTAAGTTTAGGGTATTTTTTTTTAAAATAACTAGTGTTTTCCCCATATATGTAATGCTTGACAGCAGCGACAACAACAACAACAATATTACAAACAACAAAATCAATAGAAAGAATGGGAATAGGACATCATTTATGTTTATAACGACACACAAATGTACATAATGAAAAATAATTCAAGGATCTCACGTGATAAGAAAAGAGAGTAACACGTGTCTCTTAATAATTCAAGACGATGCTGAGACCTTCACGCGGAACAACCCATAATTAAGCCAGCAATTAGGAAGGCATGTTCTATTGTGGGTAAATCTATGAATGACGTGATATTATATTTAATTCATGTTATTCATGTTAGTCTTGCTGCATGTCTTAGAACATCATGTACCATTGTTAATCTTTAGTGTGCCAAAATGATTTAAACATAGGCTACACGAACGCCTCTCTGCTGAAGTGCTGTCCCACGGTGAAGTTCCATAATTACAGAAAGATGAGGATGAGTCTTCACAGGGCACAGGTCAAGCGGAGATCTGATTTTCATCGGAACTGAAATGATGCGTGAATGTTATCAATGGCGGCTCGCAGACTGTACTTGTGCTTTTCGGATGACAAGCATTAAAATGCATTAAAATTTCCCTTCGTCAATATTAAATAATAAAAAAGAGTTTTTAATTTATGTTATTGCACCGACATGAATGCAACCCTTGATTTTATAAAAATGGATGTGCTGGTTGTTTTTCCATAAAGATGGAAACAGATGATTACGTTTTTGAATATGTAACGGTGTGTGGCCGGGATGCTCACCCAAGTTGGAAATTAGAAATGAGAATGTTTTGAAACACAGCGGGAATCCAAATGATTTCAGTCTATGATCATTTATAGAACAGTGTGCTAAAGCTCATTGAAAGCATCAGGTCCTGCCTGCTTCTTTACTGTCAGGGACTTTTATTAAACAGTGGGATAATACAAATGTAAACTTAAAATAAAACATCTCTACAGTGCTCAGTAAAATAGAAAAATACCCTGCAGTCTAACAGATAAGCAGACAGTAATGCAGTGCCGTCTTCAGTAATGATGAAGGCATCTGATATCACAGAAGCAATATCTGTGACCAGAAATCAGAAGCGATACGTGTGGAGACCATTATCACTGCAGAGGTCACTTGGGTTGGACTTGGGTCCAGGTACAGAACTGTAGTCCATGGAGTAACACAAGAGTTTTTGCAGGAAACCCAGACTCTGCTTACTCTCCACAAATCCTGGTCTAACTGAGGCTCCCACTGACGTCACAGAGTTGTGCTTTCCCAGTACACAGGAACCACTGGTGCAAGTCATTTATGTCATATATGTCCCTCATCCTGCCAAAAAATGTGATCACTGGAAAAGCACGTTTGATGGTTTGGTTTTGTTTTGCTTTGACTTTGTTTTTTTGTTTGTTTGTTTTTTTTTAATTGTATTCATTCTTTTTTTTTAATGAAGGCAATTTAATGTAACTTTCAGTTCAATATGACAGTGATGTGTTAAAACCGTTCCATAAGGAGCAGTTCTCTGTGCTGTAGACTTGCTAGCACCTTCTTTAGGACATTAAACTGAGACAACGCAGACAATTAAGAGCTTGGAAACGTTAACCAAGCTTGGTACACTCAGCTCTGGCCTTGGGGATGTCTGATTACTTTTCTTCAACGGTACTGATGCTCAGCTAAAGGAAATAAATGCACAATTATCCTCTCTTGCAACTGGAATATTGCCACTAAGAAAAACTATTGTGAAGAGGACTTGAGTGAGCCCAAGGATTATTGACAAGCTTATTTATTTTTAAATGCTCAGTTGCTTCACTGTTGTGCATCGGCAGTGGTGTATTGACATTATGTGTTAGTGGTGTATGGGCGTTGTGAGTGACTTTTTTAGTTGGGTATGGGTGTTTTGTGTGACACTCAGTACTTTAGTGGTGTATGGGTGTTGTGTGTGGCAGTCAGTGCTTTAGTGGTGTATGGGTGGTGTATGTGAGAGTCAGTACTTCAGTGGCATATGGGTGGCGTATGTGAGAGTCAGTACTTTGGTGTTGTATGAGTGTTGTGTGATATTCAGTACTTTAGTGGTATATGGGTGTTGAGTATAATATTCAGTACTTTAGTGGCATGTGGGTGGTGTGAGAGTCAGTACTTTAGTGGTCTATGGCTGTTGTGAGTGGTGTATCAGGATTGCATGTGAATGTCACTCTACCCTAGTTTCAGACCAACAGGCTGCCTCTCTGTTTTTAGGGATAGCAGGTTTGTGTCTGCATGTTCTTGAAATACCTTTCAAAGAAACCAGTGAAGGTAGTGTATGAGCATAATGTGTGGAGGTTATTTGAGTGTGTGTTATGCTGTATTAGTGTGTCCAAAAGTTCTCTTCCATTTTAGCTACCCTTGCCAGGTTCGTCTCTTCAGGTGATTTTATAACGGATGTTTCATCCAGTACCTGTCCTAGACTCTCCTATGCTGCCTAGTCGCATTTCCAGCCTGCTGGTTGTCCGTGAAGACAGTGCTCCACGGTGGATGCAGTGATGTGGAAGCCGATTGGTATTCATCAGTACAGTCATGCAAATAATATCCAAAAATACTTGGGCTGACAGGGCTAAAATTTCACCTCCATTTCAGCACTGTGGCATATTTGTCCATTTGCATTGAGCAGAGATTTTAGTCAAACGTTTGCTTTATAATGGAAGCTATACAGAATATTGGAGAAAATTGCCTCTAGTTTAATAATGAAACAAGGAATGTTAAGGTTGGACTGCAACAAATTAATATATCACAGACACTATGTGCTGTATCTGACCCGTGAAAAATCGCCCTCTTTACCCTCTTGAAAGTATCGGCAGTGATTTGTGGAGAACGATTTGAATATGCTTAAATATACAGTTGTTCATGCTAATGAAGATGGAGCTCCATGCTCCATGCTGTGACTTTTATTTTTTATGTTCGTCATGTTTGTAGAGAATATGGTTCAACAGTAAATCATCTAAAAATCCCAACCCTAAGGGTAACTTAGGGTTAGTCTTAGGCTGGTGTCCTTTGAAGTAATGTGGATCATTTTGATTTTGAGTTATAGCTTGTCAAGGGCAAACATCTCTATCTATTGATTTGCTGGTGTCCAAAGAAAATACCTAAAGCCTCATTTTGCACTCTGGTAAATGAGTAGTTTTACAATAAACAATTGTAAAAGCAGGTATTGTTACCGGTCTATATTGTTCCATTTTAGCTAGTGGGAAGACAGGTGAGTACGTTTGCATTTAGACACTAAGCCACAGCAATATGACTTTTATTGATATGTGTATATATATATTAGCACATAAAATTTATTGGGAAGACATTAGTTACTCTGTTATTCACCTGTGATATTCTAGCCATCCTAACAAAGTTGCCAAATATTGACATATCTTTTTATATCTTTGCCAGACGTTAAGGAACCATCCTGATATTATGACATGCCTTATATTGCACATTAAATATTTAATGAAGCATTATTAATGCATTGATAATGAATACTCTTACCCTCACTGAGAGTTTGCTTTTTGTGGGAGCGTTTATCACTGCAGTAAATCTAGTTTGGACCATTTCTTGGTCTGTGACTGTATCTGTACATATTGTTGTACTCTCTGACCTTTACCTGCTCAAGATTCACACTTTTCTTTAAAACTGGAGGTGTACCCTTATCTGTTTTCAGTAAGGAAATGTTTTTGAATGCAATTTAATACCTGAGGACCCTTCAAATGTCAGTTTTACTTATTGAAAGTGAATGTTTTTGCGCAGCATTCGATTCTGTTGAGGTAATAATACTGGTACACCATGGACCAGTATATTGTTCAGTCTTTAGTCATCCTTTACTACACCTGCAGTCCAACACAAGTCAAAGTGACCTTGTATTCCACACCTGTTATTGTCGACTTTGATTCTACACTGGAATCTCCCCCTCAACAAAAAAGTTCCTTACACATATTATCACTGCATGCCCCACGACACTTGGTAACTGGTGTAATATGTAACTGGTGTAATATGTAACATATGTAACTGGTGCTGTATGTAACTGGTGCTGTATGTAACTGGTGCCTTTCAGTTGTTTTGCTCAATTCCATGTTTTGTACAGTTCGATGTGACCTGTGTCTGGGTGCATATGGTCATCCCAGTGAAGCTTGCTCCTCAGAGCCCTGGCAGGAGTCACCTGACTCCAATTAGATGTGTGCAGAGCAGCAGGACCAGGGGAGGATATTAAACACTGCAGCATGTGCACAAACATAACCATCACCGTGGCAACTATTCAGGGCACAAACTGAGCACCCCGTCCCCTGGCGGGTGGGGCCACCTTCGGCGCTGACTTAACCATTTCTCTCTCTCTCTCTCTCTCTCTCTCTCTCTCTCTCTCTCTTTCTCTTTCTCACACACGCATACACGCACGCACACACACACACACACATTAGCTGTTTCACTTTCAACCCTCCATCTCTTCCTCGTCTCTGTACTCTGTATGCCTTATTGTGTTGGAGAATTTCCATTTTGCCTTCTCTTCCTTCTTTCTACCTGCTCTGGGGCCCTGACTTTGAACCCTGCCCAGGGCAGTATTATCGGAGGTGAGGGGTGGGGATAGAGGGACAGAGGCAGGAGTGGAGGGGGGGAGGGCGTCCCAGCCTGCGGCCTCTCCATGCTGCACCTCACTCACATTAAAGGTGTGGTATTTATAGATGCCTATAAAAAGTAATGCTTCTCCATCAGCCACCTTCACTTCAATGATACTGAGAAGTCATGGTTCAGTTCTGTCTGCGTTATACACACACACACACACACACACACACATACACGCGCGTGCGCACACACATGCATGCAAACACAATATCAGTTGCCTGACCTTTTTGTGGATGCTTCCAGGCATGTGTGTCTGTGTGTGACATCACATTTTCTATCTCTTTTTTTAAACTCATGTCACGTCTATTTTCCACACATTTTCTGTTTATTTTTATTTCTAGCATGTTTTGTATGTGCAGGGTTGCATCCATGTCAAGTCCTTGTATGAGTACGTCGTCATGACAGTGATTTGGACACGTGTATTTCAGACAGTTTTACGTTATATTTTCTCCAGGACGGTCTCCCCACGACGGTCTTTCCTGGGCCTGGTCCCATGTTCCCTACCTCTCCAGACCTTCAGCTGCGCTCAGGGGATTTGCCTCCTGCATCTTTACCTTCATTCACTCTTTCCTCTGTGCTAAACGTGCTGCTGTGCTAAACTCGCTGCTGTTTTGATATGGCTGAAGACAAAGACTCTGCCGCTCTCGTGGATAAAAGACGGTGACTCGTTCACCCGCCTCCATTCTAATGCTCGATGAGTCACAGTTTTGAGCGTGTTGCTGTCCCCTTCTCCCCGATGTAACATACTGTATAAATTAAACAATATATTATCAGTAATGCGTTTAGGTGACATTAAGTACTAAGTAGATATCAGAACAAAGAACACGGTTTGTAGCAGCACACTGGAATGGGAGTTAGGATTAGGATTAGGAGATGATTTATGGTGCTTTGAAACATCTATTTTTAGGTTTTCCAGATCTTGTTTGGTGATGCCGCACATGTGGTTTTTATTTATTTATTTTTTTGTGGAAATCAAACCTGAACCAACTCCTGGTGTCATGGAGTTAAATAAAGCTGAAAGGAAGGCAACAGTTCCGGCAGATGCTTGGGTTAATTATGGAGCTTTGAGTGTCTTGTTACAGTCTTGCTGAAGGTCTCTCTCTCTCTGTCTTGCCAACGCACACACACACACACACACCTCTCTTTGTCACTCTTTGTTACCCCCTCTAGTCTACTCTCTGGATCATTTTTAGCTTTCTCACTCTCTCTCTCTCTCTCTCTCTCTCTCACTCTATCTCCTTCTCTCTCTCTATCTCTTTCTCTCTCTCTCTCTCATGCACAAGTATGCTCTCTCTTATGCTAAGCTATCACTTAACCAGCCCACTGACGATCCCCCCTTTAAAGCCTTAATGTACTGCCTCCAGCTCTTACTGTCTGTCAGCTTCTAAGCCCATTTAGCATTTCTAACTATGTACTCCAAACAGCTGTAGCCAGACATATAAAAGACAAGGGTGTCTTCAGTTTCTACCTCATTGTTGTAGTAATTACATTTGACTCAGTGATGAACATAGACAAACGTTCCATACGTTTTTCCTCAGATGGTTTCTCTGAAGTTTTTGTTGGAAGTTTGACGTTGATTTGGGACACAGATTTTGAGCTGCTGGAACGTCTCTTCTGAAGGCAGGGCCTACAGTAATCCGTGTGATCACTCAGATACTCAAACCTTACCACAATTTACCATGCAAAGCACGCATAAGAAAATAAATTCCTGCGCCAAAATAAATTCATGTGACAATTTCCACAGCACCACATCCACCACCTTCTCCAATATGCGGTCATTTGCATATGAAAGCCCAGTGTTTGGGGGCCTAGCCCTGTGGCCTTCAGTTAGGCAGCTAGACCTACTGATCCAAGGTCAGTGCAGGCGATCTGCCAAGGGCTCATACCTGAGGGAGTCATAACATGAAGGACAGGTCAGAGGCAGCAGTGTGTCTGTGACTGGACTCCCCACAGCTGTGTATTCTATCTTAAACTCTTACCTTTGCAACATGGCTCCCTAGAGATAAGCTTAGTGACTGTCATTTGCTCAGGGCTCACCCCCTCTCTTATGGCCTTTGTCCTGCCCCATTTCAAAGGCCATTACGGCCCTTTGCTAAAAGCACTGAGGCTAAAATGTCACTGACACATCTAACGGAGCCCAGGTGCCCAGGGGGGGGGATATATTAATGTGTATCAGCACACATCAAACCCTTGCATTCTGCTGTTGGCCCTGCTCATGATTTCACTAGGGAGCTAGGGACACACACACACACACACACACACACACACACACACAAAGTATTAGCCTCCCAACCCAGGTCAAACATTTCCGTGCTTTAGTTCTTTGTTTCTTTCTTCAGCCTTTTTTTCTTCTGTCTTTCAACGGTGTCTCGTTAACGGCTTTTCACCGGTGGCCCCCGACGAGGCAGTGGCCCCTGCTGCATCCTTTTATTTACTTGTTTCCCACAGTTTTACTGTAGAAAAACAGTTCAGTTTAAAGGCACACACACATACACACACACACACAAAATGTAAAAGGCCAAACTTGTGTGGAAAAGAACCTTTTATGGTTCTTTTAACAGTTCACTACAGTTCCAAAGAGATCGTCACCTATATCAGTGGTTTTAACCTTAGGTTTATAAGGCAGGAGAGCATATAAGCTATCAGGTATGCAATTGCATGTTACGTACCAAACTGGGCAAAGTGCTCAAACTACAGGAGTGAGCTGATGTTCATCCCATACCCCAGTAAAAGCTCTGGTGCTTGCTTTTCTGATCAATATAACACCTTTGAAGCTGTTCGGTGGGCTGTGCCAGCCCCTTGGGAGGGGTTTTCCTGACCTTGTCACCCCTCCTCCCATAACTGGGGCACCGCACTGTAAGGGTTTATGAGCCTCATAGCCCTAAGGCCCCCTGGCAGTACGACTGCACCGGGCACTGTAATGATGTGGGAACCACACACTACTCTCCACACACTCCCAGCCTCTATAATGATGCAGGAACCACACACTACTCTCCACACACTCCCAGCCCCTGCTGCTCTCCTGCCCCATGTGAGCACTCCCTGTCTGTCTTCTCGGCCGCGGGGAAAGGAGCAAAGACAGATGAGGAACTGCTGTTCGCCTTTTGCGCAGATTGATTGGACTGTGCACACACTGAGGAAGGAGATAAGAACCTGGGGCTTTCATTTATGTATTTCACATGATAGATAGACTCAGAAAGCTTCTGATAGTCTAATCTATTAGCCATTAACGTGCAGGGTAACGGTTCCCTCTGAAAGGCTCTTTTTCCTTCCTTTATGGAACACAACATGTGTCTGTGGAATTTACCGAACCTCTTTTTAAGAGATTAAGTTCGGGTTTTGGTGTTGTTGATTACAAATGTGTTTATGACTGAAGAATGACTTTGCTCTGTGGAAAGAATTACTTTGGTTTTAAAGAGGTGATATTCTTCTCAGGCAGTGTGCATGTGTGTATGTGTGTGTGTGTGTGTGTGTGTGTGAGTGTGTGTGTGATGGAGCGAGTGAAAGAGACAGACAAAGCTGGTGTATTTTGGTGTTGTGTTGTGTCTGCTTGGCCTTTGTTCTCAGTAGAGAACAGCTGGTACAGCAGGAGCCTCTCTGACTCGCCATGCTGCTGCTGTTCCACTGTTATTGTAAAGGAGGGTGGCAGGGCAGGTGTGTCAGAGACTGCTGATGAGAAGAACAGACACGGGGGTCTGGCACTTATACCACACACACACACACACACACACACACACACACACACACACACATACACACACACACACACACACACACACATGCACACTGCCTGAGAAAAGAAACTACCAAACAGAGAATAACACCTCTTTAAAACCAAAGTAATTCTTCACTTCAAAGAGCTGAGAAAGTCCATGTCTGTCTTCCTATATTCTTGTCATTTCTGTTACCCACTGTTGGCTCCAGACAAAGGACTTGTCATTACCATTTCAAGAGCAATTCACAGGCTGTTTTGTGATGTTTTCCTTGCAAGGAGGGGCAAACTAGACCAGTGATAATCAATACATTTGAAACTGAGCTTTCTACAGACCTCTGATGCTCTGGTTGAAATCAAGCATCAAGTGCTTAATGAGATAAACATCTCAGCTGCCCCACTGTTTATTCACATGCGCTACTTTTCTCACGCTTTCTGTTTTTCTTTTTCCTTCTGTCCCAATTAGTCACTGCATCATTTAAACAGGACTCCACTTTGTCAATATCACTGCAGATCCATAGGCTCTCCTTTCTTCTCGCCGGAGGCATCGCGACAGGCACTGCGGCTGATAAATAGCAACAAAAGACAATTACAGAGAGGAGTTGTAGCAGAGTGTGCAGATCAGGGCCACGTTCCTGGGCATGATTTAGCTCTTGAAAAAGATTCATCACTGACTCCCAAATATGGACTGGAAGTTACAAATGTGTCATGATTTGAAAATGAACAGGGGAAAAGTTGCAGAGGTTTTGTCACTGTGGATCACAGCACACTGTGTTCTAATGCACTTTGAGAGGAATTGCTTTCCGAGAGCCACTTAAATGAGAAAAAAAAAAATGTATACATGATCAGGTACAGCATATGCGAAAAATGATAAGAAATATACCATCTTTAAGATGATGTAATCTTCATGCAAAATCAGATAGGGACTAGTAGTAATGAATCTCAAATGTGTTTGTGTGTGTGTGTGTGTGAGAGAGAGAGAGAGAGAGAGAGAGAGTGTCTGTGTGTATTCATCTGTGCATGTGCATGCATGTGTGTGTTTTTTGTGACTGTGCATATGGCGCGTCTGAGTATGCTGAGTGTGCATGAGTGTATGTGTATATGTGTATGTGTTTTTGTGGTGTGTGTGTGGTGCATGAGTGTACATGTATGCATGTACATGTGCAGCAAATGCATAGGAAGTGAATATGTCATCCACAGTCCTACAGACATTATTAATGCTGTTACACATATCTTATCCATGTTATTAATGCTGTTACACGTATCTTATCCATGTTATTGATGCTGTTACAGGTATCTTATCCATGTTATTGATGCTGTTACATGTATCTTATCCATGTTATTGATACTGTTACACGTATCTTATCCATGTTATTGATACTGTTACACGTATCTTGTCCACCAGCTCTTTACCCAAACACTCCACGTTTTCCAAATCACCCTTGCCGCCTCCATTCACATACATAGCACACACATATTGCTACATGACTAAACTGTGAAAACAGTGGGCAGAAATAAATAAACAATCTAACCTCAGCCCTAAAGCTGTTTGGTTGTTTCATTGTAAGTCTCAGAGCTAATCACCTGATCACTCCTCAGCCTGCAGGAATGCATGTAATGCACTTTTAGGACCTGATCACTCCAGAAAGGCCGTTCTTCTTCTCTCCCATGGCTCTGATCCATCCCTGGTTCAAGATGGTTCCAGCAAACTGGTTTTGTACATTTTAGGTGATGACTGTGTTTGCCAACAGTTTGTTTTTGAATATTGTTATTTTATATAAAATACTTAGAAGACTTAGTTCTAACAGAGGTTTTTAATCATTGTTTATTTATTTGTTATTGTCTTTTATGCTTATTCGCTATGTGATGGAACTTCCCTGACTATTTGCATTCTTTGTCCAAATTTTTTTCCTGTCACAAAGAAAGTTGGTAAGATAACTGGAAGACGTTATTATTTTAATTCTGTTTTTGGGTAGTTTTAAAACAGATATATGTGGAAGCTTTAAAGCTTTACCCTTCACTGTAAGCCTTCTGGGCAAACTCTCAGAAGGAGATTATATCAATAAATCATAAGTTTAAGAAAATAGCACAATAACAAAAAATTCCGTTGTGATGAGAAACAAGCTTCACGTTCAAATCTAATGAAAAACGGCTAAACTTTCTGGCCACACACACACACAGTGGAAAACAGGAGCTTCACAGTGGCTTGAGTCACCAGCTGTACCTGGTAATTTACTTGTTTTTTTCAGCAGCTGCACTGTCCATCTCTGGCCTGTCTCATCTCATCACCCTGCAGCCAGAGCTCTGCAAATCACCGCCATCCACACGCACAAACACATATAAACTCTTTAGATATGGACTTCCGTTTGAGGAGATTGAACTCGAGGGTGGGGGCGGGATGTGGGTGGGGTGGGGGCATGTCCTGCTGGGCTATGCGGAATGGAGAGGCATGCTGTCATTAGCCAGGGATGATGGTGACACATAGGTCTCAGCCCAGAAGCTTAACATGGTGCCCAGCTGAAGCATTTCTGCTTCCGGCCAACTGGATCCCATCTGCCTCAGGATATGTTCCTAATCCGGTACAAAGTCCTGTCCTTAAGCAATAGGACCTTGAGGTTTTGATGGTTTTGGTTCTAGTACATTAATTCGAGGGTATTTACACTGAGTGAACCATAGAGGAACTGCAGTGAAGCTTGTACATGGCTGCCCACTTTCCTTTCCACCATTACATTAACATCATAACTAATTGAACAAATTAGCCATAACAGCATGAAGTGATGCAAGATCTATAAAGCATTTGTGTTCATGTCAAACATCTTATTTAGATGTTGTTAGATATTATTTAATGTTGTTATAATCGTATTATTCCAGTGTATATTGTTGCCCTATTCATAGCCTCTTTGACTAGCATGGTGAGTTTTTGGTCTTAGCATCACTCTGGCTGGAAATGCTACAGTGAACTCTTGACCTGTGGTCAGCAGTTTTGGGCATGAACTAATGATGCAATTCCGCACAGCCAAGCACCAACAAGAGCAGAGATTTGTTCAATTACTCTGGGTTCCCCCCCAAAGAGATATGTGGATAAAAAGAGCTGAAGTGCCCACAGTGGTCACGTGGTATGAATGTGGAGACCCTTGAGTTAAAGTTGATCTTAAGCATCACTATCAGTTGACCCAGTGCACCCACGTGCAGCACCATGACACTGTCAGATACTGCACAGCGTACTCCTCAGCTTCGTTCTTAACAGTGTTGGGAAAGAAATATGACGATGTGAACACTGCCAGCAATTTCCAGTAATTAATTAATGTCCACCTACTGTTGAATGCAAACCACCAGAGTGAGCCACAATCAGATTCATGACTTTCTTTTGTTTTATTCACTCTTTCTTCTTCTTCTTCTTCTTCTTCTTCTTCTTCTCTCTCTCTCTCTCTCTCTCTCTCTCTCTCTCTCTCTCTCTCTCT
>JAOYMR010000007.1:13929616-13953777 GCA_025802075.1 Tenebrosternarchus preto | reverse complement strand
AGGAGAAGCCTTTTCACAGGGAGTCAAATGACAGTTAAGTGGCATATATTAGATCATCATCATCATCATCATCATCATCATCACAATCAGTATCTCATTACCCTGTTTCCATTGTCCCAGATCACATTTGGAAAATCAGAGAATGAGATCATCACCTCCTCTGTTTCACCCAGTGACACCACAGAGACAGAAAGAGAGGAAGAAATAACACTTGCAAACATATTTTTTCAGTGTTTCTGCTGGTTTAGCATCAAATCCTGTAGACACTTGCACCACCACAGCCTCCACTTCATTTGCTTGATGCTTTAGTGTTTTAAAGTCCTTCTCGAGTGGTTATTTATGAAGGATAACATTACGAGAATTCAGATGCAAAGACACATCTATTCCATTTGTGCTGTAAAAGCATGGTGAAAGCAGGGGCCATATAGTGAATGGATGCATGTTATTGTCCACCGTCTCAAATTTCAAGTCTAGCAAAGGCGGTTTGCTGTAAGTTGGCCCTAATTGAACACAGCTATACCAAATGTACAGGTAAACAAACACCGTACGTCACCTGTACCACAAATGACTGCTGTGTCTAATATTGTGATAGAGATGGTTTGTAATTGGAAATATTTTTTTATATTAATTGAAGTCATAGTAGCTGTCATTCAGTCAAGAGACCAAAAAGCCATGTAAAGTGATTAAGTGATGGTGCTGCCTTTTCCGCTCCACTGCTTGCTTCTGCGTGTGTGAGTGTGTGTGTGTGTGTGTTTGTGTGTGTGTGTGTGTGTGTGTGTGTGTGCGCGTGTTTGCTTTTGTTGGGCATTGGACAGGCTTTAATATATACAAGCTTGTCTCTTTTGAATTTACACTCATTCATCCACCTGGCCCAGAGGACACTCTGCATTGTGAGGTGGGTGAGTGATTGTTGTTCTCTACTGCTTTACCTCATTTTCTTTTTTTATCCATTTTAATTTGTTATAAGATTTTTCGCTGATGTTCCTAAAGCTTTTATATCTAAACATTCAGAAAAAAATTCAAAAAAATTACAAACTAGGTGAAAGGAATGCACAGCACAGAGCATTTTCTGTTTTCATGTCTATTGTTCCGTTGGCTGGCACTGTCCGAGGTCCTGAATATGCTGAATGCATGATTGACTCTTCTCTCTCTCTCTCTCTCTCTCTCTCTCTCTCTCTCTCTCTCTCTCTTGCTCTCTCTCTCTCTTGCTCTCTCTCTCTCTTCTCTCAATAGTAAGAGCAGCACAATGCTGCACATTATTCAGGTTTTCTGTTCTGTAGTGACTTGAATGTCTCCTTTCCCCTGTTCCACCTTCACCTTTACCTTCTCCCTCACCTCTTCAGTATGGTAGACGGAGGTGCTGCTGCCTCTGTTTGCTGTCAGAACATGGTCCTGTTACATGCATTCAAATAGAGGAAATACTGATAAACTGCTGAATTTGAAAACAACCAGACTGTGCACCCTGGTCCTGGTTAGGTTCCGGTTTAAAATGCAGGCACACGTGGAGCATATTTTCAGACATACACTCAAAGGCCTGGAGCCAAGGAGCGGGTCATGGCTGTGGCCCTCCCAGTCCAGGCCCTCCCAGCCAGCAGTGGGTGGCAGAAGAGCTGGCAGCATCACTGAAGATGGGAGAGGTGTGTTTGGAGTAGGCGTGACTCGCACTGCTTGAGGGTGTAATAAGCTTGTGTTGTGAAATGTGTGTGTGTGTGTGTGTGTGTGTGTGCTTGTGTATGTGTGCTTGTGTGTGCATGTCTGCATGTGTGTGTGTGTGTGCTTGTGTGTGTGTGTGTGTGCTTGTGTGTGCATGTCTGTGTGTGTGTGTGTGTGCGTGTGTGTGCTTATAACACGGATAGAGTTAAGAAGGCTGATGTCAGTATGCGCAAATGAAATCTAATATGTATTCAGTCTTCCTGTTCACTCAACATGTTGAACATCTAACAAATACGTGCTCTAGACCCACCTTGAATCATGGTGTATGGGTGCGTACATGAAACAGCATGAGTGGGTGTAGCTCACGAAGCGGTGATGCATGGTAGTAGGTGCTGTGAATCATTTGGACCCCCCCCCCCCCTCCCATCCCATCTCCATGCTCAGCTCTGGTTGGCCAAGGATCCTTCATTTCCTTAAAGTAAATGATGAAAAGGAGGACTTAAGCTTTTGGGCTTAAGCTTTACCCCCCCCTTTAGTACTTTATTGTTCATTTGAGTTTGATGAACAGTGATGTGCGTCAGTGACCTCTGACCTGAGCCTCACTGATTGACTTTAGTGGAGGACTCTCCCCTCAGTGGAGGATCCATCCAATCAGATCTCCTCTAAGATTGGAATACAAGCCTCAAGGGTCATTTCTTTTCATTTTCATTACTGTATCACTAATGGCTATGACTATGAGTTACGGAATTAATTTTTTCTGTCTTTCCTCTAATTCATATTCAAACACGCAGGTTATTTCAATCAAGAGTAAAGCTAAAATCTTATAATACACTTCAAGCATTCAGTATACCCTTCTGTTTGTCTGTCTCTGTCTTCCTGTCATTCAGTGTCTCTCCATTAAGATGTCTGCAAAAAAATTGTTTTATAAGAACTCAGAGACCTGCTGAGCACATAAAGACTGAAAATTCAAACTGTAATAATATCTTTGTGATGCCTTGCCTTCCTGCCCAGTACATCTTGGGTCTATCACATCAGAAGCCATTTACCTACATTTCCTGGTGTCAGTACTCAGACTCAACCCTTCATTATTGAATCTAAGATAAACTCTTCTATGTAAAGAAAAAAAAACAATAACACAATGTGGCATTATTTAACACACTACACTGTTTATCCATATATTTTACCCAAACTGGATTTGATTAGTGATCATATGTACCAGAGGATTCCTGCACTAGCTGACCCTCTACCATCCTGCAGAGTTTAATTTCAAGCTTAACACACTTAATTCCAGTGATTCAAGCCCTTCTGGAGGCAAGCACTAAATGTTCTATTGCTTCTGTTTTGTTCAAACCAGTCATATACAGGCTTCAATGATTTCTGCACCATCCTGCTGTTGTACATCTCTGTTATTATCTATGCTGATGATAGTGCTCTTTGAGGTGGCTCTAAGTGAATACTGACAGTACCGAAGAGGTTTATTTTAATGTAAATGGTATAGTTGGGCCCTGAAACTCACTCTCCTGAAGCGGAGGCGGAGCCAGAGCCAGAAGTGAAACTTCATATCCACATCTGCAACAATGCTGAAATGTTAACTCACATTTGAATTAGCTGTAATGTAACTTAATACTGGCACGTTAAAACAAACAAACAAACAAACAAAAAATGCAGTAAGTAAATGATGAGCCATTTGGAAGCTGAAAGAGCTGCTTGTTGTAGGTGAGCTGAGGCAGCTGATGTGACACTGAAAAGCTAAACGCACATCGCTAATGTTATACACTGTACACTAATCATTCTTTACACTGTTCACTCTATTCACATTATACACTATTTACTCTATACACTATTCATGCTGTTCACTCTATTCTGAATGAAAAATGCTAGCTAGTTTTTTTTGCTGTCTTTATTTTTTGTGGTTCTTCTTCTTTGTACCTCTTTGTTTTATATTTTTGTCTCACTCAGAAGCTGAAACACATCCTTTCTACAATTTACCTTTTGCATGTTTGTTGCTACTGGACAAACATACTGGAACAGTGTTCCAACCACAATATATAAAAACATACTGGAACAGTATTCCAACCACAATGCAATAACATTACTAAACATATTTACTACACTAGGGTATAAAATATATTTAACATCTATACCTAAATCTCATTTGTATTTGTCCCTTGGTTCTTGGGCACTCTAGGTAACTGGAATCCTATGTGACTGCCTTCACCTGGTGCGCAGAGCAGCCCTAGTGTTATGTAGGGAAAAGCCCTACACACTTGTTTGCAGAGATGCTATGTCTCCCTAAAGGGCAAAGGCTGTCTGGGTGTCTGCTGTTAGAACACCAGATGCAGTCAACTGCAAAGTGACACTCTGAGGTGATCTTCCCTCTCTGGAATTCTGCCATAAATGTCCTCGTATACAGGAAGTTTTAAGGAACTTTCCATCACCAAAATACACCAATTTCATATCAGGTGCCCTTGTTATTTTGTATTGTATTTCATGTCCTGTAACAGGTATCAGTGGATACTTTATTTGCTGAGGTGTGGTGAGTCCTATGGTGACCAATATCCTGCTTTCAGGACATAGAATATGAAATTGTGTAATAATAGTACTGGAAGTCTCATGTACGAGAAGCCCAGCATATTTTTCCATTACCAAAATAACTCTACCATAATACCCACTGTCCTCATGTTTCTTATCACATATTTATTACCAACAATCTTCTGTTATTTATTCAATATAGCATATATAGCACTGACATGCAACCATACAACTCAAAGAGAAGAGTAAAAATGATACCATGGTTTACCATTCCACCCTGTCATAACCCCCCTCCTGTTCTTGCTATTGTTGATCTTTAAAGCATGTGCACTAAATGTGAAGTCCTGGATTGGATACTTCAACTCTTGACCTTGATGTTGCTCTGACTTTTACTCACAAGCTTCAGTAGTGCAGGCTGTCTTTGGCTTTTTTTTTCCCCCTCCCCACCACCCCTCTCCCCACACACACACACACACACACACACACACACACACACACCAGGACATTCTAGTGTAGGCATGCAAGGTTTATCCTTCTTGTCATAACACCGTGGCTGTTTGTAGCCTTCCTCCTCTCACAAATGCTTTAGCACATTCTGAAAAAAGCAGGGACCAAAAAACACACAAACAAAAAAAACACAACTCAGGTGTGACTGGCTTAAGCGTTTTGCTTGTATCCGTGCATCTGTGTTTTGTGAAAGTGTATATATGTGCAAGTGTGTGTATACTCCTTATAACCATCAACAGCAAGCAAAACATTCTTATCCAGAGTCACGTGCAGTGGTGGGCGAAGCCGCATCATCTCTCTCCTCCACTGCTCAGGACCCCCACCCTCATTAACCCGCTCCACACTCACACCCTCTCCCTCGCACAGCACACCAGCCATCTCACACTTCCTACGAAGCCCATTCCAACATGCCCTTGTTCTTTTATAGAGCGAGCTCCTTGCTATTTTCCTGTCCTCTCAGGCTCACAAGCCCATTTCTCTGCTATCGTTGTCCTCTTCTCGCCAGCCTGGAAGGGGCTCAAGTAAAGTATCAGGATGGATGAAGGTGTCTGTGGCTGGGACGGGCTGTGATAACTGCTTTGCGTCCTGCAGTCTCAGCAGCCAGATGATGGCCGGCCTCTCTCTTATCACCTCCGGCAAGCCTGACTGAGGGAGCAGGGAGGTGGGAAAGAGATGATGTCTTCTGTTGGAGTGGTTTCTCGCCTGAGCTTAAATGGGACCATGTGACCTTGGAGGCGCACATAGGAGGATACTGAGTGTGTCATGAACTTGTTGTGTCCATAGATTGTTCAGTTGCTTCAACAAATGCTTGTCAAAATGCTCTGTGAGTTGTATACACAGACACTTTACTTCATAGCACTGTTCTACTTCAGTGTGGAAGCCTTTTTCCCTTAGTAGGGATCAACTATATTTTAACTATTCGCATCTTGAAGGAGAACAAGTCTGATGAGTAGTACCCTTGTTATCAGTAAACTCTGGAGTTTTATGGAGCTCAGAGGAGCTGATCTCCTGAGCCCTGCAGGGTGGCAGGATGTCATTGGCAAACTGAGAGATGACTTTGCCCAGCGTGCTGCTACTGACATTGAACTCCTGCTGTAAATACTTCTCATATGGCTCCTTACTAATGGAGTCTGGTCCCATCAGGCCTGCCCCCTGACACACACACACACACACACACACACACACACACAATGCATACCACTCATTCTGATACTTCCAGAACCTCTTTTAGACCTGTCACTATGGCGATGGGAAAGGGGCACCGCCATGACAACAATGTCCACAGCAGAGGCACATGAATGCTGTGGTAGAAAAGGTCACTCAGGCTTAGCTTTACAATTCTTTCATTGTCGTCTTTTGCAACCTTCTCATCTCTTGTCTGTCACACCCCTCCTCCCTCTCCATCTCTCTCCGTTTGCTTTAGCACAGAGAAGACAAGCTCTGCAGGCCCCAGCTGTTTGTTCCAAGGCCTGTTTGGAGTTTGGCTGGAATAGCTCTGATTTCGTGACAGTCCATGTGTGGCTGCTTGTTCATTAGGCAGCACAGCCGTGGGTTTTTTTTTTTCCTTCGCTTCACCGTGCTGTTTCAAAATGGCTCATGCTCACTTCAAAGCCCCAGTACTGCAGAGCTACTGTTCCAGAGATACACCACTCAGATCCAGGCCTGCCTCAGCTCTGCTAATGAAAAACTCCCTGCCTGGAGAAAAGGAAGAACAAAAAATACTCTCCCTATCGATCCAAGTGTTTCAGTCATGTTTTGGTCTGCCATTTTTTTTTGGAATGTAAGAACAGCTAAATCATCACCCGGAATAAAAAGGAAATTTAGATTGGAGTTTATGGAGCTGATCCAACTCCATAGAGGACAGACGTCCATGACAGCTGGGTGTAAAGTTGCAATTAGGCATGTGTTATGCGTGCTTACCACAAGAGCTTCTCGTGAAAGCCAGGGTTTCCTGCCACCTGCATTGGTCAGGTTCTGCTCTTCAACACTTTCTCCACCATGTTTCACTGAGCCCAGCTCCCAGGATTCACCTGGCCTGGTTTGTCCCCAGACGAACACTTTGATGCATGACTGGAATCGGTGAGGAGAGCAAGTGCTCACAGGCACTCTGATTACATCCTTGTGCAAAAGCTAAACAGGGACACTTGGTTTGCCAGCTCCGCTATGGCCAGCTGGATGATCCTGGGGTAATGATGGGTTCTCTACGTAGGCAAATGACCCTCGCCACTCTCCAACCCCCATTTTTACACTCACTCTCATTTTTTCTGATTGTCAATCTGGATTCAGCTCGAGAGTCTCATTCCTGACAGAGGGAAACACGAGAGTGTCAAAGAGGATGGGAGAAGGACAGAGACAGAGCCCGTTGCCAAATGAACTCGTCCTTTGCTAGGTAACAATACTAACGAGGGTTCTTATCACTTTTGAAATACCATGCGCGGAGGTGACATTTAGCCCATCTGTCCAAGGCTTGTGTGTTAGGGGAGGAAGCTCTCCTAGCTTGTCTTTGCTAAATGCCACCCTCCTGCCCTCCGGGTTAGCCTCAGCCGCTTGCAGCCACTTCATTAAAGAAGGCTGAGTGCTTCCCTTCCTTGCCCCACATGCACTGGCTTGCCGTGGAGGAGGGTCAGTGCCTCTCGTTGCCTTGGTGAATCCCCACCTGCTGCAGGCAGCCAGCAGCACCATGTCTCTGAGATGCATTGCTTCAGCTGTTCTGATTGCACTTATGTGCCAAGTTCCCAGCAACGGCTTCGTTTTTAGTGTGGAAGACATAACACAAGTGATCTGCATCTTTCTTCTTTAGTACAGCACGACTCTGCTTGTAAAACCAAAGGAAGCAAAAGCATTGGTGATCAAAGAGAGAGAGAGCATGGTGTAACTGAGGATTCTAGCTTCTGCTATACCTCTTACAGTTAAGTGCAGAAAGGAGATGCATGTTTTAAATGGATTTTATATTGTACGCAAAATAAAGTGTGACACGCTGGTCCAGAGTCAGCACAAAGTTCAAGGCTGCTTTCAGAACTGGACAGTAGATTCAAGATGATATACTTATTCCAGCAGTAAATCCTGAGGGGCATTTTTGGCTTAATAACAAATGGTTCTCCAGGCCACATCAGTGAATGTTAGATGGTGAAGGTAATGAGACTGACCGACCAGACTCCACTAGAAAATAGGATGAAGGTCATTTCCACATAAGGATGAAATTAGGATGTGGGAGCTACTTGTTCCCTATTGGCTCTGTGGGAGTGTGCTGACGAGCACAGCCCCAGCGCGTCATATCCAGATAACATTTGCTCTATTGGATCCGTGTGGGCCGTGTTTTAATGCCATGCTTGTGCAAATCCCCTCCCAAGCAAGCAAACGTGCACAGGAAGGCTTAGGGATGCTACAGGCTAAGGAGGCACTGAATACGCTGTGCTGTTTAAGCTTGATGTGTAAATGGGTGTTTTTCTACAGGCAGTGGCTCCCGTTAGTCACCTCATGTCTGGATTGGCTCAAAGACTTCCTGCTTCTGTGTGTTTGGGGTCAGTGGAGGATCATGTGTGCTGTACTTCATTCACTTGATGAATAGAAAGCAATGGCATGCATTGCCATTCATTTATAGCCAAAATCGCAGGTAAATTATTATATGATTAAATGTGTTACACACACACACACACACACACACACACACACACACACACACACACACACACACACACACAGGAAAACCACTTTCTCTTTTACTTCTGAATTTCTACTTTTCCTTTTCCCTGGCTGAATTGGGAAATGTCTGTTGATTTCTTTATTTAAAGCAACACTACATGCATTTGTATGAACAATATTCCATGTCTCACTTGTGATTATTTTGTGTATGAATGGGATCACGTGGCCTGTGCTCCTTTGAGGGTGGGTTATATAAGTAAACTGATTTAAGAAGTTCTCAAGTGTGCATCCTCGTGTGAGATCTTATCACATCCACAGGAGGTCCTGAACTGCTTTACTCTTTCCTGTGGGGTTGCTTCAGGATATCCGGCCTTCTTTTTTCTCATATTTCTCTTCAGCTCCTCCGAGTGGTGGACGATGAATGAGATCATTCTAGTATCATTCTAGAACCCTCTTCAGACTCCCTCGAGACTTCCCCTGTCTCCATTCTGCTCATATTCAACAGCGACTTCTCCACACAACTGATATGATTTCTCGTAGTCCCTTCCTCTTGACCACCTCTTGGTTAGGTTTTCTCTGCCTGGTTGTTTGGTGCATCTCATCTGATCTGTGCAGTGAGGAACCGTGTCACTGCCATCCTTCTCCAGTTTTAGGTCCGTTGGCCTTGGAGGGGTTTAGTTATCACCTTCTTCCTCCACACAGCAGCTGTTTCGGCGCTGTTCTTTCCATCTGTCTGCACTGCTGTCTGTGCACACTCTCAGCTCTGCCTCTCTGTGTTGGTCGTAGGAAGAGGGAGGCTGTCTGTGTGAGGCAGTCGTCTCCTCAGATAATGGCTCAAGTGCTCCAACATTATTTGTCTGTTCGGTGGCAAATGGAATGAACATTGTTACATGGAACAAATGTAGAGAATGTAGAGTGCAGGCTCTGAACATTGAAAAGCTTTCTTTTCCTTCTTCTCCTGTCTCACTCTGCCATTACTAGGTCATGTTGTAGTAGTAGTAGGGCGGTTGGGAGAGAAGTTGTGTTTTCCTCCAGAGAGGAGGTACTTTGTTGATGCTGTAAGATAAACACACGTATGTAGTCGTGACTGGCCCTCATCCTTCACAGTGTGTGGTCTCGCTCATTGAGATATGGCCCTGTCCACACTCCCACCACCACACACAAGGCTTCCCTTCCCCATCCCTGCAATCTGGCCAAGCTTTGCTTTTTGCCAATGACAACCACAGGCTACTGCTGTATGCGCACAACACTTAAAAGTGTCAACAAATGAAGCAAACCTCCAGTATGGCAATTACCTGGCTGTGCTCACTCTTTGGTTACACATCCATTCGTTTTTTGGGTAACACTTTCTATGAATCCGGTATTCATAACACATTATAAGTGCATTCATAAAGGTTTATAAAGTATTCATAATGCTTTGTAACCATTGATATAAGCCCCTGTAACTGTTCATAAATGTTTATAGTCATGCTCATAAAATGTTATAACACCATAGCATAAGGCTTCATAACACAAAGTGACAATGCATTATAATTCATTTGAACTGTTCTTAATATTGTTGGTGAAACCAGTGTCATAAACTTTATAATGTTGTGTTCATTCACATAAGACTTTACAAAGTTTCACAGACATCCCTCTAACTAGCGTACTATTTACAGTAAAACTCACAGAAATACTAGCAAACATATTCTTTTAACATTAGTGAGGCTGTCATGCTAGACTATCCCATGTTTTTTTATATATATATATTTTTTATTACAAGTAAAGGGGATGTGGAGACTTGTTTCTTAATTGTATATGCGAATATTAGCGCCTTTTTGATGTATGTGACGGAGCGACCAAAGAGATGGAAGCAGGAGGCGAGGGTGGCAGAGGCACGTCTTTACTGTCCTTGTTTAAACAAAGATACTATACAAGCGCTAAAAGCACAAGAGTGCCAATAAAACACAACACGTGTAGCAACGCTAAGTAAGCTCACAACAACACTCTTGCTGAGCGAAAGAAACAACCATCAGCGAAAACGATAAAGTAGCTTAAATGCGCAGCACTGCAGGACTGAACCTGTGGGGTTTATATGAGTGGCACACGGAACAAGGAACAGGTGCGCTGCGTTAATAACAGGGTGATCGGGACCGTGGGAGTGTTCTGGTGCCTTGACGTGTGGGAGTGGGCGTGTCCCTTGTGCTGCGGGACTGGCCTCCTGTGACAATATAAAACTGTATTTTGTTATTAAAACGACCATTGTTCAAAGTATAAATTAATTGGATTGTTCTCTTGACATTCTTACTTAATCTAAATTATTTCACTTAAAGTCTGTGAAGAGCATTTAAAAGTCTTTGTAAGTTAATATATGCTAATATTAATGCAGTCAATTTAACACTTTACCTAATGTCTGTAAAAGAGAGCTTATAAGTTTTCATTAGATGTTATGTGTACTTATAAAACAATTTATAGAAGAGAACATTGAATGAAGGTAGTTAGAGGGGATACCTGTGGTTAGCAGTGTGAGACAAAGCCATATGTGAATGAACATAACAAAGCTTTATGACACTGTTCTTAGTACCAGTGTTCAGAACAGTTAAAATGTGTATTATATTGCATCGTCACTTTCTGTTATGAGGCCTTATGCTATGGTTTTATAACAATTTATAGATGTGACTATAAACATTTATGAGCAGTTACAAAGGCTTATATTAAGGGTTACAAAGCTTTACAAATACTTTATAAATCTTTATGAATGCACTTATAATGTGTTATGAATACCAGATTCATAGAAAGTGTTACCGTTTTCTTTTTTAGTCCTTCTCTTTGACAAGATCATTGTGGAGATCCTGTTCAGTGAAAATTCTCTTGAGTTTAAGACCAGATATTATCTGTGTCCCAAAGACTACCTCAGTATGTTAAGCAGGCTTTTCCTGTTGGCATCCAATCAGTTGTTAATGTGCTGAGTAAAGGCAGTTGTACCTGGGGGAATCCTCACGTTTATGATCCCTGTTAAAACACAGTCTAAACTCTCATTGGACAGTTTTTTTTTTTTTTTTTGTGCAATACTTCATTTGCCGCATGGCTTGTTAATGACGTGCCAGTGGAGGAATAATCTTCTTAAACAGATTTCTGTGAAGGAGGAACAGAGGGACAACAGAGGACAAAAGGTGATAATTGAACATTTTTCCTTGGCAGATTCTGAGTAGGGGAAACACTCACGTAAATCCTATTTTAAATGGAGCCTAGAATCACATTTCTTTAGATAAGGTTCTCTCACTTATTTCATTTGGCCTTCTGCCTCTTTACCGCTGCCTGTGTATGCTTAAACCTGACTCTGTACATGACTTCCTCTCCACAATCTCAAGCGCACCAGGCCCAGATGTACCAGACCTCTGCTAGTTAATGTGTTGCTTGGGGGTCAGCTCCTCCTGTCCAGACTGTTACCGGGGGTATGACTGGTCCAGGCACAGTCCTTTATCGGCTGTCAGAAGTTTGTGGAGTCTATCAAGTGGTAGAGGACTAAGCTCTTTCTCTGCGACTCATATCAGCGCTTGCAGCGGGGGACAGGCCATTCAGTTCACCACCCTGTGATTTAATTGTGCTTTCTGGATGACTGCCCTTAACCTTCACTGGCTCTCCAGCTCAGCGCCTCCCCAAGACACTGCACAGACACACTCCAGAGGCAGGGAGAGAGAGAGAGAGAGAGAGAGAGAGAGAGAGAGAGAGAGAGAGAGAGACAGAGAGAAAAAGAGAGAGTGACAGAGAGGGGAGGAATAAAGTGAAGTTTGACAGTGAAAAAAAGCCTTATTATTTACACCAATTTAAAATGTAATTGGGATGTTGTGTAGAAATATTGCACTTCCTCTAGCAGAGCTAATTGTCCTCTCCTGCGCTATGTGAAGTCCACTTTTTCTTATAACTGTCTGTGGAGTGTGTTCTGGGATGAGGGTTTAAGGGAATGAACAGTTTTCTCGCTGGTAATTGCAAAACTGCCTTGTTCTAACCTTTGTGAAAAACAAGTTCGTCTTAAAATCACAGGAGAGTAACTAAGGCTGCTTGTTAAAAGGTCTACACAAACATGTGCATACATATACATAAACTCTTTCACTCACACTCACACATACACACACACACACACACACACAAAATGCACTATTCAGCCATTTATATTTCTGATAAGCATCTGAACATAGATTTTTTTAGGCACAGCTTTATGTCCCTGGTGGATGCAAGTCTGTAGCTGGAGAGGCTAAGAAGTGATGTATTTATGAACTAAAAGCAGAGATGTTGTAGATGTATAGCTTTAGTACAGAGGAGCTTTGGGGAAAGGAGAGGCAGAGGTTGTCAAACTACAGAAAGCATGTGGAACACACAGTTCATTCGGAAGTAGAAAGTGAGACAGCATAACACACACACACACGCACACACACACACACACACACAAAAACAGTCTGGCTGCTTGGCATGTTTACTGAGTGCTAGTTATCTAGGCTTTCAGTGGACTTTAAAAGATTCTTGCATGTCTCATGGATTTTTTTTTCCTGATTCCTCTGAAGCAGAACTGGAATGGTGTTCACAATCCCCATTATCATTATCATGTCCTTTAATTCATTCCAAGCCAACTATATCACTTTGTCATCAGCAGTGGATCCGTTCCGGGCAGCTAAGCTTTGGGGGTGCTGAAGTCCCTCGGCTCTGCTGACTGGAGCCAGTTGGTTATTGAAAACATTCTGCTGCAGAAAAACAAGGCTGCTCTTGGCTTTTGTAGGAAAGCCAAACGGTTCTGGATAAATGTTCTCATTATCTCTTTAAATATAAATCAATATTATTGGGACAAGATATATATTGTGGAAATATATTTATATGGTTGATTCAATTTAAAATGTATAGTATGATATGAGTCTAATAATGTGGCTTCTGGAGTGCTTCTTCGGGGAGTGGTTCTTCTGGGAGTGCTTCTTCGGGGAGTGGTTCTTCTGGGAGTGCTTCTTCTGGAGTGCTTTTTCATGCTTCTCTAATGGTTGTATTATATTAAACAGATTTTTTTTCTATTACATAAATTCAATGACAACTTCTAAATGGGTGGTTAATGACTATAATAGTAATGCTTGCTATTCTCTGTACATATTCCACTCATTGTGACTACAGCCTGATTTGGTGTGTTAACATCCTTAAAATCCAGTGTCACTCCTTCTTAGCTGTAATTGTTTCCATTAATTATGTTATATTTTTGAAATGATAAATTTGAAGTGGCATGTAATGGACCTAAATGAGAAGGAACCCATTGCCGCTAAATGGACATCATGGCTGTGCGTCTGACCATGGTAAAGTGAGCGTGGGAAGCAACAGGAAGTTGGTTTTCCTACCAGGGCTTTGCCTAATTTAATAGTGTGACCCGGATAATGGAGAGAAATGAAGGCATAACCGAAATCAGTTATGTGAAAATGCTTTTAAACCTGCCAAGATTTCCTGTCCTCGTCCTGCCTACATAATGGTTGTTGATGGTGGTGTGCGTGCATTAAAGATTCATACAGCATGTCCAGGTACTCTAAAACCACTGTTAGAAGGAGCCTTCCAGCCATACAGAGGAGGCCGGGGGTTCTTGAGATGATACAAACAGCAATGGTGAGGAAACTTGAAAACCTTCTATGTGCTGATAATCTATGCATTAATCTAGATAGCATGTTTGGCATGTTTCTAATAAAGTGGTGTTTTAAAAAGTGTAGGAACAAGATCCCTGATTGCTCAGTTATTAAATACTCAAAAACGTCACAGATATGCTACAAATAATAAGCTTCAGCCTCCTCCCAGTATAACGAATGGACAGATGTTTTCACTGTCAGACCCCATGCATTACAACACATGGCTCCAACCAGTCAACCACTGAAAGAGGAGAAACGACAGTGTGCAACAGGTCATGTGTGGCGGCTGCGGGGGAAACTCAACCCCGGTGCTGGAGCAGTTTCGCTCCCCTTCAGTGCGCTCGAGGGAGAACGGTCCTGCGCTTTGACCCGAGCCCAGCTTCTCCGCCGGCCGCTTTCAACCCCGCAGCCTAATAAGCTCCGTACCTCCAGCCACGCTGAGCAGATTTGTGTTAACGTACCGTGCAGGAAGCAGCAGGGGCTTGTGGGGCACCCAGGCCCATAATGGAAGTGATGATCAGGTATTTAATCACAGACAGAAACGCCCACCGCCTGTCTACTCGTCCTGGGGCAACGATCGAGCATGGCTCTACATACTAATTAACCTTCAGGGCTTACGATACACTGTGGAGTTAATGGAAACAGACACAGGTTAGTGAACAGGCCTCTATTCCCAGCCAGGTGTGGAGTAAACACGCGTAAACATGTGTTATTATTGATAAGTGAGAGGCGAGACCACAGCTGGGCCTGTTTCCAACAAGCCTGGGAGGATCCCTACAGACAGACGAAGAAGGCTTCTGTTGGTGACATTGCTGCCATTTACTTCTTACCTTTACTTGTTAAGGTGTTTGTAGTTTTGCAGCCCTTTCTCAGTATTAATTGCATTCGACAGCTTCAACACTGAATCATGTTTTTGCTGAATTCTTGGATGTAATGTGCTGTTTTATTAGAAAGCACATGAATTCTTCAAGGTTTTCAGACCTGGACATTCCAGTATTTGTGAGGCCGATCAATCAGTCCAATCAATCAGTCCGATCAATCGATCCAATCCGCTCTATGTTCACCCAGGTATATTAAACCCCAAATACCTACTGAGGCGAGGATTGGGCGTGATACCAGTTTGTTTTCCATTTTGCGCTGGGGACTAACATTACAGAGCTCCTGCATGCACAGCCACATAACAAACCACATCTCATTCTTGACCTGGTGTCCTGTTACCGCGGCTGCTCGATCACGGTCCTGCCGGCCGCACTGAAAATGCAATTAAAACAGACGTGAGCTCATGGAGACCTGGTCCCATTCTGTCATATGGGCCCGTCTCCCCTCTGCAACCCGACACACCAAGACAGATATGGTGACATCTAAGGGGCAATGGCAATCTAACCCTGCCTTCTACAGTGACCTCCGCTCCTTCTACAGTGACCTCCGCTCCTTCTACAGCAACCTCTGCTCCTTCTACAGCGACCTCTGCTCCTTCTCCAGTGACCTCTGAGACTTCCGCATGCATCAGTCAGTTAACGCTTTTCAAAGACATGAGGTCATGCTATAACACGTCTTCTTTTGAGTTTTTTGATATCAGTTCTTCCTCTTTTAAAGCATATGAATAAATAACATTTTTTAATATTTCTGAGGGTAATAGTGGAGATTATGCTGTGGTAATAAGGGCAAGAATAAGCAGTCATACAAAGTAAAAAGCCGACAGTGTAATACTATGATTGAGAGTTTTTGAGTAATGTTTCACAGCACAAGAATTTTTTGAATGTCAAGAATTTTGTACCCTGTATAGTCTATTATTTAAAGTGCAATGTAGAAAATAACTAATTAAGAGTAGTATTTCTAACACTTTTTGAACGTGTCTGTGTCCACAATGATCCATCTCTCCTTCTTTCTCTTCTTTCTTCCCTCCTTCCTTTCTGTCATATATTTGTAATCAGTGCCTGCTGAGGCTGGGTGAACCCAGCTGAAAGGCCCTAGTGAGGAGGCAAACGGCAAACAACAGCTGCGGACGTGGGTCTTGGCACATGCCAGTCATTGAGCAGCCAAGTGCAGCGGCCTGGATTAGCCAGGCTGACAGGCACCAAGGGGCATTGCTCCCTCCCTGCAGTGCTCCCCCGCACGCCCGCCCTCCCGCGCCCAGCCCCGCGCCCGCCCGCACGCGCCCAGCCTCTCTCACACACCCTCTGCGCATGCCACCCTCGGTGTGCTACGGGGCCGGCCGAATTGAATCTTTTCCACACGCACGCCCTGTTTCCAGCCTTGCAAGCAGTGTATGTTTGCAGAGACACCAGCACAGGTGCAGAATCAAGGGGAAAAGAGTAAGTTAACCCCCCCCCCCCCCTTCCCCGGCTGCCTGCAGGTCACTGCCTTTCCTGGCCAGCTTAGTTCCTCTCTCTGTCGCTGTACAAAAGGCTGGATGTCTAGTTATCATGTAAGAGTCCCTACTGAACTCTTGAAGTTGTTAATGTTACATGATGATATACGGTGTTTGCGCGGTACTTCACTGACGAAGAACTTGCAAAAAAGGAAAGAAGCAAACACAAGCTTCAAACTGAAGATTTAACAGAACAAAAGAAAACACGAAACACGTGCACAAAAGATAACGAAAGAAATCCAGAGCAATTGTTAACGACAGGCGACTCGTTAAAACAAAGGGATTTTAAAGGAAGAATATAAAGACATAACGTCAACCATGTGGTGCAGCCAATAAGATGGAAACACGCACCACCTGTCTGCAGCACCATGGAAACGGAAGTGAAAGCACAAACAAAAGCCACTGACACACTGAAGGCTGCTTGCGGGGTTCTAGAGAGTTCTAGAGCTTTTGGCCATAGTAACTAAAAGCTAATAAAAGAAGTGTCCATACAGTAGAATTGTGTGGTTCCATTATTTAAACACTAACAACATTTTCTTTGTGATATGAACATGTAAAATCCACTGCTATGTCTAAAGATCTTTTACCAGCACAACACTGACTATCATTACTATTACCATGTCACTACCATGACAACCTTCACAGTAACATGTCACTGAAATGTCAGTACAGTCACAATGGTCCACAACCCAAATGATATTTGGTTAGCAGTGGTCTTGTGGTCAGAAACTGACAAGTGATGATCTGAATAGAGGGTGACAGACAGTAGGTGACAACCACACTCCACACTCTGGCTCCCTTCTGCTGAAAAGAGAGTAATAAATAAAATTTTGCTTGGTAAATTGGATTACTCAGGGAAAATAAATGACCTGCTCTTTCGCTAAAACACTGCCATCATGCGGCTCCTGACATCTCTATCTATTGCGGTGGGCACACTGTGTCCGGGAGGTGGGCGCATTTTTCCTCACACCTCGTTAACGAGCACGCCTTCAGCCCTCGCTCTCAGCGCCACGCTGTGACGGCAGGCACCGCGGCTGCGATAAACAACCTTTTAACGGCAGCGCACCACGCGGCCGGTTGCTTTCCACGCCGTGATCGAGCAGCCAAACCCATCCCCGGCGGCCCGGGTGCAGCGGACAACACGTGTGCGACGGGTCTGAAGTTCACTGTTAATCACACGCAACAGCCGTGAGTGTTTTTAGATCCCTCGACGTGCTCTAGGTGACTGACGGTCAGTGATCATTCAAGGCCATCAATCCAGGTCATTCATGACCAAAAGGGTGGGAAAAGAAGATTTCCTCCCTTTGAAGGACATAGTGCAAGCTCTTGGTTATAATATCATAAACCGGGAGGGACCTTTATAAGTGTCATGACATATTTCTCTGGCTTTCTCTGTTTGGAAGGTATGGTGCCTCAGAGTATTCTGGTCTCCTTAAATCTTATTTCATAACATTGTAATTGCATTTAGTAACTGATGATCGACACTAATTCAGAGGTAGTGTGTGTGTGTGTGTGTGTGTGTGTGTGTGTGTGTGTGTGTTTGTGTTTCATCCAGGAAACCAGCAGGGCTGTCATGGGTCGCCTAGCTCCACCCAGGCCTTCATTAGGATCTGCACAGCTCTTGGAGCTCATATGGGTTAACAATCTGATATAACTCATTCTTAACAAGTTGCTTGTTGTATTAAGTGGAGCTCTGGAATCTACTTTTGAGGTCCCTCATCCGTCTCACAATGTATACAGCACTGTTCAGGCAGGGAGCTTTTTAATTGGATGATTTAACAGTGAGTAAAGGAATGTCTTATCTCAAGCAGTGTTTGCCAACCCTCCTAGAGATGAAGGTTTCTCCTACCCAAATGTAACATGCCTCAGCTAATCTGTGGAAGGAGTTCCAGAATTACAAAGTTAACAAAATAGCCAGGAGAAGAAATGTTCATCCTTTACAAAAACGTAGTTGATGGAGCAGGTGGATTGACTTATATCGGAGGTGTTGAAGTTGAAGTTGTGTTGACATTGATATTGCCTGCAGGACTGTGCAGATGCATATATTTACATAACCGTATGTTTTATACTACATGCTCTGTTCCCAATATTCTGTAAATGGTGAATTGTGGTGAGTTCTAAATTGCACACATATATCAACAGACGGACAGATGGATACACAGATGTGATACGTTTCCTCTCCATGCTGTAATTTGTACATTATTAGAGTTACTAGAGTGAACAGAGTGAATGATGAGAGATTGCATGGTAGAGTGATGTAATGGATCGGATTCGTGTGCATTCGGCCTTGTGTGTGTGTGCCCTCTCCGTGTTGTACTGTGGCAGTCTGAGTTACAGCCCCCGTGCAAACACGAGACGTCACGGGGACGCGTTAGTCTACACACACACACCGCACGCTGTGCAGCAGAGCCACATTAATGCACAAAGCCCATTTTTACCTTCACCCACACGACACAAGAGCTCTTCTTGCTCCCAGGCCTCAGCCGGCCACTCCATCTCTGACCAGCTACAGACACTCACGTGCAACCGCTAATGGGCTGCTCTGTGTTGGTGTTTTAAATTTCGTTTAAATACGAACTACTTGCTCAGTAACATGCTATTAAAATAAGACACATCAGTGTAGCCGTTATTCATTGCTAATGAAGCTATCAACGTATTGATCAGCAGATTGGATCGTGCGGTCAACCGTTGAGCCCTAATCGGTTCTCCCCCCTAATGTCACTCTCTGTCTTTTGGTGCAATTCTCATTTCCGAGATGAAGCCACTCACAGTGCTGACGGTAATCCTCGCAGAGTCCCAGCATCCTCTCAACCCCCATCTGTTGAGATCCCAATTACTATGATGCCAAAATCCCTGAGCTGCAGTTTCTTGGTGGACTTTCCGTGTTCCCTGAGAAATCTGGATGGCCTTGATGATTGCCAACACTGGACACATATGAGTTTCATTAGAGGAGTTTAGAGGAGATCTGTTTTCTTGCCTGAAAGCAACACTATCTTCTATTCTCACAATAAACCTGTCAAATGGAGACCTTCATCCAGCTTCACTAATCTGAGAAGAACAGATGGGAGTTTTCAGTGATAAAACATAAATATTTAAGAGTGGAGAGATTTAAGAGTGGTAATAGTGACAAGAAAGAGGAAGAACTGTCAAGCGGATCTGTAGAGAGGCCTTAGGATACACTTCAACACCGCAGGACCACCACATACCTCACAGCAGAAAGAGTTATCACTGTTTCCAATGCCTACCTAATTTACTGCACCAAGAGCTCTCAATACTGTGGAAATTATTGAAAGGACCTGGTTCAGAGTAAAGTTTATAATTGCTTCATGAATATCTGGCAAGGCTACTTTGGAATACAAATTTCAATTCAATTCACCACAATGCTGTAAGACGCCAGTTGAGTACTCTTGGAGACTTTTGGAGTACATCCATTTTACTGGTTTAAATCAGTGTTTAATGTATATCAAGCAAGTACAATGGGGGAGGCTGCTTTTTTTTTTTTACATTACTGTGTAAACTAAAGGAGGAAGGGAACCTCTAATGTTATCAGAGCAGTTCAATTAAAGGTAAAAGATCTTACACAAGACAATGTGACTGCTTCGCTAAGCTTAGCCCTGTTTAATTCATATCAGCAAAAGCTCAAGAACTTTGTTTCCCTGGAAACTGGAAAAAGAGTATGAAATTGCAAATCAGAGCAAAGGGAAAAGGAGCAGTGTATTGTGGGACAGCAGAGCCTAGTGCTCTGGACTAAAGCCCGTCACATTTCTTGTCAGTGAAAGCCATTAGTTGCTCTTCCATTGAAGACTTTTTGCAGTGCGGTAGGTCCGTTGGATGCTCGGTATGTGTGTGTGTGTGTGTGTGTGTGTGTGTCTGTGTGAGTATGTCCATATGTGTGTGTACTTGTGCGTTTGATACGTTTTCACATGTGTGTGTACTCATGCACATGCCTCTGTGAGTGTGTCTCGTATAGTATTTTGTCATTCTTATGTCAAACCCAGCCCAACTTAGGAGTGTCATAGCATATAAAATTCATAGTGCATCCAGTCCTAAAATGAGGTGTCTTCTTCTGTCAGAACTACGGCCTACTGCTTGTTAGTGAATGACTTATAAGTCTACAGGTCAGGTAGCACATGGGTGGGATGTTGGGAGAATTCTGCTTGTTAGACAGCAGTGATGCGTAAATTTGTCAGCAATGCTTATGTATGATGACATGGTCATGTGACTTTTCCATGTGATTGGAGAGAGACTCCTGGGAGCTATTAGTGATATTTCACTGTCAGCTATTTTACATTTGCTGTACTCTTATTATATATTTGCTCCAGCTTGTTGTTAATAATAATTTTGACCATATCCTCCTGGTCCTTAAATTGGCTCCATATCCTTAAATTATTTCCAGTCCAGTCCTCATTTGTGGCACCTATGCAAGAACCACTTGGCAGTTTTCATATCAGCAAACATTTAGCCTCCTGAACAGTACATCCAAACATATATTAGCATTTAATAAGTGCTTGTGCTCTTTAGCTTTCTTCCCCTAGAAAAATCAGTCACTTCTCACAACTCCATAGTTCCACCCCATTACTGGCCACTGCAGTGGGCTGGATAAACAATCTCAGTCAACATGGTGGACACGCTAACTGTCACCGGCTGAGGTAATAAGGAGAGTCTGACTGTTTGACTAATTGGTACAGACGGTTTGTTTCAAGTGACACTGGGATATATTAAGGCTAGTCTATTACTGTACGCTGTAGAGGAGCTGAATTAGGACCCACTGATGCCTCCGGCACTGTGGTGACTTTTCACACAAACCTGAAACTTGAGAGGTGCTCGTACATGGACATCAAATACCCCAATCTAACCAAAACATACCATTTATTAGCTCAGTTTGCCAGAAATGGCCCAAGTGAACTTTTGAAAAGACACATTAGAAACAAGAGCAACAGTCATAAATGTTCATCAAAGAATATTAACTCTGATTTACTGAATATTAACTGCTGATTTATTGTCATCTTGTAAATGTTATATAAACCAAAGAGCCCTATCATGTATGCCCTGTGGTGGAGTACTGCTAATATATCTGCAGTGCTAGCAGGCCAATGACTGACAGATTACACACAGAAGAGGGAGCCTTATTGTGTGCTGTTGTTATTACGATATTACGTCTCACTGAAGAAATCCACGGTTAACCCTTTAATCTAGCATGGACGAAATGATGATGCAGTTTGTGACGTGATGACTTATGTATGTATGAAGAAGATGGGCATGAGGTTTTGTGGATGAACATCCAGACCAGACCAGAACTTTTTTTTCCCCATTGTTTGATTTCTGTATGTTTATCTCTTTAAGTTTTTTATATATATATTTTATATATATATATTTTATATATATATATAAAATTTGCACTGCACCTGTGTGGGTTTGTGGCATAGAACAGTGCCCACTGGGCAAAGCAGGGCCCACTGGGCAAAGCAGGGGCAAGAATGACAAGCCAGCCAGCCTTCCTGGAAGAAAGAAAGAAGCCTTGATGACATTGGTATTCAGTCCCAGTTCTGCCGCACTGCACATGTTTCGGTCTTTGCTGATCTGCCTCTTTGGGGATATGGTAATTAGCTAACAAGGGTTAGTGCAGGGAAGATACTAACCTGGGTGACATCAGGGAAGCCAGTCCTCTGAAAAGGGGACGAATGGCGTCCTCCTTTGTGGTGCCCTCGTATCTTTGTGAGCTAATCCTCTTCACAACTGCGCCTCCCCACCCTCAGAGGCCGGGAGACCGTCACAGCCTCATCCTATCGCATCTGCAACCTGACTCTGCCAGCCAAAGGTTTAACACAACACTGCCAGCAGCTCTGCGCCCGCAGACCTGTGCCACGCGGAAATGAACCGCCTGTGTGTGTCCCGTTTGTGCTGAGCTTCAAGCTGCTGTCAGTCAGGCAGATGGGAAAAGCACTCAGGAGCTTCTTCCTCCTTCAGCTTGGCCTGATCCCAAGGACCACGTGCATGCAAAATCTGAGAGGCTCTGTCTTAACAGCATGTTGGAACAAGCAGTGTTGGCTTCATTTATGCGATGTGCAGTGAAACCCCTTTAACTGCATGACTTAAACAGGATTGAAGAAAACTCTCTTAGACTTAGCGGTTTTACTGTGGGCTTGTGAAGAAAGGTCTGGGAGTATTAAAGGTGTCCTGTGATTAGAGAGATGGCATAGTTGAAGGGAAATTCCCAGCAGAATAATGACACATTAGCTGTAATTCCTATAATTCCTGGCTACAGACTTTGAAGTTCTCAAAAAATGTGGAAAGGCAATCACAAATAGAGCTCAAATATATTCTCCCATGTAATAATCAAAGACTAGATTTAGCTGGAAAGTTTTTTTTTCAGTAAATGTTTTTTTTCTTTCAGTAAAGTTTGAAGTTAAAGCAAATTGATGTGTTTCTTTTTTCAGTTTAAATCTGTTTAATTAAGGTTGTGCCTCATTCATTTGCATGTGTGTGAGGAAGTGTTTATGTGAGTGTGTGCCCGAGGATGGACCATTTGGCTTGGCAGCTGTTGAATTGTACCACTTACATATTTAATTGCTTTTTCCCACTCTGCTGTAAACCTCTCACCTGGCCCAACACAGATGCAGCATGTGAATATTCAGGGGAGATTTGCATGTTTTTTTCAGCCTTTAGTTACATGCAAAAACATACTCATTCTGGACATTTGCTTATCATGCAAAACCTGGAAGTTTTAAACAAAACAGCCCATCTGCCATCCTGCATAAAACCTTCACCACCAAACTGCCATGTTCTGTCTTACAAAGTACACGACAGTTTAAACTGAACCATACAGCAGATGTCCCAGATCTACTGTACTTTTTTAGAGCTTCCAGCAGTGTTGCAAAGCTTTGCCTAAATTTGTGTCTTCAAACCTTCCAGGTGTTCCATAAAGAGCCTGTGAGTGTGTACAGTAAACACTCTCCTTTATTAATATCCTAATGTTGTTACTGACCTTAATTAAATCAAATCCAGATACTACATCACTGCTCTTACACCTAATCAGACAGTACTCATTATGCTGGCTGCGGCTTAGAGTTGTTATCATGAGTTAGCTAGGCCAGAGCAGTCTCATAGAGCAGTCTCATAGAGGAGTCTCACATAGCAGACTCACAGGGCAGTCTCATAGAGCAGTCTCATAGAGGAGTCTCACATAGCAGTTTCATAGAGCAGTCTCACAGAGCAGACTCACAGAGCAGTTTCATAGAGCAGTCTCATAGAGGAGTCTCACATAGCAGACTCACAGAGCAGTTTCATAGAGCAGACTCGCAGAGCAGTCTCACAGAGCAGACTCACAGAGCAGATTCACAGCAGATCCAAGAGACAGCTAATGCAATAATCTGCAGGCCAGGATGCAGGGCATTCACAGGCACAGTCTGGAGACTATAACAGATCTGAACAGAGCACTGAGATTGAACATCTTAACTGTTCACTTCCTACAGTGGACTTTATGAGAGAGAGAGTATACTTACTTACCAGTGTCTACAAGAAAACTGACAAATATTTAAATTAACTACAGGTGGATATATAGATGTAAACCATCATTTTTTACATTCCAAAGTCTTTTCCCCACAAACATCTCCAATGATGTTTATATTCTGGAGATATCTGGCCGTCCTGTATTTTTTATTTATTTATTTTTTGTCCCGTGTGGAGTTTTTCTTTTCATGGAATAGCTAGAGGAAGACATTACAGACTGTCCATGTAAACAGAGCATGTAGGGAGAAGTGTGTGTGTGTGTGTGTGTGTGTGTGTGTGTGTGTGTGTGTGTGTGTGTGTGTGTGTGTGTGTGTGTGTGT
>JAOYMR010000007.1:13909542-13922490 GCA_025802075.1 Tenebrosternarchus preto | reverse complement strand
ATCCAAACAACCAAAGATTTATAAAGGAAAATCATGAAAATGATTAGGGGTTCCCAAACTTTTGCATACCACTGTACACATACAGGAGGTGTGTTCCATTCTGTTCTGCTCCGTGGCACCACCCATTCTACACACTCAGCAATCATACAGCCAGATGGTGTTACAGGACTGCCTGTAATCCATGTCATACCCTCTGGTTCTGCCACAGCTGGGATTATATAGTGGGTCAATCTCTGTTGGCCTCCTGTCTCTCTGTCTCTATTGCTCTATCCCTCTGTCCACTGAACAGAACAAGTCATTCTGTCAGTCTTCTGAGATCCAGGTGCTACCAGATATTATTCTTGTTTCGATACGTACGGCAAGAGAGAGGGCGGAAGGTATTGTTTTGTTTTAAATGTTATTTCTACTGTGCCGCTATGAGTTTGGGTGCTGTAGTTATCTGGATATTAGGTAATGTAGACCTCATATGTTCTCATTACATTCAACATCTGCGTGCTTGAAGAAGTGGTGGACGACATGGATAAGAAGGTTAGCGTGGTGGATGCTACGTCTTCACAACGTATGTTTCTGTTAGTGTGCTACAACCTTAAGATGGGTGCTGTTGTAATTCTTGTGGTAACACAGCAAATACCTCCAACAGAGTCAAGTAGCACAAAATAAACAGTAGATGAGTTTGTTGAAAGCTGTAGGTTTGCTGTATATGGCTATTGATTTTATTATTGATTTTTGATATTATATGTTTGCTGATAGTGTAGTGCTGCAAAACTGAAGCATTGTATTTTTGAGTCAGGATGAGGTTTAAAATCGTATTTAAATGTTGCATGTCTTCTCAAATGCACAATTGCTCAGGTTTGTTTTGTTACTTACTATATGTAAATATGTATTCATAAATATAGTCTAATTCATTTGTATATGCTTATATTTTAATGAAGAATTTTATGAAGTGGAGAAAAAAGCGAAAAAGATGAATTTGATAATCTAAATATGTATGAATATATATCTGTTTATGTCTGGTTATGCATGTTTGTGTGTGTGTGTGTGTGTGTGTGTGTGTGTGTTATTAAATAGGCTGTCATGCCAAGCAGTTGAAACTATACTATACACCTTAAGTTGTATTTTAGCAAGAAAAAGATTTATTAAGCATTCTTCATTGCACACATACAGAAGAAAGACGTCTTATGCCTGCATGAGAGTGCACTCTGCCCCAAAATACACTGGCAGAAAGTTTTATAGCCCTCAAGTTCAGGAGGAGAAGTTTTTCTCCCTGTGAGGCCCAATCTACCAAGTGAGAGTAGCTCAAGTAAGGAAGGAGAAACACAGGGAGTGATAGCCTTGCAGCATGCTGTGCCTGAGTGGGCCTGAAACACACTGTTCTTCTCTTCATGTACACAGTACCCTGCTCATAATTTTCCATCACGGGAGTTGAGTGCAAGTTCGGTAAGAGCAAGGTCTCAATAAACAGAAGGACAATTTAAAAACAGTCAGAATAACAGGCAACGCTCAGAAATGTGCCAGGCAGAAAACCAGGCCAAGTAATCAGGCAAAAGCTAGGCAAAAAAACAGCAAACCTTGAACCAGGCGATTCGATTCCAAACCAGACATCAGACAGTACTGAGTACTGAGTACAAGTACTGAGCGAGGCTTCACAATGAATAAGATAAAGGGGGGTCAATGCACAGGGAATCAAATAGAGAAATGAACAACGGGTGGGTGTAACAGACAAGGTCAACAGGAAAACGTGGTCCATAGAAGGGGTTACAGGAGGAGCACAAATGACAGGCTTGATTTTTTTGGCTGGACATAGACTGGGCATGTAACCAGTGTGATGCCTTCCTGAACCCTGACCAGAGTAGACCCTCTACCTCACTACAGTGGTCATCAATTAATGGCTGATGGTGTTTTAATAGGTTACTTAAAATTTTATGCTGAAATGAATACTGAAAGAAGCTTTAATAATATCACTGTGATAATGCTACCTCTGATTATACTTCTCTAATAATACTTGTTCCAGTAACAATACCTGTAATAATATAATACTGCTCCTCTCCAGGTGTGTGCTTCCCTTGCATGGTGGATGTGGTGCCTGTCAAGAACGAAGATGGCGTGGTGATCATGTTCATCCTAAACTTCGAAGTCATGACTGATGAAGCACCACTCGACCCCACCCTACAACTCAACCACCGGCTGCCTCTCTCCTGGCGTCCCATGAGTAAATCGCCACTCTTCAGTCTCACACAGATTTAGTTTTCCACTGGTTCACTGATTCAGTCATGGGGCCTATGTATTTAGAAAGCCATTTCTTTCTCTATGTTTCTCTCTCTCTGTCGCTTTCTCTCTCGCCGGCAGATCGGTCATGGCGTCTCCGTCTGCGTCTGCCTCTCCTGCAGTCCCACAGCGCCAGCCAGTCCTCTCTTCAGGACGACGCTGAGACCGGCGGCATGCGGGCACTCCGCGGCTCGTCTGCTCCCCACGGCAGCAGCAGTCACGAGTCCCTTGCGCTGACCGAGCTTCTGTCCCTCAGAGAGCACGAGCAGACCCGCCCCCTCACCGCCACCACCGCCACCCCTGCTGTCGCCGAGACCCCCTCGTCCTCGCTGTGGCTGGAGGACAGGCGCACCCTGCTGGGCAGCGAGCTCACGCCCTCGTCCCCGGGCCCTCCGCCGGCCCCCGCGCTGCCTTTGGGACAGTCCTCCCCACGGCCCCACCGGCTGAACACGGACGCCTCGGTCTCCAACTGCAGCCTGACGCCCAGCCGCTCGCGAGAGAGCTTCCACAGCATGCGCCGCGCCTCCTCCGTGGACGACATCGAGGCCATGAGGCCTGAGTGGGACCGCAAGCACCGGGTCTCCAGCAGCAGCACCGGTGAGTGGGTTCAACCCCAGAACACAGGAGCAAGCAGGAAGCAGCTGAGAGGAAACTACTGCAGTGGCAAGAGTTAAACAACAATTAAAAGCTTTTATTAACCCATAACAAGGCAGAGGCATCAAATGTATACGTTAAACTGGATTGCACCATAATAAAAATAATAAATAGGTTACATTATACTGATATAGTGCCATCCCAGAGGTGGGTGAAAGTATAACAGGTTTTGTTCTGCTCTCAGTGCTCTAACCCAGCTACTCCTCTTAACAGGTGCAGTGAACAACAAGTCCAGCATCCTGAACTCTACCTCTGACTCTGACCTCATGCGATACCGAACCATCAGTAAGATCCCCCAGATCACCCTTAACTTCGTGGACTTCAAAACGGACCCCCTTATTGCGCTCCCCCCTGGGGAGATTGACATCATTGCTCCCTGCAAACTCATGGACCGCACGCACAACGTCACGGAGAAGGTCACACAGGTACGGATGAGAGGTTTCCACTATTGGGGTTGTGTTTTCCACTGGAAATGTGTTATTTTAAAGTGGTGGACCTTCTTTCTGATGTTTTGAAGACAGAGTTTCAAAGTGCTTATTTGAACGTCCTTATGTTGTTTCTGAGTAGTGTCAAATTTAAGCTTATATTTTTAGGTTTCAAAGGAAATTCTGGACAGGGGAGACTGTAGTGAGTCACTAAGTCTGGCATGCTAAATATGCGTGAAAATGTGCTGCTCTTGTTTTGGCTGGGCTGCCACTTAGATCTCCAGCAGATTTAGAGGTTCATAAGCCAAGATCATTCTGACTCTCGACTTGTAACATTTGGCTTCACTACGTATGACTACGGCTGATACATACAATGCCATATGTTTGTTTTGTTTTCTCTTTTTTTTGTGAGTCTAATAGTCTGGGCATTTGTACAGGAATTTAGCACACAGTGGTTGCTGAGGAGATGAGTCATAGCAGATGCTGGAATGGCACATCTGTTTGTTTGGCGATTAACTCTTAGAATGGCGAGACTCCAGATCTCCTGTTTCGTCACTTTGATGACAGCATCACTGGTCGAGCAGTGTGAGCAGCAGGTGGTTCTGACTTTGGAGAAGCCTGAACAAAGTGGTCTTCTCACGTCTTTGGAGAAGCCTGAATAAAGTGGTCTTCTCATGTCTTGCTGTTCATCTTCTTGGGTTAGATTGGCATCAGCAGTCCTCTTTTCTAGGCGCATGATAATTAGGATCACGATTAAACGCACCGGCGTGTTAAAACGCATTAAAATGGTTATTGAATTTAAATTATATTGAATGCATAAAGTGAAACTTTGGTTTGTTTTACTTTAAAATCACAACCTCACTGTACAGTCACATGTGCACCACAGACGATGTCATTGGTGGAAGCCTAGGCAAGGCAAGCCCAGGTGAAGCTCATGCCATGTAGTTGGCCTGGTTTCCCTGCGCTGCTCTGCAGGAACGAAGAGAGAGACTGATGACTCGAGGTGAAGTGATGATAAGAGAGGCCTGCTGGGAGTCTACACTGTGGAAAGAGACTCTTCAGGTAAAGTCAGCTTGGGGAGCACAGATTCATGACAGGGGCAGGGCTTCGTGCAGCTGGCTGCTCGGTGCTTTGAGATGTGACAGGTACAGGAACCAGGAAGGTGTTTTTGGGAAACACTGGAAAAAATGCATTTGTTTACAGTGGATAGGTTTAATGGATTGGGATATTCTTCTTCTTGATATTTGTGATGGATAGTATGTATTATTTTAGAAATCTAAAAAAAAGTAAAAAGTCATCTGTCTTTGGCTAAAAATATCAGCAATTTCCTAAAAACAAAAGAATCAAAACAAAACTTGTAGATCTTTTGCCCACTGCAGTTCACACAGACTATGGCTCACATACATCAATCGGCTCAGAGATTAAGGGGTGTTTTTTTTTTCTCTCTCTTTCATATCATAAAAACCAGTGTATGGACAGAAAGGAACTGACCCTCACTTGTCCTCCGAGATGCTTGATACACACACAGGCCTGCAGATAGTACGTCTAAGTGTTTTATGGTGTGGTCTGTGTGTGTATGAGCAGCTATTGACCTGCATAAATTACACCTGAGCACCTGCTGGCACCAACACCATGTGGGCGTGGCCTCAACGTCTTTAGTGTCCCTCACTGTTGTGGTCGAGCTGGTGTTGCTCACAGAGGGCTGTTGTTAAGGTGGCGGGATTAGATGGTGAAGGGCCTGGTTGTCATAGTGATGGAGGACTCTGTCTGTGAGATGGATCCGTCTATTCAAGTCGTACTGAATGCTCATATTAGGTTTGCAGTCTGATGTCATAATAAACTCATGAATCACGTGATTTAACTTTTTTTCCCATGATTTTCCACAGCAGAATCAGATATGGAGGAATTTGCTAATTATTGCGTGTTAGAGGTATTTGCATATGACTCTGCATGGTAACTAGTTTGTGTGTGTGTGTATGTGTGTGTGTGTGTGTGTGTGTGTGTGTGTGTGTGTGTGTGTGAACTGCTCTTTGGGCCTTTCATCTTTTTGACACAGACAGTGTGCTTTATTCAGGTGAAAGCAAGGGTTCTCCATCCTTGCAAATGTACCAAACTGTAGAATGACATGTTTTGCAAAACACCACACATACTGTTAAACATAAACTGACTTTTATCTGCATATTTGTGTGTGTGTGTGTGTGTGTGTGTGCTGTGAATGTGTGTGGATTTGTGGGTTTTTCTTTCCAAAAAAGGGGCTTATTCAGAATATAGTTTAGTGTATGTCTGTGTGTGCGTGTGTTTATAGTTCAGGTGCAGAAAGAGTAGGCAGGTCACAGTGCTCTTGCAGAAGCCACCAGCTGTGCCTTTAATTCATGGTGTGATATTTTTATCACACATACACATACACAACCACACACACACAAGCACACATAAACACAAATGCACACAGACACAGAATTTAAAACCTCTGCAACATTCATATAAATGCATGCACACCCCTCCACACACATACGCACAAAGCACATGAACACAACTGCACACAAGCACAGAGTGCAAATCCTTTGCAACATTCATTCACTTACTATAGATTGGAATGTGTTTCTTTCTCAGTTTGTATCACACAGACCTGCATGTGCATGCACACACACACACACACACACACACACTCACAGAGAGAGAGAGAGAGGCATCGGTAGTTTATTGATGCATCACTTACTGTACACAATGGCAATTCAGAGTGCTTGACATAAAAGAGCTGCTATATAGATAAATAATATTTAAATGAAGTTAAGATAGATTTAAATAAAAACGGTATATTTAAAAACAATTGATCGTTAATAAAATGTTGTTTTTATTCTCAGTATTGTGGTGTTAATGCAACAGCAGTGTAGCAGGGTTGTTTCTCATTATATGGATCTTTTCTCACAGCCAGGAAGTGCAGTTAATATGGAAATGCTGTGGATTCTGATGCTTTTATAGAATCCAAAAGATGTAACTGTGTATGTATGTAACTGTGTTTGTATGTAACTGTGTTTGTATGTAACTGTGTATGCCCATTCAAAGTTCATGTCAAATGCTCACTTCATGGACATACTAAAGCCAGAACCCCCTTGATCACATAAGACCTCAAATTAAAGGTTCACTGCCTTTCTGTGAAGACCTGTAGGGTCTGATGGTGAGTCATTTATGCAAAGTGTGCGACACGTTCATTTAAAATAAATGACTTGACGTGTTAATTATTCTGTTTAGTTAAGAACTCTGAAGGGTTCTGTGTGCCTGAGTTCCATTTTAAAGCAATTTTTCTTTTTATCGATTCCTGTATTTTAGCGGTGTTCTAGTAGTATCAGCATTGATTCCTTTATTTTAGCAGTGTTCTAGTTCAAATGTATATTGAAGTCTGTTCTACTTACTGGCTAGGATACATTCTGTAGCAAATGACAAAGCACTTTCATGAGTTACTCTGGATAAGAGTGTCTCCTAAATGCCTAAAATGTACATGTAAAATGTAGTACACCAAAGTTTCTGTAAGTCAAACTATCAAACAATAATGGTTCTAGATCTAGGATTTCATATATAAAACAAAAGGTGGGTATTTTATTATTAGGTTTGGTGTTAAGTCTAATGATTTGTTTATTCTGTAAATTCACATTCTATTTAACCAGATAGAAGAAGTGAGGCAAAGAGAGACTCTTCTGTTAGCCGTCAGTTATGGCATTTTCTCAAGTGCCAAACCTTGTAAGCGAGACACATTAGGAAAAGGTAAAGAACAAAGACACCACCTCTCATTTATTTTTGCACCGGTGTCTAGTGGAGTACAGTTATAAACATGTGGAGTCCTGTTGAGGGAGACACACTAAACACCCAATAATGTATTTCTTAGCTTGGCGAAATTACGGAGATGGAGAAAAGTAATGCTATCTATGTATTTGTCAAATGATAGGTCAGAGTCAAGTATGGCAGTGAGATGGGTGTAATGGGGGGGGTGGAGGAAATTTTGTGACATCCAGCAATTCACATCTCTTAAGCAGGCTTCAATTTTCTCTATTCTGGGTTTGTCATCAGGTTTGGCTGATATGTATAGTTGGATAGCATCTGTTTCAGTGCCATGGTGGGGCACTGAAGTCCAGATTGGAACTTTTCAAATATGTGAAAAGTATAATTGTTGGGCCACTGTTTTTTCTATGATCTTAGAAATTGTTTGAGATTGGGTTATAACTAGATAATACATTTGGATTGAGATTTGATTTTTTGATCAGAGGTTTAATGACTTCTAGTTTAAAGGTTTTGGGCATGTGACCCATGGTGATGGATGTGTTAACTACCATTAGAAGAGGTTCAGTCATGGCTGGTACAACCTCTTTGAGTAATTTTGAGGGAATTGAATTTAATGTAAAAGTTATACAATTTAGCGATGAAATGATTTTCTCCAATTCTGATTGTGGAAGTGGATGAAAAGCTTCAAGTGTTTCTTCTAAAGCAAAATTTTGTTCAATATTAGCCATACCAGTTGACAGATTGGTTGGATTAACAATTAAGGGTTTTATATTTAGTTTAATATTCTCTATTTTACTATTAAATAAATCCATAAAGACATTACTGGTTACGTTTGCTGGAATCAGAGGTTCAGCACCTGCCTGATTTTTTATAAGCTTAGAAACAACACTAAAAAGAAATCTAGGATTGTTTTTTGTTATTCTGAATCAGTGAGGTATGCTGAGCGTGTTTTAATGAGTGTTCTGTACTCAGCAAGACTGATCTTTCCAGTCACAGTGAAATACTTCCAGCTCAGTCGATCAACTTTTCCTCTCTAATTTACATTGTTTTGTTCAATTTACTAATTGTTTTAGGTTACGAGTTTGATCGTTGTACCATGGGTGAGCTTTTTTTACCTGGCCTTTTAAAGTTTGAATGACACTACTAAGTAGTTGGTTAGTCTGTGTAAACTCCACTGGATCTGATGGAGAGTAAAACAAAGGAAGTTACGTCTGGAAGAATTTCAATAAATTGTATTGCTGTGGCTGGAGCTTTATACAATGACAAGGGGACGAGCAAGTATTAAGACTAAGATGTAACTTAAATGAAATCAGATAGTGGTCGGACATTGCCGTGGTTTGAGGGTGTGTATTTAAGTTAATACTGAGCATTAAAATAAAGTCTAGAGTATGACTGCAATAATGAGAAGGTTCTGTTACATTTTATGTAATGCCAACAGAGGTCAGTACTGAATTAAAGGCCTTTTTCAGCGGATCATCTGCTTTCTCAAAGTGTATGTTAAAGTCTCCGACATTATTACTTTATCACTGCATGCCGCTAAGCTTGCTGCAAAGTTGCTGGATTCATTTAGGAAATCTGAGAAGGGCAGTCTATAAACATTAATTAACGAAAATGCTTTCTTATTTGGCTGGATACGTTAATAAAAAGTAGTGCAGGTATACTGAAGGTATCATGCTGTTTCTGGAGAATTTGTAAAATATTTCGGTAGATTATGCATACTCCACCTCCTCTGCTTGACAATCCTGGTCTATGTACATAATTGTATCCCACAGGAGTGGTTTCGTTTAATGTGAAATACTCACCAGATTGAATCCAACTTTCTGTGAGACACATGAAATCAGTTTTCTGATTGCTTATAATTTTGTTTATAATAGCTGCTTTGGAATTGAGCGTATATTGAGTAATTGACCGTATATTGGGTAATTGATCATATAATGAGTAAACCAATTTTCAGGTGGGTCATATTACCTCCATTATTTAAATGAGAGGTTTGAATACTAGTTTAATCTTAGAACAAATTATTTGAGTTTGGCCCAGACACAGTCTCAGTTCTGTTGGATCTGCGTGACGCCTCAAGTCAGTCGGTTTAGGTTGATCGTTTTCTCTGGTCTGTCAGCAGCTACTAATATACTAATGCCAACTAACTTATAGGCTAGGGGCTATGCTGCAGGAAGTGGGTGCGCTTTATGGCTCGACCTCCTCGACCAGGTCATCCGGAGCGGCAGCAGCCGTGAGCTTGGCCTTGGCACCAGCCTGTCAGGGGCCTCCGGCTTCTGCAAGGTCGTTCGGTGGTGCGGTCTATCACGCCACACCGAAAACCCCTTTAATCAGCAAGAGGAACCGCAAGCCCGCTGCTCCTCCACGTATGCAGAATTTACTGAGACCATACATGTGTCCTTGAGATGGGCAGCGGGACACACTACATGCCCAGCGTGGTGCAGCTACAGGTGGCTTTGATTGATGCAGGTCAGAGAGTCAGACAGCTGGGTGGAGGTCTGAGTGATTGGAGCCCTCGGGGCTGCAGGGTACAGCCTGCCCTCATGCCTTTGAAGTGCTGCTTTGGTCCAAGGAAGAGGTGCCTGAAGCGTTAAGGTGAGGGACTAGCGTGGACAATAATGATAAACTTAATAGCGTTGCCCTGTGACATTCTCTGTTGAACTTTCTTTGTGTTTTTAATACATTTTTGGTCAATGTAATTAACCTTTTATGATGGGATTTTCATCTATGTATATGTATAGCAAAGTGGCTGATATTTAATATCTGTAGTTCCTGTCCTTGTGCAGTTCCTGTACAATCCCTGTGCAGAGTTCCTGTGCTAAATCCCTGTGCAGGGCTCCCATGCTATATTTTTGTGCAGGGATTTCCACTACACAGTTTTTGGCAGAGGACATTGGTGCTTCCAGAGGCCCTTCTGCCCTCTAACGACAGGCCCTCTAACGACGGACCCTCTAATGACGACCTGTGCTTTAACACAGTCTGCTGCCTTTGCTGTTCAGCTCACTCCTCTCTCTCCTGCACGCTGCCCAGGCTCTGATTTACATGTACTTGGATACTTTTCTTCATACAGCTGATTGCTATTCCCTGCTGTTTCCAGCCTGAAACCCATCTGTGTTCTGCGCATGCACTGTATGTATGTGAGTAAGGGGATAAGTGTCTCTGTATGTGTGCGTGTGTGCGTGTGTGTGTGTGTGTGTGTGTGTGTGTGTGTGTGTGTCTACACTCTCTGGTGAGCACCTTCTCCTAAGGAGTTAGTTCTCTGACGTCATTTCTGCTGACGTGCAAAGCTCACGGACAGATCAAAGTTAAAACATAGGATGTGTAACGTCTGCCTGGCCCACCTCAACCTCCGCCCATTCTCCACCCAACCAACACCTATAACACACACACACACACACACACACACACATACATATGGGTGACCCATTTTGGCAGCTTCAGTGCCATTAATCTCAGTGAGTAGGGGCAGGCCTGCCAGTTCACCCTCATCACTGCCTTTTATATCCAGCTCTGTTCTAAGCAGCATCAGTTTAGGGTCCATCACTTACACATGTCAGGCTCAGCTGAGGACCAAAGCCTCCGATGGTCTTAGTACTTTTGCCCCCAAAAAACAAACAGGTAAACATTCAAGTAAACAAATGCATACATTGGAACATTCTGTTTAATATTGCTTTACAAGACAGCAATACTAATAGCTGGTTTTTAGCACTTTATTTTAAGCTTAGGAGCTCAGGAACCAGAGGCCGGATTAACTACAGCATATAGTGCAGCACAAGCAAATTGTTCTGCTGGAGCTCAACAAGTATGTAACTGGGTAAGGTATTAGAAATAATCCAATTAGTAATCAGGTTTGTTGTGCCAAAAAATGTTACTGTGTGAGCAGGAATGAATGTGTGAGGAGGGCTAAGATGTTTTCGTATCTACACGTGCACATCCATCTCTGTTGGACCTACATCCATCTCACCAGGCACATACAGTTTGTCACTGACAATGTGTACAGACCAGTGATGTAGTTAGAAGCAGGTCTGTACACCCAGTGCTGTAGGTAGAAGCAGGTCTGTACACCCAGCACCAGAGCGGATCACACAGCACAAGCAGGCCTTCCTCCGGCTGAGTTAATTGACCATATAGTTTTGACATCCGCTGTTAATGATTTCTGCCATTGTTCAGGCTCAGCAGCCTAGCAGGCCTAATCCATCACGCTGGCGCTAGGGGCACGGGAGCCTGACAGGCTCATCTCGGGATGCGGTGGAGTGAACCTGGGCACGTGGGGGTGCTCCATCACAGCCTCCCAGGCTCTCGCCGCCGGCAACGGAAGACCGTGCCAGCTCGCCGGTGCGTGAGTGGTTCGGACACGCAGGCACAGACGCACACGCGTGCGGTTGTTCCCGTGGGCCTCTGGGGAATAGGCAGAGTTGAGTGCATCGATGGTGTTATTTACCTAGGCTGCCATTCTCTCAAGCTTCACCCAGCATCTGTCTACTAGTGTAAATAACACAGCAAATACCAAGAGACTCAGACAACTGAAGCTAATGTCACACAATCATAGTGCATTTTGCAAAGGTTTTCATGTGACAGCTATAAGGCACACACACACACACAGAGACAAAACACACACACACACACACACACACACACACAGTCTTTTTTCTAACAATTTTTTATTACACTTTCTTCTGCTGTTATTGAATTTTGTACAGTGACCATACATGCTTTTTTAAAAGGTTCTTGTATTGTATGTAAATCAAGACATTTGTAAAATAAAATAATACTTTTACATTCTAATATTATTCTATTCTCCATGAATGATTTAATTATTCATTTTTTACTTAGGCACATTTCTCACACCCTCCTTCTCCCACCCACTTTTCATTAAGCTTCACTAAGGCTCTCTGATGCTGTGCATTACTATGATACCTACCTCATTTCTCCTGATGACTGCATCTGATAGCGTCAAGAGTTAGTGAAGTGTAATATCACAGGGAACTCACATCAGATGTTGACTTGTGCTTTAGCAAAGCCTGATAATCCCCACAGATCCAGGATCAGAGGACTGCAACACTGACCTCTGCTGAGTTTTTCTTCTTTGGCTGTCAGGTTAATGCAGGACACAGAAGCTCCTCAGACAGGCTAGTTTTTATATTTTCTGCTGTTATCAAGTTGCATATGCTGAGAGAAATTTCACCCTTGAATGGAACTTCCTCTTAGATACTCTGTTCATAGGTTATTTTATGGATGATGCAGATATTTTGGAAAATTGGAAAGACAACTTCATTTAAACTAACTGCTATTCAGCTCAAACAAGCAGCTAATGAAAATGTTGTCTTAGGACACGTGGCTCTAAGCACAGTTCCTGTCCAACTCTCCTAAAGAGACTTTGTATGAAGTTTCCATGGCAGGAGAACTGAAATCCTTTGCTCAGTAAGGTGGCAGACACAGGAAGAAGCTGTCCTCTCTAGTAGCTGGTGGTCCATACCATCTGCCTGCGCCAAGGGTTGTGGTTAGGGAGGGAGGGAGAGAGGGAGGATGAAGAGGTGTTGACATGTTCTTGCTGTTTCTTCTTCATGGCTGTATGTTCAAGTGGTGGCTGCTCTGCTCACATGATATTCCTATTTTCCCGGGACTGTATGTGTCAGCCTGAGAAAGCCTGGTGACACATGTATGTTACTGTTCATGGAGACACATGTATGTTACTGTGCATGGAGACACATGTATGTTACTGTGCATTGAGACACATGTATGTTACTGTGCATGGAGACATACACTATATTGCCAAAAGTATTCGCTCACCCATCCAAATGACTGTGCACCAGTGCACAAAGCAAGGTCCATA
>JAOYMR010000007.1:13893813-13907540 GCA_025802075.1 Tenebrosternarchus preto | reverse complement strand
GACACTTTTGGGCAAATCCCCTTACAAACTTTTTTTCTAATTCTTGGTTTGCTCATCAAATTTTTTTTTCCATTTTGTACCTGGTCTTTATGTTACCCCCCCCCCCCCCCCCCACACACACACACACACACTGTCAGTGAGGCATCTTTCATGTTCACCAACCTGGATCCAGCTGAGTGAAGTGATAGCACTTTAACCATGGTGGACGCAACCCCTGACAGTGCATCTGGCCACTGCTAATTAGGGTTCAGGAGGCCCGGCGCCCCGCGGTTGTGTCAAGGCCCCTGTGCTGAAGCTCTGTGTCCAATGAGCAGAGCAGCTGATGACTTTGCACCTCACTTACAGACACTCCAGTGGGATTGTCGGAGCTGTGATGACCTCCTGTGCCGGGCTGAGAAAGGGAGCTTTTTAGTTTAAAGAGCAGTCGCTTCAAACCTTTACGGGCTCACAGCATGAGGCCTGCTCTGCCTCTGTGAAGCATCGTGAAAGGTTATTTACAGCTACAGAGAAGTGGCAGGCAGCACTCTGTGGACTGGCGCGGCCCGAGAGACTCACTTCTCAGGTACGGCAGAGTCTTTCAAGTCTTGTTCCTGGGAACCAAAGTGTCATCCTTGCCGATTATGGTTCCATGCTACGTTACTACATGATTTCCAACAGGCACATAAACACATACTGCCTGTTCTCGGGATGTTTGTTTAGCTGAGTCCCTGGAGCCTGTGGTCCCAACTAAGGGGGCTAATTTGGGTTGTGTGATGAATGCACGGGTGATTATTAATTACGAGTGCCTGCATGAGCTGCCATGTGATGTATTGTCGCACTGCCGCTAACTAGATTACCTCCGCCGTCCTAGGGGACGCTCCTTGGCACTAATGACGACGGTGAGTCATCCGACAAGCCGGCTACGGGATGAGCGATTGTCATGAGCGTCTTCCCTGCAGGGTCTCTTCCAGTGCTGCTCGTAGCCTGCCATGCTCTCCAGCACACACTTCTGCTGACTGGGGCGAATGCAAATCAGCCGCTAGGATAACCCGAGCGGCCACCGCGGTGAGGTGACCCCGCTTTGGTGCTGCCTTGCAGCCTGGGCCGGGAACGAGCCATTTGACGCATAAAGGATGTTACTGTACATTAAACCGGACTGGCTTCCCCCTTTAATCCCCTCCCGGCAGCTCTGACCTTTCCAGCGGTCCATCAGGAGCCGAGCACGCCTCCGCTCCCCCTGCCCTTATCCATCAGCTCGGAGAGGAGATGGGAGTCGTTCGTCTCAGAGGAGTGTGTTATCGGGGGGTACTCGTCTCCAGCTCCATCGCTGTGGCTCTGGGGAGGAGAAGCAAGGGGTGAACGTCACAGCCGTCCTTTCCCTCACCTTGAGCTGCTGCCGCATCACTCGCACGGGGCTCGATGACGGGCTTGATGGCAGGCTCCCAGCCACACCTGCCCCCCGTCTTCTGACACTTCCAAGATTGATCTGGGCAGGTAGAGTCAAACGGCGTGGCTGTCTGACGCAGGTGCTCAGCTACCGAGCTGCTGGGATTTTCTCTTTTGAGGGAGATAAGGCCCATGAACTATGCGGAGCGATTTTAAACGGCACTACCAAGATTGTCTTACGTTCCCACCGCCCGAGCCTCCTCCCTCTCTCACCATGATGGGGTTGCTTTTGTGAGAAAGAGTGGTGCTTAAACAGATGCTCAAGGTGTCTAAACTCTCCATTGCTCAGTTGAATAGCGTTTCTCCATGATAATCACGGCTGTAATGCCAGTTACATCTTGGGCCTGAAGGTTGTACATGCAGAAGCCTTTTCATAAGTAAGACCTGACAGAACTGTGTGGAAGACAAATTGCTAAGGATCTAAGTTTGAATTAGTAATGAGTATCGCTGGCATTAATACCACTGTGCCTTCATTCCCGTCTGAAACAGGCCACTATAAACAGGCCACCGGGTCTATTTTGAAACATGCTACATGCTACATGCTACATGTGCATGTGGTCCATAGAAAGAAGGACATGGTCAGTACATTATAAAGGGTGTATGTGTGTGCAAATATGTGTGTGTGTGTGTGTGTGTGTGTGTGTGCTCATGAAGATACATTGGTGCAGTCTTTGGTACTACAAGAACATGCACAAAGGTACCTACTTCAGCTCTTTAGGCTGTAAGTAGGGCAGCATCATGTAGGAAGTGAAGGCGCCATCTGTTCTCACTGCACAGCAGAGACGGAAGCAACAGCTGGAACAGTGGCTCCACTTCAGCCCCAGTATCAAACTCCCAAGCTCCTCACTGGCTAGGAAGAGCCTTGATTTATTTGGACAGAAGCCAGCGGGCAGTCGTTCATGATGTGGATGGATGCTCGTACATCTCATGGGAGAGGGTCCTTCATCTCCAGGGCTCCCAATCACATTGTGAATCTAATGAAGTTATACTGATCCCTAACGTAATATCAGCTCCAATTAAAAATAGAAATGAAGTCCAAAGTCATTTGAGGACATGGTATAATTTTAATCAGTAAAAAAGGCACCACAAGGTACCATAAAGGAAATTGTATAGTAAAACTTTGATTAGATTCAAAAAGCAGGATGATGGTTCAGTGACAGTTTAACCCACAGCCTAGACCCTGTGGCTGTTAAAGAGTTTAATTAGGAATTCCCACTCTCCTTATATCTCAGTGACACCACTCATATCTTCATTGCTAAATATATGAGTCACAATATTCACTGCATGTCATATACATAATAAGTTTTAGAACCTGCTCCTAATTAAAACATATCATGCAGTGATACTGGGGCGTGTAAATGACTCTTATCTGCTGGGGTCTTGTGTAAGGTCATTCTTGCCATGTCCTGTTGCAGGATGTTGTTAGTCCCCAGCCTGTTGTTTGATCTAAACACAGTGACCTTGTCTTTGCTGTGCGTGTGCTAGCGTGTGCATGCGTGTGCTAGTGTGTGCATGTTCATACAGGTGTAGACAGAGCAGAGACAGGTGCATATCACACATCTTCATCACGTTTTCTCTCAGCAGAGCTGTTCATCTATTAACCTTTGATCCGTCCCTTTAATTAATTAATTAATTAATTAATTATTTTAAGAAAAAATTCTTTATCAACTGTGCGGAGATTGGAGCATCTCAGAGATGTATTGCCTTTGTGAATGATTATGAGCAGACCCCAGAGACCACTCCCAGAATAAAGTTCTGAGTTTGAACGGAAAAGATCAATAAAATCAATGACGGTCAAGGATCTTTCTCTGGAGGCATAATTGCTTCAGAAGACAAATTGAAATCCCTACCCCACAATTCCTGGTCATGAGCCCAGCAATTCATTTATAAGCAAAGGAATCTTTGATTTGCTGTAGGCATTGACATGACAGACAGGTAGTGATCACATCACTCCCCATTTAGTGTGATAGTCTGTGGTTTCCTTAATCCCCTCTGGAGATCATCCTGACCTGAAAACCATTTAGATGGCAGACCTTCATCTTCATCTGTGATTAATACAAAAATTCCAGTTTTTGGAAAGGCTGTTTGATTAAAGCTGGAACATGACTCATGCAATAGTCAGTCTCTTCTGTGGTATTTTAGAGCACAAGGTACCAACTAGAAATTGCCTAAAAATGATCAGATTGTGTTAAGAATCATGTTGTTCTTTGGGGAGAACATATTTTTAATAATTTGCATTATTAAAAATACACTAAACAGGAACTCAGCATATTATTAAGTGTTATCATTCTTTATAGAAAGATATTAGTCTTTATATATGTATTAGCACACACACACACACACACACACACGCACACACACACACACACACACACACACAATAATATTAGACCAGTAAATGCTGCCAAAACGTTTCAGTAAATGTTCTGCATTTTCTTGGCACCACTGGTTAAATATATTTGTAATACAGTTCTTTTTTCAGAATGATTTTGACTCTAAAACCCAGTGATACAGAACAGATCAGAATTTATTTCATCAACATGAACAGGAATTAATAACAAGTTGGACAGAAAATTATTATGAAGTCTCTTTTTAACTTCAGTTGTTGAACTATATTTTACCTTATATGGTCAGATAAGGTACACCCTAATCTTGTAACATATTAAACTGCGGTCTAAGTTACATTTTTTCTGATGTTTTATTTTATTTATTTATTTATTTATTATCTTTAATGTAGCTGTAAGTTTCCCTTTCAACATAGCAGGCTCTTTGACCATATAAAGTCAATGTTGAAGCAAAATTTATTTATATAGTACTTTCTACAACACATTGTCACAAAGCAGCTTCATAATTGTATGGGTCTAGATCCCTAATGAGCAACCATTTATGTAAACAACAAGTCTATCAAGTTAATGTATATATTCGATTAAACACAATCACTGTGGGTTTGACTTTAGTCTAATAGCATTAAACAACATCAGAATGCATTTCTGTAGGTTTATATGGGCTGGCCTGCTTTTATGTATAAACTATTATGAATACATTTTGGACCTGAACAGTTTTGCTTCAGATATTCAACAAGAGGCTGGGTAACAAATGAGGCAGACTCATACCGTGAGAGGCTGGGTAACAAAAGAGGCAGACTCATACCGTGAGAGGCTGTGTAACAAATGAGGCAGACTCATACCGTGAGAGGCTGGGTAACAAAAGAGGCAGACTCATACCGTGAGAGGCTGTGTAACAAATGAGGCAGACTCATACCGTGAGAGGCAGGGTAACAAATGAGGCAGACTCATACCGTGAGAGGCTGGGTAACAAAAGAGGCAGACTCATACTGTGAACTGCAAAAACAACGAGGGAGCAATAGCCAGCCACTTCATGTTGAATGGACAAGAAGAGCTTGTAACCGTTCCCTTCCAGGGGCTGGTAAGAATTACACAGGGCTTAACACTTTTAGTCCGAGTGCTTCTGACAGCAGTGCCATGGTACTAAGCATTTCAAACCATCAACAGTATGTTTTATTAAAGGAAGGATAACAGCCACCAGAATTTAGAATTCTCTCTCCTGTCCACTGTGGTCAGCAGTCGCCCCTGTTCTGCTGATCTTCAAAGGATTCCTCTGTAACAATACTCCTAACTCTGTAACAATACTCCTAACTCTGTAACAATACTCCTAACTCTGTAACAATACTCCTAACTCTGTAAGGGTTTTTGTTCCACTGTCATTGACTCTAAATTACACCCTGGGTCCAGTGATCCTGCCCCACAGTATCTGTGGTATGAAAGCCAGTGCAGTGATTTTTAATTAGATATGATTTACAAGTTGTTCCAGGCTTCATCATTACAGTAATGAGCACCCGAGAGTGCAGCTCAGATAGAGTCCTCTGTTTCACACCCTCACACTCTAACTCAGCTCTGTCATTACCTGCTCTACTGACGTCCACAGGCAAAACATACATGTTTGCTTAACAGACGCTGTATAGGAGTGTGTGCGTGCGTGTGTGTGTGTTTGTGTGTGAGATACATGACATATGCATCAGTATGTTATATCACAGTGGGAGGTGATCTATTGATGGTAACCCTGCAGTAATTGCCGCATGTGTCTAAAGGTACAGTGCATGTGGGTGCTGGAGTTGTGTCTCAGGGAATGAACCCCTGTGGGACCAAGGCTCTCTCACCTCACTTTAACAAGGACTCAGAGACCACTGGCTCACTCGCTCACCACGTTTCAGATCGGCATGTTGCAGAGCTAAAAACGCTCGTCTCTCTGACTTAAGATGAACATATGACATAATTACACACTCCTGAGATCATCATCCTCCTCTGCATCTGAAAGGGTACAGTCTGTTGAAGCTGAAGCCGGACACCTGGGGCTCGTGAGCGGTGCCAGCTGGACACCTGGGGCTCGTGGGCGGTGCCAGGCTGCCCTGTGGCCCCTCCCTGGGTGCAAGCGCTGTTCACTGTGTCAGCCTTTTAAAGGCTAATTGTGATGCTGGTGGAAGCATGATGGAGAGACTCAGCACAGGCCAGGGCTTCACAGAGCTCTCTGCTCTGTTCATCCTGGGCAAATGACGTGTGAGGGGGGTATAAAAGCAGCTTCTTGTGACTCCGCCTCCAGCACCTCCCTGATACTCCATAGACAGCAGAGTATACTTCTCATTCATAGTGTTTATACACTATTTTTGCCATTGACATATATTGTATATTGGACATTTAAAGCCACAATTTACGATTCAGTATATGGGATTTTTGTTTTTGTTGTCATTATTATTATTATTATTATTATTATTATTATTATTATTATTATTTGAAGTAGTAGTACATGAACGAAACTAGAAAACATCCAAGTGATACCAAGTGATATTACCATGCAAAGGAAGGAACATGGAAGTCTAGTCAAATACCACTGATCCCACATGGAAAAACAGAAAATGTTGAAGGTTAATACCAAGGTTTGTCCCCATGGTCAATGGATGGAACACTTGGGACTACGCTGGAGGAGAGTCTCCATCAGGATGCCAGGGGCTGTTAATAACACTTTCATCAATCTCAGTCCAGCACAGCACAATCCTAGGAGAACAGCTGTGTAAATATGATATATATTTGTTAATCACATCAGAGATAAGGCAGGTAAATCATCTATCTAAGATCTATCATCTTAGGTTACAAACAATTAAAAATGTGGAATTTAAATGCAGGGATTTTGAGTCAGGAATTTAGAGATTCAAAGCAAATACCTTTGAATGTTTGGCTGAGAGCAAATCTTGCCTTAGTGGCTTGGAATCCCTCTTACTGACTTAAAAAAAATATGAGCAAAGATGTGCAAAATCAGGATGGAATGTTTTTGTGAGGGTGCCAAAACTTACCTCATTATTTATATTGTATTATTGATTTTTTACTAAATCCTTCAAATCATGTTTACAAGTTCTTGCCTTGTTTCCTTCCTGGGTGTGTTGAGCTGTGTGGCACTGTGTCTGTGTTCTGGCATGAAGCCGTTGGCACTGTAGATTTTGTTAAACAGGGATTGCCTACTATGTAGTTGGAAGCATGACTGTCACCCATGTCTACATAATCTCAAACGGCTTACACAAGGGCACTATTGCATTAGGTAAATAGTGGAAAGGCATCAATAGCGATCCAGTTCTATGGATCTGCGGAGCTTTTGTGGCATAAGGATACTTCAGTTTTCTTGATAGATGCCCTTAGTTTAATGGTGGCTATTTTCAATACAGTACATTAAGCTGTGCTGTCAGTCAGTGCTGGGCGGTGGCCAGATCTCTGTACTCCAGCCATTTCTTTTTAGGTTATTAAATAAAAGCTTCTGAATACACAAGCGTGTCATTATGGGAGACCACATGAATGAGGGCCATAACACTCCTTCTGTAGTATTCTCTGGACATAATGACTATTAGAGAGTCGGATGCAACACTGAAACATGGCTTTTTCCACAGCCTTGGTTTATTTAAGGAAATGTTCTCGATGTAACAGCAAAAATTAAACATAACTGTTTAATGTTGCTAAATAAAGGTAGAGTTAGGGTTAAACAGGAAGAGGCAGCCTTACCTTGGAGCTGAAAAGTGACCCGCCTCACCATTAGCAGCGGCATCAGTAGCAATTAAACAAATTGCTTTTCATTGGGTGGATGTAATGTTTGTTTGTGTGTGTTTCTGCATGTGTGTGTGTGTATGTGATGTTTGAAAGAAAGGAGGACAAAGCAATACACTCTCTAGAGAGTGAGGTTTCATCTTGCAAATACCTACAGGAGTTACAAAAATGAATCAAGTCCCACAGTTGGTGAAATAGCGAGGAGGAGGTGGAGACCAGCCAACGGCAATTAGACCTGGTCTAGAAGAGAGAATCATCAGAGAGAAGCGTAGAGGAGAGAGAGAAGAGAGAAGAGGGTGGGGGGGTAGATGGAAGAAACAGAAGTGCCTCCCCTAGACTTTGACTTCCCTTCTGATGAGACCAGCGAGGGAGGGGAGGAGTGTGAAGGGGAGGAGAGGGGGGGGAGTGTGACCGAGCAGGAGCGTGGATAGCGCAGCATCTGAGAGTTCGCACACAGTCAGTGAGGCAGACAGGGGAAGCCGGTGCACTGTGGCTCCCACAACAGCTGCACCGCCGAGGGGGTGAAGCACAGAGGCTGTCCAGCAGCTCCTCTCCAGACCAGGGTCCCGCTCCACGTGCAGGGAAGCCCAAAGACGCAGCCGTGCAGGGGGACGTGCTCCTGGCGTCGGCCAGGCGGGGGTCACAGGTCGGGGGCGGCGGGGCCGGGGTCACGCTGGCGCGCGGCACGGACGGGCAGGTGGTGGGCGAGCGGCGAGATGCCCGCTGCTCGGCCGGGAGCGAGCAGATGATGAGCGAGATGTCGCTCAGCGGGCGCGACAGCATCCCTCAGGACGGAGCAGCGGGCAGCAGGAATGCCCGAGTGAGGAGGGCCGTGCGAATCTCCAGCATCGTGGCCCAGGAGGTGAGTGCACTGCACACACCTCAGACACCCGTCCACCTAATAGATGGGCACAGGAAAGTAGGTACCTCTGAAAACACAAGCATGGAGGTGGGATGATAGTTTGTGTTCTAGTCCCGGTTTGTATTTTTTGGATGAGGCAAGTTTTTGGACTGTTTACTGCCTTTTTTTTTATGTGGACGGATTACTGCTGGCTTTCAACACCATATCTCGGTAAACTTTTAGTTATAACACTTGCATATTTCTTGTACTCAGCCTTTTTTTCTTTCTTATCATTTGCTCTGCGCTCTGGACATTTCTCCCAAGAGCTTTTCATAAAAGAGTTTTACTTCCCAAGTGGAGTGCCTCAGGGAGCAACATGCCGATTTCCGGAGTGATTTTTCCAAAAGCGCTTCCTCTGAGAGATTTGCCTTTGCCCATTCCAGCAGTCAAGCTCTAAAATGCATTAGCCATCCATTTCCTTCTGTTCAGTCTCATAACAGAGGGTGATGGGCTTCAAAATTGCAAACATTCCTCACAGCCTCTCCTGTGCTTCTCATGACCTAAGACAGAGGGTTATGGAGATGCAAGATGTGGGAGACCAGGAGCTTTGCATGTATATGTGTTTGCGTAAGAGAACAAGGGGTGATGTACAAGAAGAAGGTCAGAGAAATCACTTCAGAAAGACGCCAGGCTACATTTTGATTATCCTGATATCCTGAGTTGTGGTTAGACTGAGCTTTCTCTTGTATTTGACAGTCAGGGTGTTTTGTCACTCTACATTTACTTTTACATTTTCAGCATTTAGCAGATGCTCTTATCCCGAGCAACTTACCAAAGTGCTTTATCATATATTTATAGAATGTATCCTAGCCAGTGTAGTAGTTTAGAGCCAAAGATACTGAAGTAGATGTAGAATACTGGCAAGTACAGGAATCAGCACTGAATTCTAAAAAAGATAAACATGTAAGTGCTAAATCAAACAAGGATCAGTGCAATGAAGTGTTCACCTTTCAATAATAGTACACAATGTACATATGTGCAGGATTAGTGATCAGTTAAATATGCTGCCTTTGAAAACAGTAAGGGACTCTGCTGTTCAGACAGTGGAAGTTCATTCCACCAATTGGGAGCCAGAACAGATAATAGTCTTGATGTATGTCTTCTCGAAGTACAGATCGGGACTTGACTATTATCATTATGTAGGGTGTCCATTCTGGAGTTTGTAGGCAATCTTCAGGGTTTTAAATCTCTAGCGGACAGATTTAAATGAGCAGCTACTGGAAGCCAATGAAGGGAACGTGGCAGTGGAGTTATATGTGAACTTAGGATGACTGAAGACTAGTTATGCTGCTGCATTCAGTCTGACGGCCTCTCACACAGCCTCATGTTCATACTGTATACATACTGTAGGTGAGAGTTGTAAGGGGGAATTGCCCGGTGGACTTTTGGGTTGGTCACTTTTCTGTTGGTGCTGTGGTGTATCATTTTTCTGCTGGTACTGTGGTTCATTTGAATAAGTGATAGGCACACATTCCTTTTTTCATAGGAGAGTGTGTGCAGGTGGAAAATGTGTGTTTGGAGCTGAAGTGTGACCTGGCACTCCATTAGCAGTGCCATCAATAGTAATTGAACAAACTGCTTTACATAAGAGTCCTGTCGTGACTGATTAGGTAGATGTATTGTTTGTTTGTGTGTGTGTGTGTGTGTGTGTGTGTGTGTGTGTGTGTGTGTGTGTGTGTATAGTAACTCGAGAGCTTACCATACTTTATTTGCTGTCCTGACATTTATAGGACAAACGCGTTTTCATGATGCATAGTATACATAATTTGTGTGTGTTTGTGTGTGTGTGTGTGTGTTTCTGTATGTGTGTGTTTGCGTGTGTGTGTGTGAGTGTGAGTGAGTGTAGTTGGGGGAGGGTGACTTTAATCACCCTGAATGCAAATCAATTTTGCCAGATAAAATCCAACACTGTGATTCAGCTGTTATGCTACTGAAGCTGATGTTTGTGAGTAGTGTGTAGTCCCAGTACGGGACGCTACTGAAATGAAACGACTGGGATTTGAAAATATAAATAACAGGTATGTTGTGGATGGCTGCTCTGGACTCCTGCCTGGACTCCTTAAGTCTGTTCTTTATTGTGTAATCAGCTGGTATGAATCCTATTTCCTTGCTAGCAAAAATATTTTTTTATTATGGTGTATAGTTTATTCAGTGAAAATACTCACCAAATGATATATAGTTAGCATAGCAACACTTGATATTATTTAGGGTGGATATAATTGTATACAAGTGTAAAGATGTGGTTTGTTTTACTTCTACAGCTTGCTGTGCCCTGTGCATGGGATTGCCTTGAATTTCTGCTACTGGAAAACATTGTAGGTTTTTTACCTTTTCTAAATGTTTGCCCTCCGGATTCTCACTCGGCCCCTGTGTTTATAAATGCTTGTGACTGATGACCCCCATTGTACCACCTCTTTACATACATGTGTGTATAATATCTTTCATGCCTCTCATTCTTTTCTGACTGTTGTGTCTATGTAAATCCAGCTTGTATTACAAGCCCCCATCTGGTTGGGTCAGTAGTCAAGCCCAGCTAAACATTGACCATAATGGGGAATATTCAGGGCCTAAATGAATTATTATTATCATTATCAGCTGCAAGACAAATGGCCTTTTTTATGGCTGCCCTTTTTCCCTCAAGGAAAAGTTATGTCGACAATTTCCAGCAAGATGGTTGGCCTTGCCATGCACAAGTGACTAAGGGAGGGGAAAATGAGACTGGAACAGAGAGAGACAAAATGAAAGAGAGACAGATTGAGAGAGAGACAGAAAGAGAGAGAAGAAGAGAAAGAGAGAGAGAGAAGGAGAGAGAGAGAAAGAGAGAGAGTAAGCGGCCTTCATCCATCACTTTTGTAAACAATGCCCTTGAACACAGCAATCAGTGACTGTGGACAAATAAATCAAGACAGTGTTCCCTCCTACGCTTTAAATTGTATCCCCTACAGTCCTAACAGCCACCACCTTTTCCCTGTGGCCTTGCTGCAGGTTGATGGAGCAGGGAAGCACCAGGACACCCCCATGCTGCACAACAAGAGGAGACTCAAATTAGAGACGAAGCCCAGCGGTGTGTTTGTTTGTGTAGAACTTTAAGGAAGGTGGTACAGCATGGCAAACACATGCATACTCAAAGATGTACATTTCTAGTATTATGTGCACACTAATGGATTTACACATCCATTAAAACAAATTAACATCTCTCTCCCTCTCTCTCTCTCTCTATTACACACAAAAATCTTATACACAGTTGGTTGGAATGGGGGCTTTTGGCTCTCCTTTACACATTGAATCTCACTTTTTATAATGTAGTCCTTCTCTTTGGTGAGCCCACAGTGTTCTAATGGGCAGAAGGGTGATTAGTGCACAGCTATAAAAGAAGCACCTAATAATAAAAAGCTCACAGTGCAGTCCTGTGAAGCACACTAAAGTGAAGGTGATAGATCAAAATAGGCTGGGGGAGTAAAAGAGAGAGAGAGAGAGAGAGAGAGAGAGAGAGAGAGAGAGAGAGAGAGAGAGAGAGAGAGAGATTATGTTAATTGTGAGTTGTTTCAGATCAGAGATTTAAAGGATCAGAGATGATGTAAAACTAGGATAAAAAGAGTAGACTATAATTTGATAGTTTACTGAGTTAATACTGATAGTAACTGTTTTCTTCTCTGGGACCATAGTCAAATGACACCACCTGCTGTAAAAAAATAAAAAAGACTATTGTAATATCAAAAAGTAGTCAGTTCAGTATTATGTATATAACACTTTTAACAGTCACCAGCATTACAAAGAAACTTTAATGAAATCCACATCTAGACCCTCAGTGGAAAAGGAAAACTCCCTTAGAAGTGTTCATGAAGAAAACAGGAGAGGAGTCAAGACTCAGACGGGGACGCCCTCCTTTTCTGGACAGCAGAGCTGTGAAATTTATAAGGAAATAAACATAGGCACTTATTCAAGTGAGTTATTGTGTGTTAAAAGTCAATCAAAGATCTGGTGGAGTGCTGATTGGGTTAAACATAAACAAGACCAGGGTCTGCAGGAAGCTATATGTGCCAAAACGTAATTTTAGAATATAAAACTACATGTTATGAGTTTATGTAGCGGTTTGGTGGTGCTTGCTGCCCAGGAGGGAGTCTCTGGAGCACTGTGGTGAGGTTTTCCTCTGCATCCAGAGAATAGTCGAAGTTAAAGTCAAATTTATATAGTGCTTTTAGTACATGCTAATAGCCTCAAAATAGTAAAGCAGGTCAAGAAGGCAGCTGGGGAAGCACTTCAGGATACTGGCCTGACATCACGTAGCACACAGCTCAGCAAAAAGGCACAGCGGTTGTTCGAAATATTACAATGACCCTGCACTTAAGGATGCTAAGGACTAAGAGGACTGCTACCGTTAAAACTCTTAAAAATGCCCTTGGAGGCCATGTGCTTTGGTTTTTGTCTTTGCCGCATCTCCAGTTGTTTAAAACAGTCACATACAGTAAATCACTGTTCCACCGTGACGGACCAAAATCTGTCGTGAACTGAATCGTCACACGTCACCAAGGAATGTTGTAAAGTTGACCAGCAAACAGACATTGCTATTTGTTATTCAAAACCCTGCTAGGATTAGAATATAAAACACAGAAGCTAAATGATAGATCTATATTTTCCTTGTTTTCTGCAGAAACAAATGTACTTTTCTTTTGAAAACCTGGATTTCATGCATTGAAGTACTGACATGAACCTTGCACTTAGAAAAAAAAATAAGAAATGCAATATAAAACATCTCATGTAATCAGGATGTGTTAAATATAAAACATGTAGCTTTGCTTATGTATATCAATTGACATACATTTTGTGAAAACTTCATTACAGATTCTTTAACTGGTAGCAAGAGACCATCAACACAAAGCACTGAATTTAGGCAGCAGTGGGGATTAATAGAGGATTAAGAGTGGAATTAGTAGAGGATTAATAATGGAAGTAAATGAGGGACGGTATAGGTGATCATTCAGTAAATGGGCGATTAAGACCAGACAAGTGAATGTATACTGTGATTGGTGGGGATGTAACGGCTTGTCGTGTTCAATGGTTGTAGTCTTCATCATACTGGACGTGATTCCTTTGTTGTCATCATACTGGATGTGATTCCTTTGTTGTCTTCATCATACTGGATGTGATTCCTTTGTTGTCTTCATCATACTGGATGTGATTCCTTTGTTGTCATCATACTGGACGTGATTCCTTTGTTGTCATCATACTGGACGTGATTTCTTTGTTGTCTTCATCATACTGGACGTGATTCCTTTGTTGTCTTCTTCATACTGGAC
>JAOYMR010000007.1:13884261-13893200 GCA_025802075.1 Tenebrosternarchus preto | reverse complement strand
ACATTTTAATTATTGTTATTAGTTATTGTCTTTCAAAAATAAAATAAAAAAGATTGGGTAAGGTAGCAAGAGAAAAAAAATGATCTAAGTAATAATTGCTTTTATTACAGTGATTTTCTTTATTAATGGATGGTAGTGGCTTTTAAAGAGATTATCGTAAGTATAATAAATGCAGCCGAATATTGAAAATCTGTGCCTAAAAAGGAGGTAATATAGATTTCCCCAAATTGAACCACTAAAGATAAAAGAGAGGTGAGAGTGCACCCTGCCTAAAGCCACTGCTGAATGAAAAGGCTCCAGGTCATAGGTCATTAGTGTTAACTGAAGCTAGTGTGCTATAACAATTGAATTATGCTATAACAACTTAATTAGTTTAATGATAGTAAGTCCAAAATGGAATCTTTGAAGTGCAGAGGACTTAAAATTCTGTGTAAATGGATCAAAAGCTTTATTTGGCATCAGGAGAAACAGTGCTGGGATCCTGTTTCTGTTAACATGACCTATAGTGACCTATAGGCACTGAATAAGATATTTAAAAAACAATACTTGAACATTTATGAATACCTTATGCCAGTAATTGCAAGAAAACATAAGATATGAGATGTGAGAAGTAAAATAACACTTATGAATTGACATAACACAGTTATGTCAATACTTCTCAAATACTTATGCATGTGTTACATCAATGAAGTGTTATTTTTTATTATATTTCATTAAACATCTTTATGTCTTCTTGTAATTATTGGCATAAGATATTCATAAATGTTCAAGTATTGCTTTCTAAATATCTTATTCAGTGCTTGTGCATGTGTTATGAAGTCCTTCTGTAGGTGATCTTCAAATAAAAAAAAATAGGTACAATTAAAAATTAGATGCGACTACTGGAAGGGCAAAGACAGGAATGTTGACGTGAAATACATATGGTAATCATAATATAAGCTGTAACGTGGAGTGAACAGACAGACACTTGTGGAAAATAAAAAATATTTAATGTCAGGAGCAGAAAACACAAAGTCACAGAACCAGGAAACAGAGCCTTAGGTAAAACCAATCCTTAATGTAGCATAATCCAAACACATGCAGTCAAATCCAATTGGGAAATCCACAGACCATAACCATGAAATACAAAGCGAAAAGTTCTTGTGCAGGAAATATACAGTACATAGGAAACCGCTCAGTATGCTGAGAGTTTATATAGACAGACTAATAGGAATCACATGAGTCCAGTTAGAACTCTGGAGAGGATGACGTGATGAGCTGTCTCTTGGGGATTCTGGGATCTTGAGTCATGACCAGTGGACTACGTGGCACAAGCAGATATAGAGGCCAGCTACAGTTCATAAATTTAAATATAAATATGAATAGCGATGAATTCCATACTGATGCATTTACACTTTGATAATGTTTATTAATACCTTCAGGTTTCACAAAATTTGAAGGTCCACTCTTTTTTTTATGTGATTGTGCAAGTGCATTCGTGGTTATGTATGCATATGTGTAAGCATATCCATTTGTGAGTGCTCAGATACGTGCGTACATTTCTGTGTGTATGTATTTTTCCAGCTTCTCTGCTCAGTGCATCCAGTAACAGCTCTGTGACACACAGAGATATGGTTGTACGGACAGTTTGCTTTCGAAGCACAAACTATGTGTCTTTGGTGTGACAGTAATAGTACTTTCTTAAGCTCCTGTCCCCTGGGAGACCCAGCACTGGTAGGACACAGCACAGTGGGGCTCCTCAGGTGCTAGGGACAGCACAAAAGGACGTTCCGTTACAGAAGTCCCCCCATAATAAGTCATGTGGGGACACCAGTATGAAGGGGAAAGACTGCAGGTTTTTGTTGTGCTGTATGCAGCAGGCTGAGAACTCAAGGCTGTCAGGACATATTTGGGAGAAGCGTGCTCAGTTTCTTGAGACCAGCCAAATTGCTGTCTCTCCATTGTTTAAAACGTCTGTCGAAAGAAGAAAGAACCTTCACCCGGTTGCAAGTCACACTCTGTTTTGGTGTTGGCAACATCAACAATGCCATTTGCCAGTTGTGGATGCCACATCTGCAAAAGTGGACCTATATTTCATCATTGAACAAAGTAACTAACGACCTACTCCCAATAGGAGGCACCATTGTTATATGACACTCCTCAGTGAAACATAGTTATATGTTATATGAATGGATTTCATCTACCAATGACCAAGCTAGCTAGCTAGGCTCTGTTTGTAATCCTTTTTGTCTAGTTTACCTAGTCAAGTTTAAGGAATGGCATGCATTACCTTGCACATTTATACACAGTGTTCCTTGCCAAGGTCTGATGATCATTTTGGTTATTTATTACTGATAATATTAATTGTTCTCTCACATACTTACTATACTGTTTCTTACACTTTAATCCACTAATTATTTTTTTACTTCCAGCCAGAGTTTGGAAGCTATGCTCTTTCTGACTAGTAAAGTCTAGAGATCAACCATCTAGGGCTGGGAAGCTAAACTGAATGGACTGTAGTAACATGCTATTGCATAGATTTTTCCATGCATGTCTAGCTGAACACAATTGGAGCGATGTACCAACTGCCCTTCTCAGCAAGCATAACCACACAGACATACACAATTGACTAGCATTGCTGTGATTGACAGGGAACTGAGTAATACCAACCCTCCCACCCAGAGAGCAGCATTGATTTTGCGCTTATGGACTCCAGACCACAGATGACAGTGGCATCATCAGGCTTTTCTGCTACAGCACTACTTTGTTTTCTTTTGTTTTGTTTTGGTTTTGCATGAGTTCAGTTTCACAGCAGAACTGCTTTCATCTTCTCTGTTCATGTCTGTTATGCCACTTGCTCTCCACGTTCTCTATTACTGCTGGGGGGTCCATGTCCTCCATCTTCCTGTACACTCTCCCGAGTACAAATGTGATAAATGGAGACCCAAAAACAATCAATTTTTAGGGTAAAGGTGAAGCTGATTAATTTTACAGGAAGTGTAGCAGTGTATAATGGAAGCTGCTTTGGCTCCAGCTCCTGCGTGACTGTGAGGCTGGTGTCGTATTTCTTTCTAAACACAAGCCTGTCAGAGCAAACCTGCTGCTGTGAACTGATTGGTTGAAAGCTCTCACAGTCCCTCACCTGACCTCACCATGGAAAACTTCCTCTGGGCAAGTTTTAACTTTAGCTAATTAGATTATTTTAAGTGTGTGAATGCTACAAAGTGTCAGGGAAATCATCTGTTGTAGAAATGTAAGATTAGGTATGATGCTTGGTGTAGTTCTGCATACTCTGCAATGTTCTGGTGCTGGCATGAGGACTTGGGCTTGAATCCGCAGTCAGTAGGGAGTATTTGCCTCGGTGTAAGTGGGTCTTTGAAGTGAACAGTAACCCAGTGCACAGGTGTACAGGTTCAAGTTCCAAAAGTAAAGCTCCTGCCATGATTTTGCATCACTCTGGGTTTTTTTTTTTTTTCACAATTTGACATTTGGTACCAAGCCCAGGGGAGGAGTTTTACGTTCATTGAAGTTTTAATTTTAATGTCATCCACCTGTGGACTAGAATGAGTAGCTGAGCATTTTCCCTAGGCTTCTTTCAGATCCCTGTGACTCCCAGCAAGCACTCAGTGGTCCATGTTTTCCCTGCCTCCTGGCCCCAGGCAGGACTATGGCATCACTTCTCTGTTTTGTCCCACTCAAAGCCAGAGATCAGATTGGTCTCTGAGGCTGCCAGGGGCCGGCCCATCCATCAGAACAACAAATGACGACCAGGAGGGCGGGGCCATCCATCAGCACACGCCGTAGCCGATGGCTGGACAGGTTCTGACGGCTCTTTACGGCAGGCCAGCTGCTGGAGTCAGCCGCATGTGGTCACGCCAGCGCGGAGGACAGCAGTGTAGTAGCTCACGCTAGAACGCGGTTATCTGTCATGTCTTCCAACAGCTGCTGGAGGAAAAAAGAGTGTCCCAGCGCCTGAGTAACTGGCCAAGCGCTCAGCTCATCAACCTGACTGTCAGTTTAACGGTCTCCCATGCTATTGTTTTTTTTTTTTCCATCATGATAGCCTTTTCTTACCTGCTGTTATCTACCTTTTTTTTTTTTTACCTTGATGAACCGTTTTTTTTTTCCCTTGATGTTAGCAATGCTCCCAAATCCCAGCCTACTGGTGAGCACTTCTGCTGACACACATGAAGCAGCAGTGGTTCTTTATTTCTATCAGCTCCTCCCCAAGGACACATCTGTAGTGGCTGAATCACAGTGAATCTCAGTGAACCCAGGTCTACTCGACTCCCTCAGGAGAATCACTTTCAAGAGAGAATGGGAGAAAATTAGTCTTTCAGTTTAATCATCAGTGAGAATCTAATAGACAACATGAAAATTATGTAGCTGTAAACTGAACTGCCCTGTGATATGTTTACATTCTGCGAGGTTTAAATAGTACACACTGATTTTTAAGTGAGTCCAGCATTTAGAGTTGTTTCCTGTCAAATGTACCTTTAAAAAAAAAAAGAAAAACAACACTGATTTACAGTCTTACTCTCTCGCAGCAATGCTGACAAAGCACAAGGATCTGGTTGAGTGTTCTGCAGGTGTGTGTGTATGTGTGTGTGTGTGTGTGTGTGTGTGTGTGTGTGTGTGTAAGCAAGCACATACATATGCCCTAATTATCACAGAGATGTGTGTATATTTTCGGCCTGCAGGTGTCTCTCTCCACTAACACATCTGAGGGTCCACAGAGACCTGCTGAAATTTCCCTTTCGTGTGTTCACTGTAACTGAGGTACACACTGTTCCAGGAACACACACACACACACACACACACACACACACTCATGCATGTTGCACACACACTCTGATGATGAAATTAGAGCCATGTTGTCAGCTGTGAGAGATGAGGCACATTCTCATTTATGTTGAAAGAAGGCATGGAAGGCTGACATTTGATTTATCAGATACTGATTGTACACCATGTCTGTGTAATGTAATGGTGAGTGTAATCTGTGTGTGTGTGTGTGTGTGCGAGAGAGAGAGAGAGAGAGAGAGAGAGAGAGAGAGAGAGAGAGAGAGAGAGAGATTAGTTTAATCTGCATGGTGTGGGGGACACAAACCCCATGTGTTCATCTTTTCTTTCCTGCTTATTTTTAGTCCTTTTCGCTCCACTGACAACACTTTCAGTATATTGCTAGATGACTTTTATTCCTGAGACAGGATATTTTTATCCCAGCATGCTTCAGGAATCTCTGGTTGAATGGGAAATAAACCAGCAGTTATCTCCTCTGCTTAATGTTCTGTTGTGTTCACACTCCATAGACTTCTAATGAAATTTTATGCCTGAACCATGTATTTTGCTGTGATTGCCTTACTCTGTAATAACTCTTTATTACAGCCTGACAATAACCCCCCCTGTCTATAACTCATTTGGAGTTCTTGTGTAGCCATGGCCTGTCAGCTCATGTCTCTGTCTCAAACCTTTAAGAGTCTAGGATCATTTGCATCTGACTGTACCCTCACTGCTCTTGCCATCTACACCACTACTCCACCTGAAATAAAATCATAATTTTTTTTGAAGGAATGAACTGAATGAAAATGTATGACCGTCTTAACTGATCAAATGTTTTGGTTTTGAACAACTTAGTTGTTTACTGAGTTTTCCCCTTTAACACATGGTGTTGTTACTTGTTTTTGGAAAATCTTGCACAAATTGGAATTCAGTCAAACAGGAAGTGCTGGCTTGTTTATTGACTCCTTTACATAAGGTTTTTTTATAAGTGCACAAAATATATAATTCTGAAGTGCCTTTTATATTAATAAAAATTACAATTATGAGAGTGCACTATGAGAAGCTGTGTCAGGTTGGTTGTGTGGCCCTTGTGTGTGTGTGTGTGTGTGCGTATGAGAGAGAGAGTTTAGTAATGAAATTAAACGATTATTCCATTTTCATCTGTCACTGTGCTGCCCTGATCCTGTTTCAGTGTGAATCCACATTAGAATCGGTAAACTGAGCAATCTGGGGGACTGTGAATGAAGTCTGATTAGAAGACTCCAGGTTTCTGTTGCACCATGCTGATGGAATGGTCTCAGTTTGGTGCAAGCAGCATGAATTGATAGGCCTGTTCACTGATACCTGTGATACCTCTACCGGGCCTCTGATACCTGTAAATGTTCAGACAGTAGGGCATTGAGGGCAGCCAAGTTCATCACAGCTGTTTACCCTGCAGAAGGACATTTTCAGCAAGACTGTGCACTGTGTCACAAGGGTCGTATAGTCATAGATTTGTTCCAGAAACAGCAGTTTTTCCTTGCTTCCCTGGCCTTTGCAATCTCCAGATCTTAATCCTACAGAGCATATCTCTGTAGGGGATTGAGATGTTAAATCATGGGATGAGGTAGAACGGGTTGTTCAGAGCTTGTCAGTACCTCTAATACATTTAATCTGCAGTAGCGAGTGATTTCAGCACCTAGTGGAATCTATGCCTCAGCCAACTGCATCAGTTCACACCACTAGATGTTTGTCTCTAATAAAGTGGCCATTTATTGTACATGCAGAGAAAGTGAGAGAGAGAGAGAGAGAGAGAGAGAGAGAGAATTCTTCTCTATATTCATTATTCACCTCTCTTCATCTCGTCTTCCCTGATTCTATCCTATTCATCAGTTTGTCTGTGAGGCAAAATGGCAGCAGCATAAATCAGTCAGTGTTGGCAGGCCCCTTGCTGTGTGAAGTGCTGAGTGGTGCCGAGCTGCCCAGCCATGTGCCCTGGCCCCAGGCGTTCTGTTGCTGGCCATCAGGGGGCGGAATCGGCACTATGTTTAAAACTCAACCTTTCTCGTTCTGAAAAAGTCACTGCCGCTCTGGTGCTTTATTGTGATTGGAAGTCATGTTGTAACTCGCTCATGTCTCCGTGATTTGGAAGGAAGGTATTCTTTCACAAGTGTATTTTTAATGTCAGGCACTTTTAGTTGAACTAGATTAAAGGTGACCAGTAAGACCTTAAATATTATGATGACATTCCAGAAAATATGCTCAATGAAGTGTTAAAATGTTTTGATGAGGGCAGAACATGCAATATATGAACACTATACTATTACTGAATAAAACTCTCCTGTACCCAAAAGGCACTTTTAGCCAAAGTGACCTGCTACAATGTTCAGAGGTGGTACTTGTACTTTAAGTATGATAGTGATAATATCAATCCTTCACCTTCAGACCAAGGCTAGCCAAACACTGGAAGGATTCTTCTCGGTTCATACAAAGCTGCAACTTTACATGGACAGAACAGTCAGTACAGTTATGTAATCAATTAGGTTCATTCGGTAAATATCATCAATACTATCATTGAAATTGGAATAGCGAAACTGCAAAGGTTAAGAGACGTTTCCTCAATTTTGTGTTCTACCATCATGCTGTGGAGATCATATCACATGTCTGAAATACAGCAGAGCTGCTCAGAAACTACATCAGTGCAAAGGCATGAATGTATGTACTTCCCTATGATAGCATAAAAAATGAAACAGCGTTCTGCCTCCTCATTGCTTTTGATCGAATTGCATTTATAATCTCTGATGTATTAATCTAAGATTCTATTTCTAATATTAGTGTCTGATTGTATGCGGATCTTGTAGATGGGTGATAAAGGCTTTCTATTCTCCTCTAGCACCATGGAGAGGAATCCCCCCAGGATACTGATTTAACAACTACACAGACTAATGGAGGGACTATAACCATATAATATAGCGAATTTCACGCTCCTGAGCTGAAACGTGAAGCTAGAAGACCTTCCGTCTGCGGCTAATCCCAGGGGTTATAATCCTTGGTTGCAGCTGTTAAACTGGGCTATATCTGATGATGTTAGCCATAGGTGACATAATCTGCCAACTAAACCTTTCTCATGAGGAAGACTCACGAGCAGTCTTTAGAATTTACTGAAGATGTTTTCTTTTTAGCGGTCAAAGTCTTTCATAATAATGAAAGCTTCTAATGCTCATAAAAAGCACAACTGTGTTTTTTATTGAATATTAATGTCTACCTTTATGCTTCCTGCAGTCTCCTCTTTTCAGTCTCAGACTTTAAATTTAGACCAGAAAGGCTACTCTCTCTCTCTCTCTCTCTCTCTCTCTCTCTCTCTCTCTCTCTCTCTCTCTCTCTCTCTCTCTCTCTCTCTCTCACTCACTGGTAGCTAGGCAACACAGTCCAGGCTATTGTGTAAGTGTTCAGAGTCTCTGCTCCAACACTCTTATGCTCATGTCTAAAGTGAAGTCAGAATTCTATACAACGTTCCACAGAAGCTGAATAGCTACACCAATACAATGAAAGAGATAAAACAACAAACAATCCACAATTTATTACAGACATTAAGACTGCAATCATTGCAAGTACACACACAGTCATATTTAGCCTTCCTCTGATCAAAACAGCCTTAGGGTTGATCTACCAGGGTGGTATCAGATAGGCCCTACATTCCATGAGTGATGCCTCAGCTAAATTAAAGAGAGAGAGAGAGAGAGAGAGAGAGAGAGAGAGAGAGAGAGAGAGAGAGAGAGAGAGAGAGAGAAATGAGAGATAGGAGGCAGAAAGATGTAAAGACTGAGAGATGAGAGGTGGTGAGTTGGAGAGATTGTGGTTGGTAAGTGTAATAATGAGAGGTGGAGAGGGGGAGAGATTGTGGTTGGTAAGTGTAATAATGAGAGGTGGAGAGGGGGAGAGATTGTGGTTGGTAAGTGTAATGGTTCACCATTCCCTCCTCTAATGTGTCTGAATCAAAATTGTGAAGGGATTGTTTACCATCTAATTACCTAATTCCAACAAACAAATGGAAAAAGAATGTTGTGTGGAGTTTCCAGGACTACCACTGGTATGTTCTCTGCACATGTTTAGTGGGCTTTCTGTGCAGTAGTTTCTTGGACAACTGAGCCTTGCAGTATACAGTATTTGCTGTGACACACATTAGAAAGGAATCAAACAGA
>JAOYMR010000007.1:13869261-13879261 GCA_025802075.1 Tenebrosternarchus preto | reverse complement strand
ACGTGCTGATGAGGATCCAGTCTGAACACTCTCCTGCCACACTGGTTATTGCCTCTGTCCCCAGGAGACTGTACGCACATTAATATATACTCATATACACATGCACATATACACACACACACATCAAAACATGCCCACAAATAGTAGGAATTTCTCTCAAGGAAGTTGGAAATAGCTTCCTCTATCTTGTTTCTTCAGTCATTTCTTTCTTTCTTTCTTTCATTTTCTCTCTCTCTCTCTCTCTCTCTCTCTCTCTCTCTCTCTCTCTCTCTTATTCGGTAATTCTCCAGGGCAGAAGCTGCTGAGGTGGCCCAAGCCTGCCTAACTAACCCACATAACCTGATGAAGGACTGTGTTAAGCAAAACGTACAAGCACAGTTCTCTGTGGTGACTGATGAGGTACTTGGCTAATAGATGAGTGATAAAGGATACCGTGAATGATGCGTTATCATGACTTCCTGTGCCACAATGACAAGTGTTTTTGCTCATTTAAATGACTGACTCCATTTTCTTGTACCTGGGGCCTGCCACTATGACCATGGAGCAGTGAAGAATGAATCACGTCAGTCAGCTTCTTCTGTGTGAGCACTGCCTATGAATAAAAGAAACAACATCAATTCAGAATATTTATATCGATCTTTTCAGAGTGTACAAAAGTGTTTTGTACTGCTACTGAGCATCCCAACTTCTGAAAAATGAACGTGCAATTCCCAAACTAGTTCAATCCCGAGTTTCATTATTTGTAAAATAAAAGGCGTATGAATTCTATTACAATTTTTAAAGTGATTTCTATTACAATATATAAAGTGGTTGCCATGCCGAGAACAAGATACATGTTAAAACATTTTAAAGCAGTAAAGAGAAGATAGAAAGAGCAGTGACACTAATTACATTATATTGATTAGATTGGTGAATTTGATTGTGTTGTTTGTAGCTTTACCATTTAGTCCTGTTGTTAGTTGCCTTTACTAGAGTGTAAAGTGCACATGGTTCAGTGTTGCTGATAGTGCAGCAATCCTTCAGCTTGGATGATTCTGCCCTCATTACTTTTCGATGTTTTCTGGGAAGAATGGCTCCTCTCCAGGTTTTTTTCTCTTTTTTTCCTTCAAATGCCAAGCCCATTCTGCTTAGGGGAATCCATTCATTAATTTCACCTGAATTCATTCAGTCATTCTAGTTTAATCCATTTTTGCATATACAGTATTCCTGCATCAATGCAACAGTTCTCTTTTGGCAAACATACAAAATGTATAAATCTGGGAATGTTATAAAATCCAGATTTAAACAAGAAGTAATTGCAGTAGTAACGTCATGCTCTCTGTGCTGTATGAAGTACAGTTGATTGGCACTGAAAGTGCAACTCAGCTAGTCAGACTGTCTAAGTGCAAATGCTGTCAAAAAAAATCTAGAAAATTTATTGTTTTTTTGTTTTTTTTTTGTAATCTGTTTATTTTTCTGTTTTGTTTATGGTTGATGCTTTATATACTTGATCTTTGTATTCAGAGAAGCCATGAAATCCTGATCCTTTGTCTCTTATGCTCTTATTTGTTTTAATAAAAGTTTCCATCAGGAGGTGGAAAAGCTCCCCCCCCCCCCACCACCAGGAGCTTATAAACTCAGATGGAACGTTGTCACAAAGACAATAAGGTGTTGTTGACTACACCCCCCCCCCCCCAACTTGCCTTTCATAACTTCATTCCTTAGGATCATCAGCAGAACTGTGTCAGTAACTATATTCTAATTCCCATCTCTTCACTGTCTTTGCATGAGCAATTATTCATCAAGAGAGAAGATTGCAAGATAGGAGAGAGAGAGAGAGAGAGAGAGAGAGAGATGGAGAGAGAAGAAGAGAAAGAAAGAGACAAACAGGGAGAGAGGGGGAGAGAAGCAGAACTATAGCACTGATGAAAATGGAAGGTGAAGGTTGTTGCCAGGCACAGCATTAGAGAAGGGGCACGAGATGGAGGAGATTAATGCAAGACTCTTCTGTTGTGGTTTAATTAGAAGCATCTGTACCACAAAGGAAAAGCTTTTCCAGTGTGTGGGGCTGCTCAAAGCAGTATGTCTGACTGCCGGTTATGACACCAAATATGGTTGGGGATATTTTTACTCACACTCGTTAAATGTGAGGTGCTCTGTTTTTGTTGGCTGAGCTGAAATTTTATCAGCAAATATCTGCATCATCTTCATATAAATGCTGTTATACAGAATCACCAGCGATGAAGTGACACTTGTGGTGTGGAGGCAAAATTTGAGTATCGCTGATGAAAACAGTCAGTATGGTGATGTAGGGATGGAGTTTTGTCTAATTTTGTCCTGAAAGATTTTCATATATTGAATTCTGAGTGTCTAATGGCTGAATTATTTATTGTTGTATCAAAGCTGGTGTTGCCAAAATAACTGGCTGTCCAGTTCTTGCTAATATGGATAGATCTAGGCTTCAGTCCCAGCCATTGTTTACAGTTGAAAAAGAAGGCTCTGAAAATTTTATGTGTCCCATTACTGTGAAATGGATCTCTAGTGGCAACTTGGGTTCACTCGCACTGCGTGTACATCTGTGCACCCAGGCTCCATAAAATATTGAGACCGTTGATAATGGTTGATAGTGCTACGGGCGATACTTTCATTTTGAACATATGAATTAAGAATTGTGCACACTGGACACATCACATATCCAGGAGGGCCTGTGAGTATGTGCTCAGGAAGGCTTGTGGGCCATCATTAATTTCATGTCCCTAAAACCCTTTAAACTACTGGAGTCTGCATTGTATTTGCTTGGTATGAAACATATATAACAGTGTCCTTCCTCTAACAAGCAAATACACCAATATATATTAAGATAGAGAAAATAACTTCAGTTCAGTAAACATGAATCAGTGTAACTGCCAGCTGTCAACTTAATGGTTCCCTGTTTTATTTGAGCTTTTAGCCACACAGACATTAGTGTGGAACGAGCAGCAGGGGAGACCGATCACCGTGAAGCCTTCTTAGGGAGAGTGCATTAACTTCACAAGTGGTTATTCCATATAGTTGAACCTGAAAAGCCTCATGAACTACAGTATCAGGACAAGTGACCCGACATAAATATATCAAAAAGCACTCTTGTGATGTTCCTGTATTGGCACAGAGTATTCGTATTGAATCACTTGCAGTGAATTGAATCACTTGCAGTGAATTGGCAATATGCTGGTATAAGAGCACAATTGCTGGATCTGCAAATCGTCCCCAAACAGAAGTGCCACAGAATCCACTTTTTCAGTTAACACTGCCATAGTTTTCATTTCTTTTAGAGCTACCTTTCAGCACATGTGGTTCGATGTTTAGTTGGTTCTCCTTAAAAGGAATGATAGTGCCATTACATTACTGCAGTTTAGACAGACAAACCTTCATCTTGCAGGAGATGTACAGGGAACTCTGCAGCACTTGAACCTTGGTATGCTAATAATTATAACTGGTGTATATAATGCAAACAGCTTGAACATTCATGCTGCAGTTGAATCTGCAAGAGCTCATGACCTCTTTAGTGGGAGATGATAAAGGCTTACATAGGGCTGCAGTAGCACACGAAACCACATGATCACAGATGGCAGTATTATCACAGGAACTGTACTGGATGCCAACACTTATCTCTGCACTTGCAAAAACAGTGAAGCTGCATTAAATCCAGAAATGTTTTCCTTATCCAAGTCCATGGCCCATCGTGGTCACCAAATGGAATATATAGAACAGTTAATCAGAGAGGCATATGGGAGATTCCAGACTGTCAGCAGCATTAACATTGGCAGACTCTCCCAGCCAGAGCTCACTTAACAGTTTCTGACAGAACTGCACTTGTGGGAGACTATGAGAAAAGTGTGGCCACAGAGACCCTAAGGCCTATTCCTGCTCCAAGCAGACACTCTGTCTGTCTGTCAGTCTGTGTGTGTATTTGTGTGTGTGTACCACACTGCACCTATAAAGTGCCTGTGAAAGTGGGCGGAGACTTGTCACATTACAGTAGTATGCATGAATGCATTTCTGTGTTACTGGATTATGCCCATTAGCAGTCTTTCCTCTCCCAAATTGTATGATGTCAAGATTACTGAATGGCTAAAAGGGCTATGATAGAACTGCAATAGGTCATTTTAAATTGTGCTCATCTCTGTTTGCACACATACTGTGTGTGTCAGAAACATGCTTGAGTTTGAGTTGTGGTAGACTTGTTTGAGTTGTGGTAGACTTGTTTGAGTTGAGCAGTTAAATAGACCAGTAGATTAGTGTCAGTGGAACTGTGTTCATTTAGAAAACAGCTTTAAATGAGGAACCAGATGGCAAGATAATATAGTGGCCCTAAAAAGCTTCTTGACTTTCCTGATGACCATAGGTTGAAGGTCTTTCCAAAGGATGTTAAAAAAAAAAATAATACAAATAAATAAATATATATATACTGCTTTTTAAAACAGAAAAGTACACCACATTTGGGATTTCCAAAATAAGTCAAGTCTAATGCTCTTGATGATTTATTTCTTTGTTTGATTTATTTATTTCTCCTCACAGCATCACTGTGAGGCCCTATGCCAAATCAATCAGAACGTGTGAAATGTAACTGGTCCAGGCGAAGAGAGCTAATCAACAGATGGACTGAATAGACTCTCTCTAAAGATAATTAACAGCCGTGTAGCAGGAAGAAAGAGGAACATCCCCAAATGTTTGACCCATTTTTCATTAATTTAATTAAAAAAAAAAATTTTAACGAAAAATAGATAAAAGCATTAATTGTTTACTTCTTTTTAAAGCAAATGTCAAAGAATGCTAAGAATACTTCTTAACATAAAGCAACTTGGTTCACTGTGAAGATTATGGAAGACTCCATTATAGAAACACTGTATAAGAGAACATTAAATTATTCTTTACTCAGTAGCCCAGAGAGCTAGTTTTCAGTTCTCAGAAGCATGGGAATGCAACAGAGCAGATTATACCTAAGAAGCAGCGTTTCACCATGAAGTTCCTCTCCTGTCATAGTGGCTGTTTAGTTCTCTTGCTAAGATGAAAAAAGAGTTTGCCATAATTAATTACTGCTTTGTTCCACCATGTCTGCCATGAGGGCCTTTACTTTTCTCTCTCATTTACTTGGGCACTGTTTCCATCTGATACAAAGTGTAGTGTAGCACATCCACTCTGGCACATTCTCATCGGTGGGGTGCCATTTACCCCGGTTACCAGGGCTACCAGAAACACCTTCATTACATATCATTATCAGTCATATCATATAATGCACTCTTTTGAAAACAAAAGAGTTCAGAAGATTCAGAAGAAATATAATTATTTCTAGCTGAACTACATAAAAAATACAGTACTTAAGAATTTAAGTTCTCCTGAACTTAAGTTGGCCCCTGATTTTCAGCAGGCAAAATGGCAAAATGGTGTTTTGCTACTGATGGTTATTTCAGGTTTATATTACATAAACTTGAGAAATGCGCATAGCAAAATGTTTAATGTTTTTGTCAACAAATAATAGAACCAACAGTTTTTAAAAAATTATAAAAACATCCATGTGTTCTTTGGGTGTTCAAGTATTTTTCCTGACATTCTCTATAGTCCCTTACCCTGTTTATTAGAATTATTATAATGTTATTGTTATTAGGATCATTATATTATTGTTATTACTGTTGTTGTTTTTGTTGTTGCTCTCATTATTTTTCATTGTAATTCACACGGAGAGCTAAAAATAAGCCCACAGTGCCCCAGGAGAAGAGGCTCGCCCCAGAAGAGGGTCAGCGCCCAGATTCCCCGCTTGTTAGGGCTTCTGGGAAATAAGCTGTGAAGAACAGCGAGGGCTGAACGAAGTATGCAGGCACAGCCTGCGAATGGGTCACATCAGGTCAATGCTTTCATGTCAGGAACTGGAGAATATTTCATTGTTTAAAACCTATAAAAACTCACTTGCTCTTCTTGCCAGAGTAAAACTAAAGCTTTTGGTCTTAGAACAAGCCTCTACTCTACATAGGATGGAGGGACAACAGTGGTTTCCTACATATCATTATGCATTTTCCACTTAGGTCTCTCTTGTTAGCATATGGTTTACAACAATGCTAGCGCTACATTTGTACTATATGTTTGGAGGTATTCTGTATTATTTCTATTGTATAGAAATACATTCAAAAGTAAGAAAAGCAAGAGCAATTCATCACTTGTGATGAAAAGTCACAGTTTAATATGTGCTTAGGCATTAATCTGTGCAGCTGTGGATATAGACAACGAGCAGTGAGTCATCGTGAACTGGAGCCCGGAGGTTGGAGCTCCGCCCCCTCTGCTCTACATCATGCTGGCAGGAAATGCTGCATCATCCTGCTCCGTTAGACATTACCTAAAGGTGTCACTGGCAATGGATTTATGGCTCTGCTTTGCTCCATGCTGACCCCAGTTAACCCTGAACACTGAAAGGTTGTAAAAATCGCAAATTAAATGTCCTGCTACCGATTTTTGTTTTGCGTTGGCAAAAATAGTCTCCCCACTTATCTCCAAATGCAAGAACATCAACCTGTAAAATGTGTATTCTGTTTATTACAAATCATGTTACTAACTACACTTCTGTATTTGTGCAACACTTGCAGGAAAGATTCATTTTTTACGATTTTTGGAGTAAAGCTGCAGACAGTGCTTTGCCTTTGGCACCTGTTTGGCCTTTGCACAGGCTGCCAAGCCTCTATCATCCCAGGTGCTGTTTGGTAGCAAAGAAAAGTCAAAAGCCTGAGGCTTGGGGGTGATTTCTGTCTCTCTGAGTCACACTTACGTAAACACAGCACAGTTCTGGACAAGACCACACACGTTTTTCTTCTTCCGTCCTGCTCAGTGTTTATGAACTGCATTGCTCTACTTCATCATCCAGTGAAGATGACCTGGTGACCTTACTAGCAGGGCTATTTGCTCCACCCACTCAGCTGTCAAAATGCTTCTCAGAGGCAAAAACAAATGTGCATGGCACTTTTTCTTAAATATGCTTTAAAAAGGCTTTGTTGCTATTTGGCTCTGAAAATGAAAATCTTTGAAGATGAAGAGCTTTATCAAGGTGCAACTACAAAATACAGGTGGCTCACTTAGTGGATTGTTACATGAGGAAGTGACAAAGGAACTAACATCAAAATAAATATATTGTTAAAAATATGAATTCATGCGTCATCCTAGTTGGTGTCAAGCCTATATTAGGAACTCTGGGTCCAAAAGGACATTTCTCTATGGAAATATGTAAAACTCTTTGAAAATTGATTACATCATTCCCTTCTGTAACAAAAACAACCATGTTCTATGGAGTCATTGTAACATGATGTGTTACTGGAAATGCTTCTAAAAAGCAGTGCATGCTGAACACTGAAAGCGATGCATTAATGAAATAAGCTGGTTTAAAGCTTTAACCATGCATTCTGTAGAGGCTTAGGAACAAACTGGGCAGAATGAAACATAGTGGCAACGTATTCACTTAAACAGAGTGCAAAGAACGAGCAGAACATTAGCGAGCAGGTATTTCGTACTTGGTAGTGTTAGCTGTCTAATAACAACCAGTTATACACAGAGGCTCCTAGCCTGATGGAAGTACTAAAATCTCTGGCAATTGTAGAATCTGTGTGGATCATACCATTGGAGCCACAAGGGAATCAAAGAAGGTCAAGCAATTCTACTACCTAATCAGACAGAAGGGTAGGGAATTAGTAGATACGTTAGTCAGCATAGTCACTTAGTTGGCATCTGAAGAGTGGACAATGCATGTGCTTATTGGAAAGAATGGCAAACGTTATGACTCCAATATGAATGGAAGAGTTGAAGAGGCTCTTTATGAGAAATCAGGGAGCTGGTGAAAACGTTCACTGCTATGCCAGGTTTATTGGAGAAAGTGCAGATGTTAGGTTTACTGGAGCAAAAAAGCACAGCAGACAAGAGAAGTAAAAAAAAATTTTCAAAATTTAGATCAGGAGTAGAAAGGGATATCAGAGGCAGAAAAAAAGCAAAGTAAAAACACAGTCCAAGAAAAAAAGGCAAATGCAAGAAATGGTGCAATGACTTCAGAATGGGTAAAAAAAAAAAAAACTACAATAGGTTTGGGTGATCCTCCTCAGGTAACGGAGGGGGCAAGGCTGACTGAGTTTGCCGGAGGGCACAGCTGGAGGTGTGCCAACGTCACAGATCTCCAAGCATTAGCCAGAACAGGATAAATAACTCAACTTTGAGAGAGACTCTTCCATGAAAAAAAACTGACATCGGAAAACCATCTACAAATATTCAGTGCTGCAGAACTGTCCTGGAGAATAACAAGACAAATGTTGTATTTCAGGAGCAGGAGTGGAGAAAGTACATACGATGCAGGGGACAGTGCACCAAAAACACCCCAAAGACACAGTCTGTGAGATGAGGATGTGGCAGGTTATGTAGAAAATTGCACAAGAGAAGCAAACAAGCAGCAAAGTGTATAGCCTTCGTGAAGAAATCCAAGAAATGTGGGGGAAAAAAATACTTTGTAACAAAGTACAGATCTAAGTTTGATCAAAGCCAAAGGAAATCATGATGTACATAATGTTATGGAACACGACAAGTGCTGAATATGAGGGCATCAGCACTGCACTGTCAACACTATAAATATAGTGGAAACCGGAAACAAGGAAACTCAGCTGATGGCTGCCGTGTTCTAAGGCAAAAATCTCCAGATTGATTGTGGTGCTGCTTGCAGTCAGGAGCAAACGAACAAAAAAAGGGGGGAAAAAAAGAAAAGGAGGCACAAGCAACTGAACAGTTTAATGAAATGAAGAAAAATCAATCTGAACATAACCGTGCACTAACGGCAATAAACGTAGCCAACGTAATATCAATGGCCATCATAGAAGCAAAACAGATTTAAATAAGGAGCAACCTCCTAAATCTTCACGCCAATTCTTAGAAGACTGTGCTGCTAATGTATAGTAATAAACTGATTTAAACTGAAACCATTGGGAAAATGCTAAGTTAAATTATCTGAGAAATAAATGGAGTTGATCAAGGTGCATTATGAAAACATCTTAGCAGTAGACAGTATTATCACTGCAGAAAAGCAGATACTTGGTGGAAAATTGAGTGAGTACAGAGATGTCCTTGTCCGCAATGACTGTCTGGAGAAGGAGTATAAAGTTGAGACCGTGTATAATACCTGAAAAACTTCCAGAGAGGAGAACGCCAGATCCAATGATGAAAGCCATTACAAAAAGAGTTTCTGAGTAGAGGGATTATTTTGTGTGTTGAGAGACGCAGAGGTTGGACTAGCATCATGGTGCTTGTAGAGAAACCCATTAGCAAAACTAGAGTGTGTATTGACCGACAACTGAAAATTTTGTTCAAGTGAAAATTTTCTTCACTATTTGGACAATACAGATAGTTCAGGATGCCTTTCAGCTCCAGAGGTCTTTCAGAGGAAATTCACCCAAGCACTGGAGAGGGTATCTCAGGTTATTTTTGACTCATTGCTGAATTGACCCAGAGAAGGTTCAGGCTACTACACAAATGCCTAGACTGACAGACGTCTCATCTGCCTGACATTTGTGCAATCCTTGATCTATCAGGATTCATTATGGTTCAGGTTCAATGGGGAAAAAAACAGTGAGAAAGTTCTGTTTGTATTTTCAGTTGATAAGAAACATATATGGCTTTTTGTACGTAAAAGAGGACAGAGGACAATTTCATTGATGTATAGTTTCTTGTTTATTTTAGCCAATTTAAAAATGCTTAAAGAGAAAAAGAAACCTTGTTCTATGCATTTGTTGCAACTTGTATTGAGCCATTAGCAATGTACCTACAAAAGCTGCATATACAGGCAGAATACGATGCATTAATAAAATAAGCCAGTTTAAGTCTTTTATTATCCATTTCATGAAGTCTTATGGAACAGAATGAAACAGCTTGAAACAGTTTCATTATAAAACGGATTTCATTTTCAGCAATTGAGATGAGTTTAGTAATCTAAAAAGAAATATGGTACTTGGAAGTTAAAGTTACCATCAGT
>JAOYMR010000007.1:13823337-13856976 GCA_025802075.1 Tenebrosternarchus preto | reverse complement strand
GTGTGTGTGTGAGAGAGAGAGAGAGAGAGAGAGAGAGAGAGAGAGAGAGAGAGAGAGAGAGAGAGAGAGAGAGAAAGGGAGACAAGCCTGCTGGTGTTAAAAACACTCTGTAATATTTTGCTTACTCTGGTGCCATCTGCTGGCTGTAAATCCCAATTTCTTTATTTTGTACAACAGTCATATTTACAGCAGAAGTATGTTTAGTTTTTTGTGTAAACAGAAATATTTTATTATATTTACAATAGATACACTTCTATCCAGATTGACATTGTTGATCTTTGTTTTCCACAGGAAAGAATGATATATTTGGTGAGCCTATCAACCTGTATGCTCGGCCAGGGAAGTCAAATGCTGACGTGAGAGCTCTGACTTACTGTGACTTGCACAAGATCCACAGAGAGGATGTTCTGGAGGTGCTGGACATGTACCCAGAGTTCTCTGATCACTTCTGGAGCAACCTGGAGATCACCTTCAACCTGAGAGATGTGAGTCACTGCCTCCAAGCCACAAAGCTGAACACTCCTACTTGTCCTCGCAGTATGCAACGCATATGACAGGCTGTGGTGAAGTGTAACTATTACTGCATTTATCTTGTCACTTCAGACTAACATGATTCCTGGGTCTCCAAGCAGCGAAGATTCTGACTGTATTGGCTTCAACAAACTACGGAAGAGAAAACTTTCATTCCGCCGTCGAACAGAAAAAGGTACTGTCCCTCTTTACCTGAGCTCTCACTGGACTCATGAAGCAATTTTTATCAGTGATATTATTAATATGTGCAAAAAGAGATGATGCATGTATAACTGCACTAATCTTCCTCATCTGTAACTTTTGTTATTGTTAAGAATGCTGAAATAATAACCTTACTATGAACATACTGTCTTTGTCCTTCATCAGATGATGCAGACGCTGGAGAGATCAAAAAGAACCAGAAACCTGTGCGGCACAATAGGAAACAAACCAGAAGTAATCAAAATCAGGGACTGAAACCAGACTGGACTGGACCTCACAGTTCTATCTCCTCCCACTCCAGTGATGATGAAGGGGAGGAGCCTATTCACACATACCCCGCCCCTCCAACGTCACTGCTGGAGCTTTCTCAAGCACAAGGCACCTCAATGAGCTTCAATGACAACATTGAAGGAGAAGGGGACCCTAAGGCGAGCAACACCTGCAACGCTCTGTCAGGTAAGATACAACTAAGCTTGGAAATAGTGTTGAACTAAACACTGCCTGGTTTTATAAACGTCAGTTTTGTGTTTAGCGGGTTAATGTCTCTGCTAGAAAGCCACTCATGCTTAAGTACAGGATTACAATAGGAAAAGGATCAACAAAAGAAATAATTATACACTACACAATCTCTCCCCCGAGGATCCTATCAGGAGGTGAAAGCAATCAAATCTTTGCTAGCTTTCTACTTTTTTCATTTGCAAGGCAGGGCTCATTGCCTCTCTCTGTTCAGGCCCCTTTTTACAACCCAGGGATAGACATTCTCACCAGGCCACTCAGCTGCAATCAGCACTGAGATGAGACAGAAACATTTTGATCACAGTTTCTCTTTCATCTGGCTCTGACCCTGGTGGAATGTAAGAACAAAATAAATGGGCCTTTCAAATGTATAATTTTGCGAATTCTGTCTATGACAGTCCATCTGAGAATTTGTTAAACTACATCATTTGGAAAAAAAGATCTCTGGTACCATCCTTGAGTCAAGAGTGAAAAATGACTTGCGAAATAATAATGTCATCACGGTACTATTTACTTTTCAGTTGTAATTGTTTTACATAATACAATGTATATTATGTAAATGAGGGCTCTGCATTAATTTCTTTGTGTGTTTATTACATTATACATTTTTTTAATGAAATATATGTACAAAGTATTTTGCCAGACAGTAATTATGTACAGAAGTTACTTAATTCCTCCATACTTCGATACACATGTTTATATTTGTTATATTTTTGCTGTTTGGGCCCCCCTCTCCTGCTGTCCCTCCCTCTCAGGTGCTCTCTCAGGTGTGTCCAACATCTTCAGTTTCTGGGGAGAGAGAAGCGGGCGGCAGTACCAGGAGCTGCCCCGCTGCACACTCCCCTCGCCCCCACCACACCTCCACGTGCCCCTGCATGGCATCTCCAGGCAGCAGCGGAGCCAGCTGGAGGGCAGGCTGGACTTGCTGCAGAAACAGCTTAACAGGTAAGAGGCCCCTCGGCACACACAGATGCAGGCATGCCTGAGAATGGGGCAAACACACTGTTTATGGAACCTTTTCACAGAGTACCATGTACCAGATAAAGGTATGGTATATTCCACATGGTATATTCCACATGGTATATTCCACATGGTATATTCCATTTCTAACTCAAAGAAAACCCATCAGTGCGTTAGTCTGATTTGATAACAGTATCCCCCCTCATTGAAAGTTGGACTTTGGCTGAAAATTGGATACTTGAACACTCTACAACTCCTAAGTGTCTGTGGCTCCTTGTGTGCCTCCCTCTGATATAATGATGACAGCACAACTGTTCTTGACGTCACTGATTAGGACCAAAACAAAAGGTGTGCTACAGTAAAATATGCACTGCCATTGTAGGCAGTTACACCTTGGGTACACTGTTTCCTGATCATAATGGTCTTATCAGTGCTGCAGTCAGTATTGCTCAAGGTGATCAGACAACTCCTTCAAACGGCCCTTAAAACGATGCTTTTGTTTCAGGTGTCTTACAGCAGTTAAAAATGATCATGCTTCCCTGGGACATATAGAATAGCTGCTGTCTATAATCAGTTTAAATGACTATGATGTTTATAGTTCATGCATAGATTAACTGTGATCTTGTTGTTGTGCGAATCTGTAATTACTGTTCTAATAATGCTAGTGCAGAAGACATGCCTAACTGTTAGAAATGATTTAATCTCCTCAGCTCTTATATTTTTACATATACACTTTGAAATATGTAACTGATTGTTTGGTGTGTGTGTGTGTGTGTGTGTGTGTGTGTGTGTGTGTGTGTGTGTGCGTATTTTGCAGGCTGGAGACTCGTATGGCCACAGATATCAGTACAATCATGCAGTTACTTCAGAGGCAGATGGCACTGATCCCTCCATCATACAGCACGGTGTCTTCCCCCCCCCAGGCTAGCTCATTTCCTGAGCCTGCCGTAGGCCCTGATGAGAGGCTCACCCAGCCCATCACACCTGGGGAGTCTGAGACTCTTGCTTCAGTCTCACAGGTTCCTACATCTCCAGACACTTAAACTGAGACAAGCAGTAACAACAACACAGTTTACCATGAACATCTATTTGTTTACCAGGAATTCCATCTGAACATACTACAGTTTACAACATAAAACTTTACAAATTCAAAACCTACCTTTTTGAGAGTAAAGATACATTCATTTAATCTCTCTCAAGAATATACCTCACAGTCATTTATTCTAGTTAAATGCATTTTCCATATATTCTTAGATCGCCAATGTCTGCTTGCTTTGTGTCTCTTTTATTCAGATCTTGGACACACAGGACTTTGAGGAGTTTCAGGCTAAGTCTTGTGAGTTGTCTCGCTCCATGATGGAGCTTCATCCAGCAGAGACTTCCTTGCTCAGCCCAGGGGACTTTCCTCTTCAGGGCCTCTCCAACTTGGGTCACCGTGGCGATCCACTAGACCCCGACACCCAGCGGCGGTTCTCCCTCCAGGAGCCGAAGGCCCCTCTGGACTCAAGGACACCGCAGAGACATAGCTCCAACCCTGGGAGCTAGGAGAGAGGAGCAGAACCGTACGGGTGAGGGGAGGGAACATACATTAGGGGCACTGCTCCCAGAAACCTCCTGCCTCTCACTCTTTCTCAGTCGCTCTCTTCCCTTTCTTGCACATCTTATGGGGTCTTTCCTTCTTTCTTGATTTTGCACTGAGAAAGTGAAACAGAGGCCAGAGACAGTACCCATATGTGCGTGGCACACCGCTGTTTTTGTGTTGCTGGAGTCGAACTGTTGCTGATCCAGATCAACCTGCAGGACCTTAACACATGCTCCACCGATCTCAACACAAGGCTAGTGGCTCTTTTTGACACCTGACGTCTAGATGCCCTCAAGACGGGGTAAAACATTACCAAACTGACACTAACATGGATACAAGGAGCGGCAAGAGAGAGGAAGGGTGTTGAACATTGTCCACTCTTTTTGGCTTTTGTTAAAAAGTGGAATTATCACCCTTTGGGCAGCTCCTTTGTCCAATTTGTCCCTTTACTGCTGTTATCCAGTATTGGATTTTACCACTTATGAATAATAATGATAACTAATAAGTAGCCATTATGTCTTGCACTGAAATTTTTCAGAATCTTTATCTATATCATGTCCGTGGCGCTTCCGAACGAAAAAGAAAACAGTTGTTTGACTTTTTAGTGTTAGCTGGCCTAACAGAGAAAAAGGGAAAAAAAAAAGTCTATTCCTGTCATTCTGTCTCTTCATCCCTTCATATCTGTGGCTTAGGCTGCAAGAGCATATACTGGACGGGCTGGTTTGAATGAATATGTCATTATGGGTGGGACTAAAGCCATGCCATTTCCTGAACATATCAAACTGCTGTGCACTGACTGTGGGTGGCTTGGTAAAGAACGAGTAAATGAAGGATATGCAATACCAAGCAAAACAAGACTGTTTGTGTTAAACTCCGGATGATGTCAAAGGTGTTGGAAGGTGTGATCTAGCTCACGGTGGTTAAAGATGTTCACCATTTTCTTTAAGGACGTCCTGGCAAATCAAATGACCTCAGCAATACTTATTCCCAGAATTCAAAGTCCCACATGTTATGGAAACATGCTACTAATGTGTTTAGCTACAGCATTTTTTTTTTTCAGACTCACACAAAAGTCACCCAAAAATTATAAAATACTTTATTAATCTAAAATTAAAATAATACTGGTAGCTCATTATTGTTTTTTAAATTTCTGAGGTCATTAAATTGAAATGAAATATTGTCCTAATTAATATTATTCTAGTAGTAGCAAGACTGGGCCCAGAAATATAATCAGGCATATGAAACAAGTGAATATGTGTAGTACTGTCTTCATTTTAAGGAAATTAATGTAACACCAAAATATGCTGGTGTTAAAAGCATTAATGTTAGTCAACAGAGTCTGCATTTCAATATTTCAGTGACAGTGTTTTTAACACAAGCAGGCCTGGCTCTCTCTCTCTTCACTTGTTCTCTCACTTTCCCTCCCTCCCTCCCTCTTTCTCTCTCTCATTCTCTTTCTCTCTCTCTCTCTCTTTCTCTCTCTCTCTCTCTCTCTCTCTTACACACACACACACGCACACACACATACATATATCTCTAAGAGAGAGATAGGGAGCGAAAGAGAGAAAAGAGAGACTGAGTGTGTGAATATATGTGTGTTTGTGTGTGCAATGCAGTGATGTTAATATAATGTTGAATGACTACAACTGATGTGCTCTGGATAACATTAAAATAAGATCCACCTCACCATGCAGATAAAGGTTCTGTAGTCAGTGTCATATTTTCTTCTGGGAGATATTGTGAGTGGTGTCACATCTCCACTGACAAGCACCATCCATATACTATAGAAAAGAGATTATGAATTTGTAACAGAATATATCATATTTCCCAATTGGTTAGGAATTATTTTTACTGTATATCATTTGTGATTTGGTTATGTTTTATTTATACTAAATGCTACTTTATTTCGCCAGAGATTATTGCAGATTCTTTTCAAGAGATTATTAATTGTAAAGAGTTGAAATAAAGGTTGCTGGTTAGAGCCATTTGTCCAACAGATGTCCATTCCATCCTCTTATATCTTTAGTTTATTATGATTATGGGATGACAGTGTAGGGAAAATGGTGATTGTAAGTGTTGCACAAAATTGACTGTCACAGACTTATTGTTTTACTGTTGCTGTTATTACTGTAATTTTCTCTGCCTGCTTTATCTGCTCTTATTGATTGTTGATTCACAATGAAGGGGTCCATACAATTATTATAGTGCAGAAGGAAGACTCTTAATAGTAAATCTAGGATCCAATATGGGCGGTATTCATAAAATGTGAATCTTTTTATGTACTGCACATTTAATAGTGAATCATAACCATGAATCCTAGATTTGCATCCCTGCTCTGAATGTTTTTTTTTTTTTTAAATGTTGGTCTTGTTTGGTTATGGCAAATATCCCTATATGAAGAGCAACAACACTGGCTGGTCATATTATCTATTGGTGCACTTTAGAGTATAACCAAAGCCACACCCACTTTATAGTATAACCAAAGCCACACCCACTTTCACTCCCACAATGGCATTTGAAGTCTGTAAGATTTTGTCAGTTTCTGACTTTTGCAGAGAAACATAGTATTAGAATAAGACACTGGACAAACCAACTTGATTTGTTGATGGAATACGGTTTAATGGCCTTCAGACTATTATCAGACTATTATCAGACTATTATCCAGGTAGTGCAGTGACTCCAACAATATTAGCTAAGTGGACACTGCAATACGTATATTCTCTACCAATGCTATGGTATCTTGGAACACAATATTCAAAAATTCAGTTCATACATTCATAATGAGAAATGTTTCACACCGTAATATTGTCATAGCCTTCATTGTGTGTTACCATTTTATCTCCTATGATATGTAAACATAATATCTGTGTCTTGTTATTTGTTTAGTGTACTGATGTGCACTTTAGAGATTCCCCTCCTTCCCAAGGTGTAAAAAAATTAAAGGATTTTTTTCCCCTCCCCCTGTTATATCTACTTATCGTTCGAACAGCTGTTGAGGTATGTAGATATTTTTCAGTCTTGGCTTTAATTTATTTTGGTACTGCATTTACACTGGATTGCTCTTCTTCTGCCTCTTGTGTACAGTAGAGAGAGTCTCGTAAAGGAAGTGATTCTTGGCCCTCATATAGGCGCACTATGCAGAATCTGTCATTTCCTTGGCATGCAGAAAAAACTGTAGATGAAAAACATATGTTTGATTTTTAAAAAGATAAGTATGTGAATAACTATGTTAATAATGTTAATATTAATAATAATTAATATATAATATATAATGACAAAGGCGAGTCTATCTTTGTGCACATTTTATTTGCATGCTGCGCTGATTGGACAGAGGTGTATAGGCAGCTGATTTGCTGCTGAATTTAGAATGTGTAGGCAGATGCACTGTACTTCCAGGTCACTTAAGAGAGTGACTTCATGTACTTCCAGGTAATGGAAGAACGGACATTGTATAAATGAAAACTACTGTAAGAATGCTAGAGTGACAGGTTTGAGATCCTAAATAATAGAATTATGGCCAGAAAATATTGGAATATGTTCATATAATCTATTGATCCATATCAGATCACTCCAGAAAGTTAAGGTCTTGATTATGCTACAGAATCATAAATTGTTGACTTTATAAAATTTAAACTATTTCTTTCAATAAACCTGTTTGAAAAGTAATGGAATGTCATAAAGTATTCTTTGTGTTTTTTGCTTGTATGAATATGATTGCAATAAATATATACCACTTTTACCACTAGGTCAGTCATATGGTTGAAAACAGTTATCAAAAAAGCACAATTCATATTTGTCCTATGTTGGGATAGACTTGGATGTATTGGATGAACAAATTTAAGAGTGACACCCTGTATTTTACTTTTTTTATTTGGAGGTAATGTTGAAGTGAATGTTGAGTTCTAAAAGTAAATATCAAATCAAACTGTGTGCTTTACTGTTTAAAAAAAATAAACTAAACAAATCAAAATAGAAAGGGATAGTGAGGTCAAATATGTAATAACATGATTATAACTGTAATAATAGGAATATATCATTTGTTATTGTTTCATTTTTCAGTTTAACTGACAACTATTACAATAAAAAAACATTAATGTCCCTGTTTCAATACTATAATGGACACTATTTTGTTATAATACAGAGGCTGTTTTACTCTTGTGACATCTGGAACTTGAATCACAATTTTGTTTATACACACATACACACACAAAACCCTAAATTAGACAAGAGATTTAATTGCCTTAGGGGGACATTCTTAATTCTTAATTACATTCGAGAAATACATATGCTAATCTAAATACTGCATTTTTCTAATTGATAGTTGTTATTGAAACATTGCATATATCATAGGTGTGTCTAGCCCCTTTTAGGGCTGTTTAAGAACCCGAAAGAAATTTTAAAAAATGGAAAAAGTAATTTTGTTGCTGTTTTAAAAATGGAATTTTGTCTCTGCTAAAATGAGGAAATGTTACAAAGTATATTTAAACTGGGAATAATAATACAAAATTATGTTACATTTTTTTTTGCTTAAAAAAAAAAAAAAAAAAGAGGTTGGAGATAGGTTTGAGGGTTTGGGGTACTGGTCTGATTGAGTGTTCATCACCCCTGCCATATACTAATCTAAAACTGACATTGCATTCACTTACAAAACATGTCAGTTACACTAAATAGAAAGTGAGAAAACTGTGACGAGAGCCTCCCCTTGCTGCTGGCTGCCGGTGTAGTTGGCGGCTCGGCACGTGTACTTTAGTTTCCATTGTTATTGTTTTCACTGTTTGTGTTTGCTTGACCGTGCCTCTATCAGAGGGGCATTGCACAAAACTAGAATAAAGAAATCCAGGACAGCTGAGAAAGCATGGCTTAACCAAGCCTGATCGACACATCTTGGTTTAGTTGGTTGCACATGAGATTATAGATTATAAGTGTGTTCACTGCATTCTTAAACAGAGATGTGTTTATAGTAGTGCAGTAATTAAGGAAAGAGAGAAAGCCTGGCAGACAATAATGGACTGGCTCAATGCGTAAGTATTCCAAAAATGTACAATTAATAAACAGTGTTCCAATGGAACTGTCAGAACTAGGCTGCAATTTAAGGACTAAATGAGTTACTTTTCAAGTCCACTAATCAACAGTTGTACACTTTGCTTTAAATGTGGCAAGTAGATGTGCATGTTACTCAGGATATGTCGAGTATAATTAAGTGCAAACAATTATCCAGAATGTGTAATTTAAAACTTGTTTGTCCAGAAAAGGACCTGGCAGCAAGTTAAACATTTTGCAGGGGTTAAGTGACTTTAGTGTAGATAACAATGAACAAATGAGGTGAATAGATTAGGTGTCTGCTGACACATTGAATGTCTGTATGATTGTAGCAGTTAAAAAAGCCCATAAAAAGCCCATAAAACTGGCACAGGGGGCGGCCCACCACGCCAGGATTTGACCCCAGCAGAGAAGCTGGCACTCCATTTCAATAAAGGGAGACCAGTGATGGAGGGGATCCAGAGAGGGACAGTCACAGAATCTGTCCCAGTGATGGAGGGGATCCAAGGAGGGAAAGTCACAGACTCTGTCCCAGTGATGGAGGGGATCCAAGGAGGGAAAGTCACAGACTCTGTCCCAGTGATGGAGGGGACCCTTTATTGAGGTTCTCTGCATCCCCAACAGAATAAAGGAAGCTCCCACTTGCAAAGAATCTCAGTGAAACACAGACCATCTGTGGTACAGTGGGAGCGTGGCTTTGTGTCGTCTGGTGCTGTATTTTTGGACCCAGCAGCCTACATAAATATCTCAGTCCATCACCTGAGAATCTGTATCTCTCAATGAGATAATCTCCAAAAGCCACTGGATCTGACCTGTCCCAGAAGACTGTTTCATGCCTGAATGCTCGTCTGAGGATTAGGTCTTCCTCATCCCTATATACTATATTACCCTTGTCACAGACTTCACTGAAACCACCTTCATAAACCATGTTTTGTAATCTCAAATTACTGCAATAAGACATGCATTCATAAAACCTCTGATGGCAATTTGATGAGCAGTCTTCATTAGCATAGCAATATAACACTAGGCCTGAGTAATAATAATACTGCAATTACAGTCCGTTGACTGTAAAAAAATGACTATATATATATAATAAAAATGATGCAACATATTAATTAGAATTAATTAAGTAGAACACATTAATTCCTCACAGGATTAACGGTAGAAACGTAACCAATTATTATTATTATTATTATTATTATTATTATTATTATTATTATTATAACCAAAGTCTTTAATAACACTTGTAACCTGTCTATATATTTTCTTCTTGATCTCAGTACAGTATTTGACACAGTAGACCATTGTATACTGCTAAACTGTCTAAGAGACTGGGTTGTCCTAACTGATATTGCTCTGAACTGGTTCCATTTATATATGACCAAGTGTGAGAACTATGTCACATTTGGTGAGAGCAGCTCTAAATTCCATGTGCAGTCCTGTGGTGTGCCCCAAGGCTCGATTTTGGGATCAGCATTCATTAATCTCTGTACCATAATGTCTCATTTCATTAGTATTCGGACAACACACAATTATATGTTCCCCGGATACTGGCCTCCTGCAGTTCCCTGGATACTGGCCTCCTTCTGAACAGGTCGTAATTCCCTGCAATTTGGTGATGATGAAATGGAACTTAACATCACTGGGAATGATCATGACCGCACTGATCCAGAGACTTATCTGGAGTCCTTATCAGTCAAGGCCCAACACTATATCCAAAATCTAGTTATTGGGAGTTGGGTATAGTTGTTTGTTTATTCTGTTTTTGTTAAGGTGGGTGATTAGTGCTGTATCTGTGTTGTAATTATTTTGTATATGTGTTCTGTGAGGCATTTGTAATCTAAGTGATGTAATTTAAAAAAGTAAAATTGATGAAATTGATAAAAAAAATACTGAATCATAAAAACCTAGGCATTCAATTTGACTATGACCTAAGCTTTAAATGCCATGTTATCAGTGTCTCAAAAAGAGCATCTTTGTTACATTCAAGAGCATTCTATCATCTTCGTTACATAGCTAAGGTCAAATGTATCCTCACACACAAAAAAAGCTTCTGCATGCATTTATACCATCACTTCTGGACTACTGCAATGCAGTGCTAGTAAAAAAAAAAATATTCAAGCCTACAGTGGTTCAGTATGCATTTACACAGGTCCAGCATGTGCAAAGATGAGAGAATATATTATACCAGCCCTTAAAGAGTTGTACTGAGTTTTGTCATTCAGAATTCACTTCAAAATGCTGCTGTTTACTTTTAAGTGTTTCAATGGTCTTGCCCAGCAGTATGACCAAGAACATGACCGTGAGCCATGTACCCAGTATGATTATGTAGCATGTGTCCAGTATGATCATAATGCATTTGTCAGGGGCCCTCAGATCAGCTGATAAAAATGTGCTGGTGAGGTCTAAATACAACTGAAGAGGTCCTTTTTGCTGCCATAGCCCCAAACTTTGAAATTTCCTTGCAGACAACCTTTAAGTGAGCCATGATCACTTAAAGACTTTCAAGAAGAAAGTTAAGACCTTCCTATTTTGTAAGGTCTTCAATTAAACTGAACTGCCTCGACTGTACTGTTATCTTGCTTATTTTTAAAAGTTGTTTTTCACTTTTAACTCAGCACCTTGTTTTCCTTGATGCAGTTGTTCTTTTGTTAATAAAATAAAAATTAATAATAAAATTAATTGTAAACAAAATTAATGAATAATAAATTAATTGTAATTGCTCATATGCGGGCAGTAGTATTGTCCGGATTCCCCTCCCATCCCTTACTGATCCACCTTGCTAGCGTTAGACTACACTGTGGCCACTAGATGGAGATATTTAACAATATTTAGTACTTTAAGTGGAAAAAAACACAGTACTTTCCTTCTTCGTGATGGAGATGCACTTTAATTGTCCTGCGTTGCGTCTTAACAATGTAAATTATATATATATATATATAAAAATCACCAAGCTTGGTTGAACTGGTTAGTGTGGAAGACTATAGTGTATGATTCTGCTTTGATTCAGGCAAGGTGCGAATTCATCCGACGTACGTAGATTTAATTTATTTACGTCTGGTTCCTACTATGTTCACATGAAACAAATTCAGCTGCGGTGACATGGCGAGACGATTACTTGTTCAAGCTGTAATTCTTCATCTTATAGGTAAAAAGACCGCATGTCTTCCACCTCAGTGCAGGCAAATGCAAGTTATTTTAATGCCAGCCGCCATCGTCACCATTCTGTTGGTCTACGCTACTCTCTTCACCGTCATTCTTTAACGGCCAACGAGATTTCGTAATGTAAGCATATGCCAGAGTTGTTGACCATTCAGTGAGCGTCCCTACAGCGATTGGGTTTCAACTCCCCCGTAAAAGGAGCTATTCTTAATCATTGTACGGTATAGTTGTCTATCACTTTACACTACATAAGTTGAGCCGCTTGAGCAGCCTATAGAGGCCAAAGAGGTGACATTCAGCACGCTGAAGGGTTCAGAGCCTTATGTTGAACGATAGTGTTACGCAGCGTCACAAAACATCTAAAAGCAAGCGTGTACATTTTATTAACTGTAAAATTCAAGACGGTCACACAAGAGTTGAGTTCCTGGGGTAATTGCGAATTGTAATATTATTTAAGTACTTATAAATCATGGTGTTTTGAAAATTAAACTGCACAATTTACTTTATAGATTTTGAAATGAAAAGCCCAAGTCTTAAATTATTAGGCAGATAAACCCAAAAAGAGAAAGGAAGCAGCGCAGACAAAATCGATTTAGGTTCAATGAGGTTTAATGTCATTTCCCTTTCAAAACAGTTAGAAACCATGCATTTCGATTGAACATAGCCAGAATTCAGATAGGCGTTACTAGCTGTCAAACTCGCTTCTTCCAAACTGTGATTGGATCACACAGCTGTCAACTGGATTCTTGGGACGTTCATTGGATGATTTTTTTAGAGGGCGGAAATGTTACACTTCGGTCAATGAAGAGTGCTGAACTGGAGGGCGGATCATCGTGAAGCTAAACCATACTACAGACGCCCGAGAAACTGTCAAAAAAAAATAGTGTACAAACGGTGAGTGTTTCCAAATAATGCTATGCCAGTACAGGTATAAGTTAACAGATATAGTGTGTGCATACGCTGACAGTTTCGTGGGATACTGGCTCTCCAATATCTATAATGGGATGTTGACTTTGGATGGGACGTCTGTGTACAGCTCGCAGAAGTACTGTAGCATAGCTAGCTGGCTAGTCTGTTAGCTGATTTGTATAGTCGCACCGATCCCAATGAGCCAGTGAGTGACACGGCCCAAAAGATATGGCTGTCTGTGAAGTTATGCAAGCGGGTTTGCACGGCTGTGATTTTAGTGACGTTCAAATAGGGCATTAATATGTCGTCAGTCCTTCCGTAAATTATTTCACATATTCTGGGGCATTTGTGTAGAGCTTTCGGATCCCTGCAGATGTTTCGACGACTTAAAGTTTATTAAAGTTAAAGCCAGCCTGGACTCATAATAATAAGGTTGTAGCAGTAGGAGGAATTGTGTTAGGTGGATCTGCGCACTGAGCGTTGCTTGCTTGGCAGACGCCCAAAGCGCAAGAAACTAAATTTAAAGCCGTTTTAGAGGAATATCTGCTTGTTTCTCTCTGTGTTTCAAAGTGCATGTCACGAAAGGGGATTTATCATTACTGGTTTCTCTTAAAGTTCATATGCGCACGACTTTAAAACAGAAATGAGGTACATGCAGTTTCTTACATCAGTCTCTTTAACCGTAGCTGGATTATAGATCGCTGTTATCAGGTTATCGCCTCTTAACTTGGATATAAGTAAGCATAAAAAAAACATTTTGATGCATTCATTATTTCGATGGTTTAAAATTGACCATGTCCAGAAATGTGAGCGGAGACGAAATCGTTGTTTGGCTTGTGAGATTTAGTAAGCAGCCTCCTAAACAAAGAATAGCGTAACTGAAATTATTAATCACAATGATTGTACTACTGCAAATTGCACATGCTGCAAATTGTACAGTTTCTGGAAAAATACAGATTTTTAGTTTTTTTAAGTTACAAAATTTGGAAACTCACAAATCCGTGGACTGAAGTGCAGAAAGCTGATGAGTTGAGCAATTTAACCAAAAGTTTGAAGTAAATAATAGATTTTTAGAATAGTTTAATATAATTGTCTTAGATGAAAAAAAGCTTGTCCTAAAAAGATTACAAATAGTGCAATTACGTGTATACGTCATACATGAACTGTTTACATTAGATTCTGGTTTAATTCAAGTTGATAACTTTTATTTGAAATAATACAAACTAAGGATCTAATTAGTCTTACAGCTTTTTTCAAACATGCTTTGCTAATTATACAACTATCAAGACAAATTATTATTGTGTAACAGAAAGAGCAGACATCTATGCCAACAAAATCCTCACAGAAATGAGGAAGACTCATAAATGAGGGACTTGATTCTCATAAATACATGGCTATATGCTGTGGTGTTTGTAGCCAATTTGCATTATTTAATTTAATAAGGAGTTTAATGATGCCGGACAACTGAACAGAACTATACACAACTTGGCCTTATCAGTATGTATATCCACTATGTATTGTTCCTCATCTAATTCAGTCCTCATTCCATCTTATCACTGACGTCCATGTCATTCCTGCTGATAAAAAGGCAAATGGGAAGGAAATAATGTGTGACATGGAACTACAACAGTAGCTTGCAGCCCAGTATCAGACAATAGACTAGCCTTATGAGGCTTTGAAGCAATAGACTAGCCTCTATATGAAGCTTTGAAGCAATAGACTAGCCTTGATATGAAGCTTTGAAGCAACAGAGTAGCCTCTATATGAAGCTTTGAAGCAACAGAGTAGCCTCTTAATGAAACTTTGACTACATCTAGAGGCTAGTAAGTACTGCAGGGCTTTTAGGTGTGTGTGTGTACATTCATGCATACCTCAGCCCTCTTATCTAAATGCATTCTGGGGGAAAGAACACAGTGAACAGGTCAGGATGATTTTGCTCAGTGTGAGAAACAAAACCGTGAAAGTGTGTCAGTACAGTAATAAGAGACTAACTGCATGTGTGCGTGCGTGTGCGCATGTGGAAGAGATGGAGATGCACATAGCATGTGGAGGAGGGGAACTGCACTCCTGTAGCATGGTTGCTTAAATTGCTGACTCACAGCTCCCTCCCGAAGGCCACATGGCCACCCAAGAACAGGGTCACAGTCAGTTGACGCTGCCTGTATGCAATTGATATTATTGATTACCTAGAATGCTATATAGAACCTGACCTGCACCAGCTTTTATCTCTTTTATTGTCTGGTATGTATTCATATCCAGTACCTACAAATGTTTTAATTTCTCAAAATTTATATAGAGTTAAACTAATAAACAATAACTTTTCATGTGTACTAAGACTAAAGAGTCTTGGAACTAATTACATAGATATTACATTGTTATATACATATCCAGACATTTGCTTTGGTTACCCAGAGGGGAGACATCACACATTTAGGCAAGGGCAAACAGGCTATCCCACATATCAGTCACCAAAGGCAACTCCCAGATACACTTTACATACAGTATCTCACAAAAGTTAGTACACCCCTCACATTTGTTAAAATATTTAATTAGGCCTATATCTTTTTATTGTGACAACACTGAAGATATGACACTTTAATACAATGAAAAATAGTCAGTGTACAGCTTGTATAATGGTGCAAATTTGCTGTGCCCTCAAAACAACTCAACACACAGTTATTAATGTCTAAACCGCTGGCAACGAAAGTGAGTACACCCCTAAGTGAGAATGGCCAAATTGTGGCCAGAGTGTCAGTATTTTGTGTGGATATGTACGGTACTTTCCTGCACTGCCCTAACTCTCTTGGGCATGGCGATCACTAGAGCTTCACAGGTTGCCACTGGAATCTTCTTCCACTCCTCCATGACGACATCACAGAGCTGGTAGATGTTAGAGACCTTGCGCCCCTCCACCGTCCGTTTGAGGTGCCCCACAGATGCTCAATAGGGTTTAAGTCTGGAGACATGCTTGGCTAGGCCGGCATCTTTATCCTCAGTTTCTTTAGCAAGGCAGTGGTCATCTTGGAGGTGTATTTGGGGTAGTTATCATACTGCCCGGCAGCCCATTTTCCGAAGGGAGAGGATCATGATCTGTCATGGTATACATGGTATACAGCATTCTTACCAAACCATGACAGTCCCACCACCATGCATGACTGTTGGCAAGACACATTTGTCTTTGTACTCCTCACCTGGTTGCCTCCACACACGCTTGACACCACCTGAACCAAATAAGTTTATCTTGGTCTCATCAGACCACAGGACATGGTTCCAGTAATCCATGTCCTTATTCTGCTTGTCTTCAGCAAACTGTTTGTGGGCTTTCTTGTGCATCATCTTTAGAAGACGCTTCCTTTTGGGACGACAGCCATACAGAGCAATTTGATACAGTGTGTGGTGTATGGACTGAGCACTGACAGGCTGACCAACCCCCCACCCCCATCCCTTTAACCTCTACAGTAATGCTGGCAGCACTAAACCATCTATTTTCAAAAGCCAACCTCTGGATATGATGCTGAGCATGTGTTGGCAATCTTCTTATAGCCTAGACTATCTTTATGTTGAGCAACAATAATTTTTTTCAGATCCTCAGAGTTCTTTGCCATAAGGTGCCATGTTGAACTTCCAGTGACCAGTATGAGGGTGCGAGAGAGATGACACCAAATCTAACACACCTGCTCCCCATTTGAACCTGAGACCTTGTAACACTGACTAGTCACATGACACCAGGGAGGGAAAATGGCTAATTGGGCACAATGTGGCCATTTTCACTTAGGGGTGTACTGACTTTCATTACCAGCCATTTAGACATTAATGGCTGTCTGAGGAGTTATTTTGAGGGCACAGGAAATTTACACTTGTACAAGCTGTACACTGACAAAATGTGGTTCCCAGCATTCCTCAGGCATCTGTGAAACTGGTTACACCCTAAAGCAGAACTGCATAAAGCTGCTCATGGAGACCTAACTTGCTACAGTGCAAATTTCTTCCACTGACACTTACTTAAAGCAGACTTGGAAATAGAGGTCCAGGGTTTTGAATGGTAGCACGGTCTCATAGGATCTAGAAGCTAGAGGTCCAGGGTTTTGAATGGTATCACGGTCTCATAGGATCTAGAAGCTAGAGGTCCAGGGTTTTGAATGGTATCACGGTCTCATAGGCTCTAGAAGCTTGAGGTCCATGGTTTTGAATGGGGTCACAGTCTGACAAGACCTGGAAGTTTGAGGTCCAGGGTTTCTAATGGGATCACAGTCTCATAGGATAGCCTCAACAGCCACATTGCCACATGCTAAGGCGGTAGCCTCCTCTTTTCAGGTCAAGTAACACTGGATAAACTATGCATATCTCTTACAGGAACTACATCTAAATCATCCATGCAGTGGAGATAAATGCATAAAGGAGTAGAGTTTTAAAAGAGACCATTTTATATCTGTTTTATCCATAAACCCATGCAGCCTTCTAACCTAGAACCTGTAAAATGACAGGTTCTAGAAAGCTGTGGTCTGTCCACTTGTGGTTTTGAGTGATTCGCACCCTTAAGGAATGTGGAATTGAAAAAGTGAATCTTAGGACAGGCTCAGTTAGTAGGAGTGTAGCATGCAGCCAAAGCCCCTAAATGGCCAACCATTTATGTGTGAGAGGAGCAGCCCTTCACTCGAGCAGCTCCTAGAAAAGACCCTTAACAATCGACTTTGTTATACTTTTGAAAATGACTCTATTTGATGTTTTCTGGTGAGAGCCAAAGGCCTTATCTTAACTGAAGTACTGTGTATGAATTGCAGAAATGCCAGATTTAGGGAGAAGTTTTATTATATATATATATAAGGTTATTCTCTAGAGCTTCTCAATTGTGAATTTAAAGAAAATATGGTTTAAAATTGCTATATTATATTGAGCCTTTCTCAGCTACTCAGGTCCTTTTTGCTGCCATGGCATCCAGAGGATGATTGAGGGTATGAAAATGGAATAATAGATTTGCTCTTAAAGCATAATGGAGGGGAGGCAGGAGTTTGCATTAGTAATCTTGGCTAATGATACTGGAATATTGAGGATTTGGACTATATACATCTGTATATGTATGTATCATTTGATCTTCTTTTGTTTGTCATGTATCTACAATATACTTTTTAAGGATGGTTCGGGGTTATCTCTAGAAGATGAGTTAGGTGATGTGCTCCTTACCTTCATGGTGTAAGTGAAATGGTTTTAATATTATTCACCAGACACAAGAGTTATGCAAGCTGTGGAATTCCATAAATAAAACAACATAAGAGTCTTCATACAGTTTTCAGTGATTACACACACCCACTTTTTTTTTTTTACCATGTAAAGGTGTATATTCAGCTTGAACCTAGGCCAGTGGTGGATGGTAGTCTGATTTTGTTTATCCACAATCAAAATAAGTTCTCTGGTATTGCTTCAGTACGGTATATCCTGAAAGACTGGTATCAGTAGTAATATTTGCTTGCTAATATTTCTGTCCATAGGAATTGTTTCATGAGTTATAGAAATAGTGTGAGAGAGGACCAGTTTCTGAGCTGTGCAGGGATCAGTAAGACCTGCACAAAGTTCTGCGTCCCCTGCACAGTCCACAACATGGTAATCAAAGTGCTAAGAGCACAGCAGCATGGAAACTTTGGGTGGACATACTGTCTTATGTTGTGACTGTAATATGCCTGTTGATTGAAAATTGAGGGTCCCTTGTGGTCAAACGGGAGTGGAGTAGCTTCCATTATCTGGTCAGAAATTATTGACATTTGTTGATCAAAAACAACAAGCAGACACTCTTTGAAAGTGTGGTGATATCAAATGCTATTACCTAAAAAAATCAGGATTTGTCTTGCATGTCCAAGTTTTGATACCTGTTACTGGAGATTGTGGGAGTGTTCAGTGAAGTCAGTCTTCGTGGGCTGTTCTGTGGGAGTGTTCAGTGAAGTCAGTCTTCGTGGGCTGTTCTGTGGGAGTGTTCAGTGAAGTCAGTCTTCGTGGGCTGTTCTGTATGCGCTCCATGGTGAGGTCTTATACTTCAACGCTCCAACAATGGAGCACAGTTCAGCACGCTGGCAGTTAAACAGCAAGTGAGCTTTATCTCCAAACGCTAACAGAAATGCTCTGTGCGCCCGATAGAACCGGGTTCCTTCTTGGGGAAGTTCTTGCTTGTGATTTGCATTCACTTTGTCTTTGCATGTATGTCAAATTTATAAGGCAAAGAAATGCACACGTGCAATATGAAGGTACTTATTTACATTTTGGACAAATTTCCCTTTCTCACAGTCACTCCCTACAAGGACCTGTAAAACCTGTTGAACAAGCAGAATGATTGACAGGGACATGTTTGATATGACAGTGATGTAATCAGTTTTTCTTCAGTTGAAGGCTTAACTGATGTAAGAGTAACAACAAAACTGTTTTGGGATCAGAAGGGCATCTTTATGCAGTTTAGGATGAGTAAGTACATGGATGTGAGTGAGCCAGTGCTGTCCGTAGAAACTCTGGACATCTTCTGTTCAGCCTAATGACCAGCAGCAAGGACTTCATTTCTGAGAAATATGTTACTGAGAGGAGTAATTCGATCACAGTAATAGACACAAACATGGGCACGAATGCGCACGCGCACACACACACACACACACACACACACACACACACACAGTGGGAGTGTCCTGTTAACTAGTTGACATGGAGTGTGAAGTTGAAGTAAGAATGAACTGGAACACTCATTAACATAAGTGCTTGTCTGTGAATAGGTACTTACACATCAAAGACACGTGCCTCTCAGCATGCGGCTGCCTCTTTAAATGGAGAAGGCTATACAGGATGTTTTAAAGTGGACAAACAACACACTCTCAATCTCAGTCAGCCATGTTTCTGTCTCGAAGCCCAGAGGATGTGTATGTTTTGTATTCTGGGATCAGACTACACACATTCAGCCTGGTTTTGATACAGTTTTGCCATAGCTCACACATTTCAAGCACTGGGCCTGAATATGAGTGTCACAAACAAAAAATAGCCTTTGTAGTGTAATATAATCAAAGAACAGCAAGGTGGTGTCTGGGATATTGCAAGACACCTTGACCAATAGTCTAGGATGTCAGAATTTGATTGTATTTTCCTCCCTGGTTTGAGAACTGTATGTTCTTTGATAACCACGACTGATGATTTCTCAGCCATCCACTCTACCCTATGAAATCACTCAACAATGCGAATGATGATTGGTCGGTGTCAAACATGTCACCAGTTTTTCAGCCTCTGCACCCTACAACGTCAGAATGATGTTGCACGTGAGAAACGTTCCATACACTTCACTGTCATTTTATCTATTGTCCCAAGGGAACGAACGATGCTTTAGTGCTGTGCAAAATCTGTGCATGGAAACTGCACAAACTTACAAAAGACTTGAGAGGAAAGATATGCAAGATCTAGCATTTAAATAATTGGTCAGATCGAGTCATTAGTTGTAAGCTGGCTGCATGAAAGCTGGAATGAATGCTTGATACAGTGACCCTTGGTATTTGTCAAATAACATTAGTATACTCAAAAATAACTTACAAATTAAATAAAAAATAAGCATGATTGTTATCTGTACTGGATAAAGTGCACATGTTCTTTGCAAGAATGATACACATTTTAAAATAATACTTAAATCAATTTTTAAAGTGCAGTTCCACAAAAAATGGGAAACTCTAGGGAACTCAGTACAGATGTCAGAGAGCGGCTCCTAGATTTTCATAAAACAGGAATGCCATTTAGCCTAGAGCCAAGCAACTTCAAATCCCAGTATTACAAATCACTGTACCTAACTGTTATGATGAGTGGAATATTGGTCTTGATTATCGGGGTCAGATGTTATCCAGTAACAATCAGAAAACAAGTCCACAACAGTTTAGAAGCTACTGAAACATGGGTGTCAGTGTTCACACTCAAATTAGCTTTACGTTGTTATGTAGCCTCTGCTCCAAAAAAAAATTAATATGGAGTTGTCCCATCTTTGTGGGCTTTAACAACCTCCATTCTTCTTGAATATATTTCCACAAGACTTTAGAGTCTGACTGGAGGGATTTATGGCAAAAAAAAAAAAAAAAAAAAAACAATTTTGATGTCTTGATCTCTCAGCAGCTCCACCCTGGAAGTTCGCATAGTCTACTGCTTTGTGTCTGAGCTGTTGTTGCTCCTAGACTCTTTAATTTCACATAATAGCACAGTTGACCGAGGCAGATCTTGCAGAGCAGAAATGTTTTGCATTGATTTGTAGCAGTGGAGGTATCCCCTGTCAGTGTCATGTTTACAGTCGCCGATCTTGTTAGTGAGGCCCATTCTACCGCCACTGCTTGGCTATGAGGATTCTTTGGCTATGTGTGCTTGATTTTACACTTGTTAGCATTGCTGAATCTCGTCAGTAATTAGGAGGAAGTGTCCAAATACTTTTGTCCCTTTATAATGCTCCAGTGTGTTTTGATGATTTAAAAAATATTTTCAGAAAACCCACATATCGTTCGCAGTGTTGTCTCAAAGCATCAAACCCAATAAAGGGTTGCACGTTACATTTTTAAATTAAATTTTGAATTGTAAGTTGTGTCCGTTTTATGCCAGTAAACTGAATCAAACATTTCATTAAACATTGCTCTCATAAAGTGTGCAATAGAGAGTTATTATTAGTAATGATCTTAACTGTGCCATGTTTGAAAACACGTAGGACATGTAGTAGAGCAATAGGCATATATGTATCAGTAGGATCAGTATTCTTAGATGTATAAAGATCAGTATTCTTACATGTACTTACATCACTGCTCATGCATCCTTGGCATCACACTTGAAATACACCCGCTTAGCTAAAAGAATATCAGACTTCAGTACTGGATTGAGATTCAGAGATAAGCATAATGAGACAGTATTGTGAATGCTCAGATTATTCTGGCAGACCCTACCACATTCATATTTTTCTTAGTAGGTGTCTGAGTGATTGATTTATACAAATCTTATCTATTTCCACAACTACAGTATACCGTTTCACTGTTGGCTCAGTGATTTCGTGTGTCACCACAGTCTTTAATTTACTTACATTTGTTGTGGTTGAGCCAGCTTTCTGTCATTGCTCAAAATGTTCTTTCTTTCTTATCAAGGAGGCCATGTTTTATGTAACATTCACTTGAAGACTCCACTTCATTTACATAATTTATGTTTCCACATTCATCTTGGTGTCCTTGGTTGTCACTCATGTGCCAGTGGTGTGTCTCTTACGGTGTCTGAGTTCAAGAGAATCCTTTCATTATGCTAAAAACACTCTCTGATCTTAGATTAGTTTTAAGTTTTCGTTTTTCAGTGGTGAGACTTTGAGTTTTTGTCATAAATTCTGTAATGGTGTATTCAGTACAGTTTTAGTGGGGAATGAACCCTTTGCAATCTCTGGCTTTCAAATGTTACTGGCCATTTCTACCTTGGAGGTTGTTCCTATCTGTTGTTTAGTAATGTTAAACCTATAGTCTTTCTTGTCTGTCTGTTAAATTGTACCAAATTGATCTAAAAACGTTGCTGTTGTTCAGGCCCTTTGAGTAGAGTAGTGAAACCTGAAGAAAGGATTTTTTTGTTTGTGTGTTTGTAATTTTTCCTGTGCATGAAACAAATCTAGAGAAGTACAGACTTCTCTAAAAAAGTGATATAGGACTATGATTAAGGATATCGAAAATACTATAACCTTCTTAGTAAATGTTCTTAGTAAATATCCACAGTTATTTCCCAATTTTAACATATAAATCTTCAAGGGATTAAGTGTTCGCTGATCAGCATCTAACTACATTTTTTTTTTTTTAAAGAAAACAAGTTCAGATATTAAATGCCATGACACTCATTCTAGTTTCATATAACAGACACAAATGTAAGTTAACCTCACCCCCCCCCCCCACCAATCATATTTGCCGGCAGGAAGGTAGATGCTAGTGTACAAGGTTCAAAGTTAATAGCAGTAACTGCAGGGGATTGGATTTATCATTGGACAGCTGAGCTGTGACTAGTAGTGTCCTCTGTGCACAAATATAGAAAACAGTTCTCTGTGACCATTTGAAAAGCAAGGAAAGACGAGGTCTATTTGACATGCCTTGGCGTACAGGTAGTAGCTTGTCGTGTGAAGGCTCACGTAGATGCCTCCAGCCCCTACCCAGGGCCATTACCTTTACTCATTAACAGCGAGTATGACCGAGTGCCTTCTTTGATTCATTGCCTGATGGGATACATACCTCAAGGCTTACGTAACGGGGTCAGAACTTTCAGGAACTTCCTGCTGTCCTCTGCAGTGTTTAGCATGAAACATACACATGTATGTCATAATAGTGTTCTCATCATTATGAGGTGCACACTGGATTTAATGAGATTTTTTTTATTATTATTTTACAACTTTTCTCTCCATTGTAGCCTGCTTATAAATTAAAAGTGAAAGGAGCGCTACCAACCCATTGTAGTCACTAACAGGTATGTAAGACGTTGAAATATTTGAGATATTTGTTGTGTTATATATATATACACTCTTGATTCTGCTTTACTAATTACAACATCAGAGTGTTGCTTTTCTCTCTGTTGCCATTGCCGTGTTTGCAGTGAGAGTAATAGGGGTGCTCTTTGTAACAGTGAGTCATGTCTGAGTCATCATCCCAAAGCTGGAACTGCACAGAATCCCAGGCATGTCGGCCACTGGCTCACATGCCTGGTTCAAAATGCTTCACAGGCCCAGCCCTACTCAGTGGACATGCAGTAGCAGGGAAAATCCCAGGATTCCAGTTATCAGAATCTAGGCTCTACTAAACTAGACCTCAATGGCTTTCTGGAATGTGGCTGATGCAGTAGACTAGCAACCTGTCCACCTGATATTTTCTTGTTTCTTAGGACTAATTATTTTCTCAGAGGTGAGCTCCAGTAGGAAGTTACTGTCTGTGATTTATTTATTACTGTTTGGTGAACAAGGCATTGGGTTTGAGTGTGTGTAAGAGAAAGTTTGTGTCATCTGAGCATATCGGCAAACGCGGAAACAGAAGTGAGAGAAAGAACAAGGAAGAAGAGAGGAAAAGATAACACCCATGTTGTCTGTGTGGTTATTCGTGTTATTCGTTACATTCAGGAACAGAAATGAGGAAGTTGCTCATTACTAAAGTGGGAGACTGTTATTGTGTTACATTTCTGTTGTTGTTTTGTTAATGTTCATTTTGTGTTCTAATACTCCCTACATTTGCTGCACTCACTCCAGATCCAGATCTAGCTAATATTGTCACTGGGAACTGTGGGTGGAGTTGCCAGGCCTGCTAAATTATAGGCTATCCATGCTAAAATAAATGGCACGGAGCCCCAAGCACATTTACCACCACTGTACAGCTGACGGGATGCCTTTCCCCTAAGTGCGACAGTGAAATAACCAGCAAGACAAACTGAGCTCCATAAAGTCTGGTACCACTCTAATGTATAGTTTTTCAGGCTGTTGTGCTCCACGTCTTCCATACAGTCATCTGTAGTTTTAAAGATTGTTTATTAGGCCAGCATTTTAATCTTTTTGAAGTTCCTGAAGCCGCTCACTGATTGCGCTTGACCGAGCGAGAGCACTCGTGCACTAGCAGAGATTGTACTAGGTGGAACCAGAAGAGTCTGATTTCTTCCCCAAATTATCTGTCAGGACATTGTTACCTACTACTAGTTTACATTTATTTTCAGTTGCTGGATGAAACACTGGGATCGCTAACCTCAACCTGATTAAATTTGTCTAATTACTAGTATAACATTTGTTGAATTTCCTGGCTTAACATGGTAGGGGCAAGGTAAGCATCATGGGAAACGTTCCCTAGAAGAGTAGTGTGCGCGTGCCGATGCCGTTAGGAGTAGGGCTTCTTCTGTTTGAAGTGAACACATGCGGGCCTTGGCAGACAAGTCTGCAGCTGTCACATGCCATGCAATGCCTGCTTTCACTCTTCTGACTGATCCACGGTCAGATCTTAATCTGCAACTGGGATACGTCTCCAGAAGAGTTGCTAACAAACTGCATTTAGATTGGAAGACAAGTCAGAAATACCACTGCTGCCAGCCCTTTCCTGGGTTGTGCATTAAGCTGTTTGCTTTTACTGACACAACCATTAGACTTCAGCTTCCAGGATGTGTGGCAATCAATCACATCTTATGTACAAAAGATTATAATGTATTACCTGTGTGTATTTGTGGATGACGTGTGTGTGTATGTGTGTGTGTATGTGTGTGTGTGTGTGTGTGTGTGTGTGTTTATATACATCAGTGCTCTGCTTTCATGCTACGGATTAAAAAAGATTTAGCTCCATTAATGGACTTGTCACAGTCAAAGGATACATGCAATGAATAATGTCTAAAGTATTACTAGCTGTAAGTTTTTGTCTGCCGTGTCAAATCAAACTGCAGTGAAAGGCCATAATTTTCCCCATCTTCCTTCGTTTATTAAAACATAATGGTTTCCGATACACCTCACCATGTTTAAATAGGGTAACTATGCCTCCCAAAATAACTAGGAATCATGGCTTAAAACATTAGCTGCAGTGAACATCTGAACAGAAAACGGCTCTCCAGTAAGCTTTCAGAGACTGTGGTTATCTGGGCATTTCATCTAGAGCATTTGATAAGAACGTAAAGGTATGATGTAAGCAAAAACTGCATTTGGGTTCAAAGCAGTTTAGAGCTCCCGCTGGGAACAGCACAGTGTGTTGCTTGCCATCTAGTCAGTAGAGGAAGATAGTAGCTAGGGAACAGTTCATCTCCCAGGACTGTTCATGTTGGTCATGAGCGTGAGACTTTCTACATGAACGGCTTTGATGCTTTAGCTCAGGGTGAATGCTGCGGTCGTGTAAGGAGCAGAGACTTAAGCGAGAGAGTTTAGGTCTCAGAAAACTGGAAAGCTAGAACGCATTGCTGAGTTGTTGAGCGACTGCAGACTCCAGGTACTGGTGAACTATGGATGCAGCCAGAGTCAGCGTCATGTCCTAGATGAGTTGTACCCCTAAACAACCCCCCCCCCCACCGGGGTGAGGAGACGTACATGCAAGAGTCTGGCAGAATTACTTATCGTAATCACTGGAGCACACTGAAAAGGAAGTTCTGTCCGTGTTTTAGAAGACGATCTTCAACATTTCTGCAATTACATTGATTCGTCTGCTGTTACAATAAAAAGTCACCAACTTTTTTTTTCTGCCAAAGAAGTGACCCAAAGGCTTGTTGCTATGGAACCCAATCCACAGGCAAAAGAGCACAAATGTAAAGCCAACAGCCGTAACGTGGGTACAAACCACAGCTGCTCTAAGACGGGGTTGAACCAAACACGTTAATACTATACTGTCCTGTTTAGAGTCCTATATCCTTTCTTCCCTCTGTTCTTATACAAGCTGTGTCTTCTAGAATAGAAACCTTAACCCCATCACCCTCACCCTCTTCCGTTTTATGGTGGGTATGAATGGGTAACTGGATGCTTTGCGCCATGAAAATGACGTAAACGCTTTCCTCACTTACATACTAGATTTCAAACCAGCTGAAGTCATGGATGAACCCCTGATCAGTCAGTGTTGTCTGCCATCTTCATAACAGGACTAGATAAGACATTCAGTGCATACATCTCATAGCATACAATCAGCATGTCTTTACATGTACATTGTACCGTTCTTTGCCACTGACAATTCCTATGTTTCCTGACTTATGCCAGTTGTCTGTAACTTTAGATTATAATAGAGATTATAATTTGCTATTTATCTGATGATTTTTTTTTTATTTTTGTATTTGGCAGTCTTATCCAGCGCAGCTTACATTTTCATTAGTATATGGGCTCCCGGGGAATCAAACTTGTGTTCTTGGTGGTGGTAAAAATCTCTTGTACCAGGTGAGCTTCAGGAACACTTTTTTCCAAAGTGATTTATATTGTCTGAGACACTTGGAGGGGCTTATGGGTAAGAGAGCCTTGCTGACATGTGAACAATGGACAGTCCTGTGGCCCCCAGTGATTCATCAGGAACTTCTGTCCTGGTGACACACTGATGGTTCAGGTGGGGAAAACTCTATAGATCTGGGATAGAATGGTGTCATCTAACAGAGAGTGCTCATAAGTAGCACTCTTTGTAATTTGCCTGTTAGAGAGAAGAGTGGAGCTCTTCAGGAATGAATTCAGTTCCCTGTTTTGTGAAGTCTTAACAGTGTGTCAGACAAAACTATCAGAATAAAATGTTTGCTGTGTTTCTGCTGAGAAATGTGGAGTGAGTGAGAGACTGGGATGGTGCGACATGTGAGCTTTATAAAACTGGTTCACGTGCTCATTTCTCTGCAGACCTTATCCTGGATATTTGCAGATAGGTTGAGAATGTAAATTTTAATAAATTGAAATACTTTGGTGATAAATGGCACAAGAAACAATGATTGATTTTTGTTTTTCCTTTATGATTACAGTAAAGGATGAACATGAACATAAAGGAAGGTTTGGGGTTTACAATGTAATGCTTCTTGTTCAGCCTTCCTACACTGCCCTCTAGTGGCTGTAAATTCTAGAAAACGGTTTTAAAAATCTATTTAAAAAATACCAGTCACTGGTATAAGTCTAAAGTATAAGTCTATAGCTTTACTAGTTATTATAGTATCATGATGAGGTGAAGCATGTAAATGAATTTCATGAAATCTTGGTGAATCTTTGGCTTGTGTGCTAAAGTATCCACGTATATTGTAGCGTGTGTTTGGCAGCGGAGTGATGGCAGACCTGAGACTGAGTGACGCTCTGAGTGACTGCGTGGTGCAGGACGTGGAGGGAAACATAGTGCAGAAAGATTTCGTGGCATCGCTGGAGGCCGAGACCTTCGACGACCAGGTCGGGGAGACGGTGGCCAAGACCGACTACATCCCACTGCTCGACAACGATGGCAGGGGTGAGTCACATGACCGCAAGCCTGCGCTGGGTGCCAGCTGTAAACTCAGCCCAGACCTCTGTAATCAGAAACTTTGTTGTCGCCTTGTAATATATTTCAAATTTTCTAATCACATGGAGATGTTAGATCTTCCTGGATGTGCTTTATCATAACATATTACATTGTCATGGCAACATAATTACAACATGTCCACATCTTGCTGGCCTTTTTTTAAACAGTTAACTGTTTATTTAAGTGTGTCATACAGGAGATTATTACTCTTTAAAATAAAATGTTTCGGCTTCAGCTGTCTGTGTTGAATAGAGGTGCTTAGAGATCAATGAATGACAGAACCTTGCTGGAGTAATTTTTAAGTGAATAATCGAGATTTGCTTGGAGAAAATGTGGTTTTGCACACTGAGTAAAATAATGTTGTTGCACTGTAAAGGTATGAGATTTTCCTCTTCAGAAACCTTCAGTAGGGAATCCATCTTAAACTTAAGGTGGGCAAGTACATATGTTATCCGCAGTTCTTAACAGATGTATTAAATGAGAATGAAATTATCCATTTAGATCTCTGTCTCCCAGGACATGCATTGAACATCTCTGTTGAGTCTCACCAAATAAGTAAAATTTTATAGATGGATAATAACATTTACAATGTGCTTAATAGAAGTTAACAAGTGTAGGTCATAATTTCATTTATTTATTTTAATTTTTTTTAATACATTTAATTGTCAAGGTGACCTTGTTGCAGATATAATCCAGACATTATGCTTGTGGCAGTCACTCGGTGTCTGGTGTCTGGGTTCACATGGTGTGTGTGTGATTCTTCTGCATGACTTCCTCATCTGATTTTAGTATGAAAAGACGTGCATGGCTGAGAGCACACTTCTGTCAGACTGCAAGTGAAAATATGAAGCTGACATCTCCCCCTCCCCTGTCCTGTGTATTTACAGATTTTGGTTTGTCTTTTTTTTTTTTTATTTGAAAGCATATCATGGCTTTGATTTTGTTAGCAGTAGCTTCGCCTTTTGCACAGCAGAGCGTTGAAACAAGGTGTCCGTGCAATTAGCCCAGGCCTTAGTATCACATTTGAATAAAAAAAAACTGAGTAAATATAAATAGGCTTAACTGTTAGGTGTGTCAGGACAGGACAGAGGGGAATGTCCTCCAAAACAGCACTCTGTCAGAGTTCCCTTGAATCTGCACGGAGACATGCTCTCCCATCCAGAAATGAGCCCCATTTGCTTTTGCAGTGTTGGGGATAACAGCAGTGGCTCAAACCACAGCCATTTGGCATATCTGTGAAACCGCCTAACTGGCTGTTTCCGTGTACACCTAAGAGATGTGGCTGTTTCCGTGTACACCTAAGAGATGTGGCTGTTTCCCTGTACACCTAAGAGATGTGGCTGTTTCCGTGTACACCTAAGTGATGTGGCTGTTTCCGTGTACACCTAAGTGATGTGGCTGTTTCCGTGTACACCTGATGTATCTAGCAGTCTTTCTTTGGTCATGTCATCATCAGTTCTGAACCAGCTGTGGTAGATATTTGTCAGTACCGGGCACGTGCTTGTGACCATGTTCAGTCAGTGCATGGAAGGGTGTTCCATTCAGTCCTGCAGTGATGTACTGTGTGTGTGTGTGTGTGTGTGTGTGTGTGTGTGTGCACGTACATATGCGTGTGCGCATGTGTGCACGTGTGTGTGTGTGTAAGTGCAGAAACAGATGCAGTGGTGGAGAATGGAGAAGATGCCCAGGGGGCACAAAAACCTGGTAAGAGGCATCTTGTAATATCCTTGGAAACGCGACCATATACCATTTTTATTATTTTATTATACCTTGATTTTTCCCCCCCCCCCCATTATTATTTTTTGTCCTTTTGTTGTTCCCCGTTGTCTTAGGAACTAACGTTGCTATCCAGAGTTAACGCTCTAATGGCAAACTGGAATAGTGTTTAAAGAGACGCCTCTGTTAGTGGCGTCTCTTTCTGTTGTGTTTCTGCTAAAGGTCCTTCATATGTGCTCATGGTCTTCTTGGATTTTTCACAGTTGTGTTTGCAGCAATGGTCATTGCTGTTCATTTGTTGAACATTTTGAACAATTTTATTTGTTTATTTATTAAAAAAAAAAAAAGATGATGCTGCTGCTACAAAACAGACTAGTTATGGTTACGATAATGGAAGTAACTTTTAACTCAAAGCATCATCCACACGATGCTTTTACTCTGCTGGCATTAAAGGCAGTTGAAATCATGTCTATTACCAGTGTGGAAAGTACGTTGACAGGTTTAACAGTCCTGCGCAGAACAGTGCTGTGGTCATGGTGTTGGCCCTTACAGCAACCCCTTAAACCACAGCTGAACTGGCAGTAGTGGTATACTTTAATGGAAGAAACGCATCATTTCAAATAGATTATTTTGTTTCTGAGTCCTCTCGGAACGTTTTAACAGATCATATGACCCTTTCGAGAGAGTAACTCAGAATATGAACAGTGAAATGAAAGCAGTTATATGAATTCTTTGAAATTATATGTCCTGAAGTGTATATGTCCTGGAGGAGTGTATATGTCCTGAAGTGTAGGTTTTCCCCTTCTTGCTCTGGGACCTGCTTGTGCTGTGGAGTATTTGATAAGGAGAGAGACAGCTGACACACAAAAAAGAGGCTTGGCATGCCTCTGCCTTGTGTTTACGCTCTGGCCTCCATATAGTATAGTACATTATTGTATAATTACTTGTGTTTACTCTCTGGCCTCCATATAGTATAGTACATTGTTTTATAATGACTTGTATTTACTCTCCATCCTCCATACAGTATAGTACATTATTTTATAATTACTTGTGTTTACTCTCCGTCCTCCATATAGTATAGTACATTATTTTATAATTACTTGTGTTTACTCTCTGTCCTCCATATAGTATAGTACATTGTTTTATAATTACTCGTCTAGCTAGTAATCTAGATATGAAAATTATGCTGTTTACTTAGATGCGCCCCTCTCATGATACTGCAATAGGAGCATGTGTGATGATTTGATTCGAAAACTTCCTTTCCTCATCTTTTCTCTGTGCACAGATCTTCCAGGAATCATGTAATTGCTCCCAGCTACTTACTGATTTTAGCCCTGCTATACAAGAGAGGGTCTGAAAAAAATTCTTCTCATTTGAAACACTCTAATGAAACTTAATTTTTTGTTCATTTCAGATTAGTTCTAATTCCTGTTTATTGCTAGTGGACAGAATTATATTTATTTTGTTTGTCCAACACCTCATTGTTCTCTACAGTTCAGTTTGATGCAGGCCTTTTCCTCGGGCCCTGATACGTAGGACACTTTTTGTGAGTGAGAAGTTTACTGCATCTTAGTGAAGTTTAAAGTTCTGAATTTGCTGATATTTTATCCATGTTGCCTTTTTTATTTCTATTTTTTTCTCCCGTTTTGTCATGACTTTTCTGAATCATAAGCTGTTGCATGCTGTGTAGTGTAAAACTGTAATCGTTGAGTGCAAAATTCAGACTCTGCCCGCCCCAAAGCTTTTTCTTGAGGCCCCTGGCATTTTCTTAATCGCACTCGGCTACGTTTGGGTCCTCTTTATGCCCTTTTCCATTAAAGGCCAACTTTCTTTGAAGTATAAATACACACAAAAATCTTGTAACTTTGTCTGGAATTTTTTTGTGTTTTTTGCTTGCCAGGTAACTAATTTATTATTTCATTACCAGGTTTTACTGGACAAATTTCCTAAAATGAATGTTCTTCATATGAGTGTAATGAAAGACTAGAGAGACTTGTACTAGAGAGACTTTGGTCTTTAGCACCCAGGAGAGAACATTTTTAAGTATTTATGGTCAGTACAATTAACCATTTTGTCAGTCGATATTTTTTTCAAATAGCAGGTTACATGAACATTTTCTTACCAAGCTTATAGCTATAGTATTATTAAGTTGGGCTTAAAGAATACAGTACTTCTCCCATTCAGACGGATACAAGAATATCTCCTGCCTTCTCCAACCAGCCTGGCACGCTGGAGCAAAAAGCTTTGCGCAGGGTGAGTGGCTCCCCTCCCATCTAATGCCCCTGCTAATGCCGTGTTGTGAGGACAACCGTGGCACTGGCACCCGAGACGGCTCAGCGCCAGCCGGCCGCCGTGCTGCCACACTTGGACCTGCTTCTGGTTCTGGCCGTGCTGAATGGAGTGGGGTCGACCTCTGCATTAGTCAGCCACACCGCCGGAGAGGTTCACTGCTCCACAGTTCCTCACTCCCGGTTTTACACTCGACCACCTGATGGTGCCGCTCTTGCGCCCTTTCAGTTTCACCATACAGACCCCACATGTGAATTTTATATTTTTTATTTATTTATTTATTTTTTGTTGTGGGGTGTTTTTTTTTTTTTTGAGCAAAGACTCCATTTATCATTATGAGAACTTTGCCAGCCGTGCCGTATCTAGGGCAGGGAATGTAGAGCACTCTGTAAGCGGCTCAACTGAGAGCGAAGGCCCAGCAGCAGAGCTGGGCGGAGTTGGGCAGAGCAGAGCTGGACGTGTTCTTGTGGGGTGGGGGTTCTGTGCATGTGCATGAAGGGGGGGGGTTGTTTGGAATGCTTGACACACCTGATTCTGTTATGATCAAATACTAACCAGCACTTTTATTCTCTCCCTATTGCTTCCTTCACTGGACCTGCTGCTCCATGATGCTTTTCTCCAACCTTCCTTCTGTTTTTCGTCCTTGTTTTGTCCGTTTATTTAATCTAACATTGTCCTCCGCACCCACGACCAACGCACCACCCTTCACCTCTCTTGTTTCCTTTTTCTGGTTTGTCTTCCAAATCCTTTATTCCCTTCCCACCCTCTTATTCCCAACACCACCTCCCCCGCCCTGCTCCGCCCTCCCGCCCCCTTCTGTGCTGCAGAGGTGTAGCTTTTCGGCCGCTGTCCATGGCTTAGACCTGCGTTCTCCTCCCACTGCCTCCTTCCCTGTGTTCAGCACACACGCCCGTCTCACCACGCCATCACTCTGCAGCTACATCACACCAGAGGACTTGTCGGAGCCCTATGGGGATGAGCACTACCACCACCACCCCTCTACCCTGCTTCCCTGACCCAGGCTCTGTCTGCCCCAGGGCCTTTGCTTGCTGGGGAAGAAAAGCAGCATGCATTTCAAGTTACAACATGGATATAACACAGTGCACATCTCAAAGACACACACACACACACAGACACAGGCACACACACGTACACATTCTTTGGTCCCTAGCAGGATATAATGCTAACCTCCAAAAACCAAAAACCTACAAACCAAAGTGTCTCCAGAATCAACTATTCGGTCCATCTCTTGATACAGTGTCTCTTTAGGACAGGGCACAGAGCAGGTCACACAGGGCAGAATTCTTCCAGGGTTTCGTAGCTCGGAAAGAGCTGTGATATGTCTGTTGGTGACAGACGAGCGTTGCGTGTGCCTGTGGCTGTGCGCATCCTGGAATGCCTCATCCTGAGCACGACCCCACCTGACCCCATTCATGCATCTGCACCTGTGCTGCTCCGGTCGTCTCAGGACCTCACTCTGTCTACGAATTTAGCTCTCAACGTCTCATACGCCACAGTTGTAACTACATAGCTCTTTACTGTCTCATCTAATTGGCCAACTGAGAATCAGGAGTCTTTTGTTGTGCATGTTGTCTTGGAGAATCATTTTTTTCTTATTTTTTTCTTATTTTACAGAAATATACTGAAAATCAATAAAAGTAATGGGCTGTTAAATGTAGTCAGTCCTGCCCACACTTATATACACTATATTGCTAAAAGTATTCGCTCACCCATCCAAATGACTGTGCACCAGTGCACAAAGCAAGGTCCATAAAGACATGGATGGCAGAG
>JAOYMR010000007.1:13794339-13815986 GCA_025802075.1 Tenebrosternarchus preto | reverse complement strand
TCTCTCTCACACACACACACACACACACACACACACACACACACACACACACACACACACACACACACACACACTCAGAGCCGCATCTCAGGCCTGCACTGCAAAGCACGCTCTGAATGGGCTCTAGAATTCCAAACAGAGCTCAGCTAATATCTAACCACGGACGTTTATCGAGCCGTGGGAGATTTTAAACTGATGTATGCAAGGGATTATGCTTCTCTCTGTGACTAGGATCAAGGTGAGTTCTGGGGGAATGGCTTCAGTAGTGTTCTGTGGTCAGCAAAGTGCAAATAACTGTCTAAATGTGTTTTTGCCACATAAGCAGAGATGGGAACTGATCTTTTATCTTTTTTATAGGCTCTTTAGGTTCATCTGTGACACCAGGGGGACAGACTGTAGCACCGCGTGCAGAACCACGGGGGGAGGTGTGGCCACATCTCACCGATCAGCAGGCCTTTGCATCAGACATACTGCCAGGTGAGAGTTAATCTGTGATAATCTTGTCTTTGGTAAATTAATCAGTAATGTTACTAAGTGACAAGTTCAAACTATTTTCAGACATAAATGCATCTAAGAGGCTGATTGAAATGTGTTCTTAATGGTAAATTATGTTTGAAATCACATTTCTCATATCAATGTCCTCTGCAAACAGAAATGATACAACAGTCACACTTGTTTTAATTTGGAGTGTGCTTTCTGCTCGTGGCAGTTTGTGCCATCTCTGTTTCTGCCTGTTTTCTGTCTCTGCTTCTGCCTTTGTCTTTCTCTCTGATGTTCACCCTCCCAACATCTTTTCCTCTGCATCTCTGAAGTGCAAACACAATCTTTTTCTTTGTGACGCTCTCTCTGTTTCCCCCTGTCTCTCCCTGGTCCTCCCTTCTCCCAGCCCTAGGTTCTATGGCTGGTTTTCCTGATCAGTGGGGTGCTTTGTCCCACTCCTCCCAGATGATGGACACTGACTTACTGGGACCTTTTTCAGGTTAATGATTTCCTTGCCGTTAGGCTTTTTAAGTAAACTCTGCTTAGCATCTGTACTACACCAATCCTACACCAGTCTTAGAGTTTGTGAAAGTCAGTCTACCAAACACAGACTGTGTGTAAACACGAATTAGGATTTTTTTACTTTGTTAATTTATGTGCTGTCTGAATGTTGTTTTGCTGTGGTAGGTGAATTTGTTGTATGTATGTCTATGTTTACTTTAGGACAGTACTCTAGACTACTACTACTAGATAGTTCCTGCAATACTGGAATGTTATTATTGATGTTTAAACCTAAATAATGTATTCCTTCAATGTGCTAGAACAGATAAAGCGAGGTTATTTTTATTTTTTTATTTTTTTATCTTGACATTTAGAAAAGTACACCTTTCCCTGAAAGCAATATGTTTACCCATTAGTCTTAGGCATTCTAATGGCCTTCCTAATGAGGTGCATCTTTAAATGACTCTGTGTCTGTACATGCTGCTCAGAGTGGCTGCCTGTTGATGAGTCTCAGCTCATATGTGACTCCTCTGATACAAGAATAGCTCGAGAGCAGTTCACGTGGCTGAGGTGATGAGTCATCCTGACCTGGACTTTTCACCTCAGGCTTAGCAGCTCAGCTGCACTTTCACCTGCTGTTTGAGGCAAACACCAGTAATAAGAACTGCACTGTAGCATGAGCATTGCTTGTTTTATGATGCTTTAGTTTGGGGTTCTAGAAATTACAGATAAATTACTGTATTGTTAGGCAGTAACTAAGTTTTCAGCCAATTTCAGAAACGTGATCACTAAATTGTTGCTGTTTTCCCAGTGCATAATGCAATGCTCTAAATCACCCGTTATTTGTGCCCCCAGGTTTTTCTCAGTCTACAAAGGGTGTGGGGATGAATATTGATGTTGGTATTGCACCACTCCAGACGGAAAAACTTTCAAGCATTGCAGACACCCAGAAAGCACCATTGCTGGCCACCGAGGCTCCTACTGCATATAAGAACCTTGGGGACTTGTCTGCAGGTAGAGGAGGATTGCAACATACATTTACACACATCTTACCACCCAAAACATCACTTTTACTTTCATCTCCTGCACAATCACAGCCGTGTCTCTTGTTTTACTGATGCAAAGAGTTTTCATCCCGCTATCTTTGTGCTAATATGGCACCGCGTGTAACGAGTCAATGTTATATCCACACCATCTGCCAAGTAAGGTTTCTGGCGAGTCGTCTAGCCCTAATGTTCAGTCATTTCCTTCCAACGCTCCCCTACTACAACGATGATGCAGAGGATTATGGGATTACAGCTGGAGATCCCCTCTGAGAATTTTCATTTCAACAAATCCAAAAGGGCACATGCAGTCCCTCTTTTTACCACCATGGGGTGTTATACCCGGATCCAGAGCGTCAGTTTTCGTGTGTCACGCATATACCAATCTCCCATGTCAGTGCTATTCTAAAATATCATCCATTTTGAGTTCCTGAGGGCCATTAATGAATGCATGTGTATTGACTGGTACAGTACAGCTGAGACCCAGTGTTCTGCCATGGTAGATGGGATGAATCACACACAGGCTTGGCCTGCTGTCTGGTACATGTGACCTAATTTATAATACTGCTCATCTGTGGTTGGTGACTAACTGAAGATATTCATTCTTTGGGTAGCTGAGGTCTAAATAGAGCTTGTGTGATCATGCCTGACAGGATCATATATTAACAGAAGTGGTTTATTGGTGCTAAAAAGCTCAAAATTATCTGAATATGCACACCAACATTTGATTTCACATAACTGAAACTGGTGGTTTAATAAGCTCGCAGTGTTTACTGTACAACTGTACAAAGAAAATATTGTTCAGTATTATTCAGTATTCATGTGTTAACATGCGCAATACAGATGAACACATTAGCCAGTGTAAGATAGTGTTAGTGTTTGTTACTGTAATCCAGAATCATGTATAATGAACTTTTTTTATGTAAGGTTCTATCAGTACATCCTACATCGTCCATCCCACTAGCTGATGTCCCTCCCTCCCTTATACCTTATTCACTGCCATCAGAGCAGACATGTCTACTATTTGTCTGAGTACCATTAATCAAAAAGACCTTCCCATAGGAAAATGTGTTCACTCCGCATACTTTTGAATTAAAGAGAGTATTTGAACATTTCAGGATAAAAATAACAAAATCAGTTTTGCATAGTATCCAGTGAATACCATTATGTACTGTTATGTACTGCGTGGATGACAGAAACGCCACTGCTTTATGTCTGTAAAATGGAGTCCCTGCTTCTGTGTCCATATTGCAGAAATTAATAAAAGAAAAAAACACAATAAATAAGGCAGCTGGGGAAGAGTACTGCACAAGTGAAATATGGTTGAATTTGAGGTGGTCTTTTTACTAAACATCTGTTACTCTGACAGTGGATTTATTTATTTATTATTAAAAACAATAATGGCTGTTTTTTTTTTGCATTTACATATTTTTTTACACTCACGTTTTTGCATATAGTCAGATCTCACTGACCATATTTGACTATTGTGATTATTTTATAACAATGGGAGGGGAAACAAAAGGGAGATTATATGCTGCTAACTTTTGTTCCCTCTTTGCATATGAGGTGTCTTTGCTGACCGCTGGCCGCATGATGCTGGCCTTCCCTCTGACCTGCCCTTCACACCCAGTGTTTCCACGGTGATCGGCCTCCATGCAGGCCATCTGGCAGAAAGCCCACAGGAAGTACCTGACCATCAGTGGGCTCTCACAGAGGATGGCACAGGGGGTAGAGAGGAGAGAGAACATGAGGGGTTTGAACGTAAGAAAGAGAAGAAGAAAAAGAAGCGGAGGCCAAGGGACGAGGCCTGGGACCTTCTGGAGAAGAAGAGCCACTTAGAAATGCAACACGAGAGCATCTCTCTCCCCGAGAGCCCACGTCAGGCGTCACCACACAAGGACCGGGATCGAAACGAAAGCTGGGAGCGAGAGGATCTCAGCCGGGGTGGCGGAAGGATCAAGAAGGGAAAAAGCCGCAAGAAGATTCCAGAAGAGTGGGCGATCCACGCAGAGCCGTTTGTCCCTGCCTCAGCCTCAGTCTCGGTGTCTCAGGACTTTGGGGCAAAGCTTACAGCTTCTCCACTGGTTGGAGACGTACAAGCCTGTAGCCAGGGCCTGGTCTCACTTGTTGAGGATTATGCCGATGAGGTTCACATGCCATCATCGCTCACCCAGGATCTGCTGTCTCTCACAGCAGCTTCACCACCAGCCCCTGTGGAACATGGGCCTGTAGTTCACACAGCAGTGTCCCCCAGTCACGGGCCTTGTCTTTCACCCATAGAACCCTTGTCAGTCTCCTCTGGCTTCCATGATATGCTTATGGAAACAGAAAGTGTTAAGCTGGATCATACCAAAGATACCATTAGCCTTCCTGCAATGAAAGATAAAAATGACCCTCTTGTTTCTACTTTGAATGATGACCCAGGCTTAGCGTCTAGTGGGGGACCCTTTGAGGAGGCCGTCTTTGAGCAACAGTCCTCTTTGATTGGCTCTGTTCTTGATACCCATGTTTTGGCTGATGCCTCTGTGGTTGACCCTTTGATGTCAACTCCTGGTGGTGCTTCTTTTGGATCCTCTATGGAAGCTTTGATTTCAGCTCCCCCATTCTCACCAGGAACAGCCTGGTCCCTCAACGACTCGCACTTGAACAACAGCAGTGACCCCTTAGACGTTACAAGCATGGAGGGTGTTTCCCATGAGACACCTTTGCCAGCCCCTTTACAGTCACCAAAAGGCAAAAGTCCAAAAGAAGCCAAATCGAAACAGAGCAAGAAATCCCACTCATCCTCATCAAAGAGCCCCACGTTACCCGAAGAGAAACTACCCTCTTCTCAAAGCTCTGTGCTGAACCCTGCTGCCCCACCGTTCTTCCCTAGTTTTGCTGAAACCCAGGAGCATGTCACAGCTCTACCTGTCATGCAGGAAGGTTTGTTTATATTTTTTTGCAGTGTGGGATTATGGATCCACGTGTTGCATGACTGTGTGGATCTTCCGCTGGGGAATTGTTGCAGTGGGCTTGGGTGACTAGGCTTTTTACCCCCAATCACTAACATGTTTATTCCCCAAACGTATGCCCAATTATCAAGGCCATTCAAGGTTGGCTGGCTTGGTTTGGCTTGGGTGTACCAAAATGTGCATCACTATCAAGCGGAGCACTGTGGCTGTGCAATAGCGCAGGACTCTCCCCATTAACCATGTATGATCCAGCGTACACACTACTAACTCTTGGTTTGCAGTGTTTCACGGACGCGGCCTTGTTCACTCACCACAGTCCAGTCACTCCCCTGCTACCTTTTCTTTCTGTCAGGGTGCACTGGACATGCTTAACATGGTAGTTCTTTTATTCTGAACTTTGAGTCTTCATAACATGTCCACATTTCTCTTCTAGAACCTATTCACTGTGCTGCACAGGGGGAAAAAAATACTGTCTTTTTAAATGACCAGCAAAATATCTGTTTAAGCTCTTTGTACTTTGCTCATTTATTGTGTAAATCCTCTCTCTTTCTCTCTTTCCCCCCCCCATGTCCTGTTCATGGCTTCCTTTCTGCCAACTGACATCTTTTACTGTAGGTAAGTCAGTTATTTGTTTGTCTATTTGATTTATGTTGCAGAAGTGTTAACTTTTACTCTACTGTGATTTAAATGGACTACTGAGGACGAAGGCAAAAAACACAGATGGTCAGATCACATCATTATGGTAATGACCAAGAATGTGCCAAGATATAAGACAAAGAATGTGAAGGCATGTCACATAATAACAGTAACATCACATGTAGTGTAATATGGCATAATTGTAACAAGAAATGCTCCTTTGTTGTTTAATACTTTTGTAATACCACCAGACACTGAACCAAACTTTAAAGAGGCCATTTCAGATCTTGCAGTCAGCATTGTTACAGTTTGTTACTCCTGTGAGAAAAGTAAAGCATGTCTGATTGAAAAAAAAAACTATTTTGGGACGTTTATATGGTATTTTGGGAGGTTTATATAGGATGCACCTGGGAAATAGAATAAAGAAAATCCAGAACTGAAAAAAAATAACACCACATTATATGCCGACATACCAGTGACATTAAGATATGTGGGATATTTGGTTTATGTAATGTTAATGAAGGATAAGATACTATACGTTAATGTCCATTTCCTGGTACATGATGCTGCAAACTGTTGACTGTAATGAGAGGAAAAAAAAAATGTGATTCATATTTACATCCACATTGGGTGAACATTTCGCTCCTATAAATAGTTCTGTGACACACTCCTAACAGGCACAGAGCTATGATTAATGAATAGAGAGGAGGAAGACGGTTTACAATCACTCCTAATATCTTCCTTCATTTCCTTTCCTCTCTGCAACTTTACAGCCACATGGGTCATGAACTCTGCAGCTTTCTTTATGTAAACAGTAGCCTTCCTAAACAGGAAACAAAGTGGCTGTTAATGTTATTTGTTTCAAGCTGCTAATGTTGTACGTACTTTTTGAAACGGGGCAAACCCTGAAAGGCACAATGTGTCAAACGTCACTTTTGTTGGTTGAAAATTAAATTAATGAAATGTAGTTCAGGCTCAACAACAGCGTTGCAGTAACCATGTCAAAGAGTTCATAACACGGCCACGGAGAGAGTGATTTCCTGTTTTGGTAGGTAGAACCTTGCGATGAAGCAGTATGTAATGCTGTGCATGCTTTAGATAGACTAGCAACCTGAGGCCACATCTCCAAAACATGCACCCAGATGAGTACAGTCTGCTGGCACTTTTTCTGTTTGCTAGCTAGCTAGTATTTTGGGAGTTCTAGTGTTAGTAATGTAAATATCCTACTTTTCCCTTTTTAATAGCACTTTATTGTAAATTATCCCACAGAGTAAACATGTTTTTTGTCACGTTCTCTGAATCGTGTGTCTTGCATGGTATTTAAACAAAAATGCTGTAGTCTGCAGTACTGGATAAATAGATACCGCAGACAGAAGTGTCACGCACTGTAAGTGCTCAATGGTTTCATGTCAAGAAAAACATAAAGACCTGTTTATATTTGAATAAGTATACCTTTAAAAGCCATTAGGTCTTTCACTGCAATGGTTTGCACTCTTATGGGGCAAAATGTGAAAAAAAAAACTAGATATTTGAATGGTTTGAACCTATTTGCTTTCTTAGAAGGAATACACAAACAACATTCTGGGCAATTTTGACAGCACTAATGCCTAGATAGTAGTGTGACTGAGTGTGTGTGTGTGCGCGCGTGCATGTGCGCGTACGTGTGTGTGTGTGTGTGTGTGTGTGCGCGCGCGCACATGTGCACGGCAGAATGACACAGCTCTTTTGGCTGGCTCTGTAATTTTCGGTTCTCTCTCCACCGGGGTGTGTCTGTGTCACTGAGGGTGCTATTTTATTCAAAGTGGGAGGCAAGTCAGCAGGGTGTGGTGTCAGGCTTCACAGACTGCCAGTGTATATTCTCTGTATGGTGTGTTTGTATGTATGAGAATAGCAATATTGAATGGTGTCAAAGATGACTTTTTGTCCAATTGGAGCATTAATAATATTTTGTATGAGTATTAGAAAGAGCTCTGATTTTTTTTTTTAAAGGCTTAGTCTTCTGTCCCCGTGGACATGGGTATGTTTGCTGATTTGTTGTAGCATGTCCTGCCTTTATGGATGGGACCCAGCTTGAAAAAAAACCTCAATAATGTCTGTGTTGTTGTGCGAACCCCTGTGATTGGCACAGCTAACTGCCTCTCCAGGCTAATTGTAGCACTTCATCTGCAGTTTAGAGCTTGTGACTGTTGACACAGTAGACATGCTTTTCTAATTCAAGAAATAAATGTTCTTACTTTATTATTAATATTCTTTTTTGTGAGTGTGGTTTTCTGAACGAGGATTCTTTAATATTTCTTCAACTGCATATTTAAATATACTTAAAAAATTAAGAAAGAAAATGTGTATATTCAACTCGTCTACATCTCATCTGTTTCTCATAGGATTGGGGCAGAAGTAATAATTTCTGATTCGCTTAAAGGTGAAGACAGTAACCTGATGGTTAAGACAGTAAACACATTTACTAATGTAGATTACAAAGCCAAAGCACTTGATTGCTGCTGAAAGTCTCAGTGGTGCAGAGCACATCCCTTTGGTTTATATGGTGTTTTGAGGACAGATGATTTTACTTTAGAATCTATGGGTTTAATGAGGTCCTCCGTACAAGTGCAGGGTTGTTGGGTAGAAGGCGTGAGAGTTTCTTTTCCAGAAACTCTGCCGTACTCCTTGTATAATCCCAGGCCTGCATGCATGCTGGCAGTCGGAGGTGGCAGGGAGGTAACATCCCTTCCCTTTGCAGAAGTTTATAAACATACTCTGATCATGCAGGGTGGAGGTTTCTACCATCTACAATGATGGACATTCCCAATCCCCCCCCCCCCCCCACACACACACACACCTTCCATATTCCTGGTAGAATAATACCATTTTAGATGGCCACAGATTAAGGATTTTTATTACATTTCACTTTTAATACTTCTATTTTTTTATAGAAAAAAGTATATTTATAGAAATATACTTCTATTTCTATATTGTTTCTCTTCACTGTTATGTAATTAATTGAAGTTTTTTTTTTAAGTTATGTCAGTTTGGCTGATGTTGTAATGTAGAGTTATTGGCTTGAAACTTTTGTTATCATTGGTTGTTATTGTCAGTGGGCTTGTGTCAGCCCCGTTGCTATGACTGAACCTAATGATTCTCAGGTGTGGACAGTCTCAGCAAAGCTATTTTTATGCTCATACAGTATGGGTCAAAACAAATGCACCTTCTCTACAGCAGCTAGACAGTGCACGGGTTTGTGTCAGTTTCATATGCAATGAACTGTTTTTTTGTAAGAATGCTTCAACACCACTGAGCACAATTTTATATTTACAATAAATTGAAACATCATGGCAAGATTTGTGAATGTAGGTTAATTGTCTTGTTATTTGTTTAGCCATTGTGAGACATTCGATTTATAGTGAGTAGGTGAAAAGCAATGTAAATTAGGAAGATTGAATTCAAGAAAAAAATGAAGGTCAGCTCATTGACTTTTACTGTGTTACCCATTGGCAAACAGGCTCCCTCTGGAGAGGGGGTGGGGCCTAGCCAGTTGCTATGGTTACTAAAGGATAGCTGATGTTTCCATGGTAATGGGGACAGATGCTGAAGTAGGAGGCTTAGGGTAAGCTAAGCATGGTTCCAGTTCACCCTTATGCAGATAACAAATACATGCAAAAATATTTTATTTAGATTTAACAACACATGCATATCAGTGTACACTTTTGCCAAGAAATAATAAAGTCTGTTGCTAACTTACTCTGTTGTTCGTTTGTTATAAACAGCATATAATAAGGTTTTCTTGGATTTTTTTACAAACATATTACATACTGTAGTTTACAGTACTGCCAAAAATAGTGGAGGTGGGTGCATATTAAATAAATGTTTAGCAGCACTTTGCAACAGTGTGTTAATTATTCAGATATGTAAATCAGACAGTCCTCGGCTTGGTTCTATAACAGGCTCTGGAACGCACTGGCTTCCAAAAATGGTGGGTGGTATAAGCGCGAAAGAACGGACTGCTCTCAAAGAAATAATCACGGGTTGCTTCAACATACTTGTATAATGTCTGGCTTTTTTGACCCAGGTGACATAATTTAGTCTGAATGATGGAATTATCTTTCGGAAACATTCAGCTCCTTGTACCGATGCTTAAGGGAATTCTTTAAGCAGACTTAACTGTAGCAGTCAATAAGGCATGTAACTTTGAAGTTAAATCACATTTCATAATACTGCATATTCAATTTATTCTAAATACATTTTCTTAGTTGCGCAGTCGTCTTTATTCCATGATGGTTACATTTTTTATTTAGAGATTTTGTTTACATTCTTTACTCATGTTTGATATTTCTGCCCAAATAATCCCGTTTGACCTAAATTTCTGTCCTAAAGCGGCATTTCCCTCAAAACGCGTAAATCGAAGCCATGATTGTAATAACGCCTTACAATTACTGCTTTCCCTTTTTCAACATAAATCACTGTGTCATATGAATGCTAATCTAAGACACACCATTGCATGACCTGTGAGAGCAAAGCCACTGACCCACTGGCCCCCAGGCTCTCACTACACCCTGGTAACACTCTTTCCACTATGAAGGCTCACTGGTGTATACATGTTGAGCCACATTGCTGAGTATGTGTTCATGCTGTTCTCATACATTGAGAGAGCTAGAAAAATAAATTTTTGAGGTTGAGGTAGTGTAAGTGCTCATGCTCAAGTCATGACACTTGATAACCTAACAGTTTTTGCCCTTGGTTATATTCAGGCTTGCTGAGGTTAATGAATTGGTTGTTATAGGATAGTAAAACATTGCTCTTGGTCACCATATATGAAAATGATGTTTTAAACTTCTTGACTGTGAAGATTTTAAATAATAATCACAGGAGGTTGGCTGAGGAGGCGAGTCTGTTATATTTCACCACAAACATAAGCACATGAACATTCAGTGGTAGAAATGACCGCAGCTGTGTTGTTTCACATAATTCTAAAATTATCTCTAATCATAAAAAAAGTTTATAAGCATGAAATTGGCTTCAATTAATGCATGGCCACTCCGATTGAACAGAACTACTCACGGCACTTCACAAATCTGTTTCTGCCTCACTTTGCAGCTTAACTACCGCTGCCAGCACTTGCCTGTCTGCACTCATTCTTTCTCCTTTTAGACACAGAATGTATCAGGCATGAGTTTCAGATGCAATAAAAAACGCAAATGAAAAAGTCTAAAAGACAGAAGTCTCGTTTTTTTCTGTGCAGTTCACTTGTTTGCCTCTGTTCCCCGTCTTCTACCGTTCGTCATTCCCTTACTCATCCTCCCTGTTCTTGAGATCAATATGTCTGTGAGCGCATCAGCTCCCTGCACCCACTCCCCCCACTAGCAGCCGTCACGGTGACAAGGCTCCTGTTGCCATGGTAATGGGAGGCAGTTGCTTTGGAGACTTAAGGAAACAGGGCTACCAAGGAAACAATGGCTGTTCAGTAGAGGGCCTGGGGGAGGCGGGTTACTGAGCTAAAGATAGAAACTCAGCAGCCAGTTTAAGTCCCTCCTGCCCTCAACCGCTTTGTCTTCTCCTTACTAGTGTTCCAACTCATTTTTCCATATAGTCACCTGTGCTGCTGCTGCCGTCACGATGATTAATGCTGTGGCTGTGCCAACGACTCCACACAGCTGTGAGGATCAGGGAATGAGAGGGGTTTTTTAATTATTTTCTTTTTGCTCTCCTGTTATGACATCTACTCTACTGAAGTTAAACTCGCCTAAATATAGTGCATCCTATTAATAGTTTGCTGCAGTGAATTGAGCCACATACCTGAGATTTTATTGGACACGTATAGTAGACATGCCCAGGTAAGCTTAGTGTATAGACTAGGCAAAGTACAGAGTTCTGTATTTTGTGGTCACAGGTAAAATATAGACACAGGCAACTTTTCGTTTACTTTATTTATTTGTTTTTGTTTATGCAGTCGGCCCTAATAATGAATGGACAGGTCAGTGGAGTCACTGCTGGAGAATGATGTTTGATATCCCGGTTTATGGGGCCTCAGGCAGGACTCGTAGGGTAATTGACACCCATCTGATGGCTCGGGTACACTGGGCCCTCTGGTGCTGCAACCACCACAAGTACGTTTGCTGTTCATGTTGGGTAAAATCTTAAGGTACTGCAGACGTGCATACAGAAGTCATGCAGCTAAGTTAATATCTTAATGACTTCAATTTTGGGGGAAAAAATCCTTGTTGCATTTTAAAAATATAGCTCTTTACTAAGTGAAGGAAACTTTGAATATTATCAGTTAACACACGTTAGCATGTGTGAGTTTCCTCTACTTTGTAGAATAGATCTCTCTCTTTACAGTCATCTGTGTTTTCTAAGACAAAATCAAGCTAAATGATGAGGTGTCAAACAGGAACTGATTAAAATAGAAACGGTGGTAAGAAGCCCATTTTTTTTTGGCCCAGCATTAATATTGTCTACATTTCAGTTCCATATCTCTTGAGGTTGATGATTGGACCGTTGCATGTTAAACACATGACTCCTAAGACTATACACTTCCTGATATTTCTTAAGTCATCACCTGTGTGAGGTCACCTGACCACTGGCTGAACTAACGCTTACATAAGCCTTGTTCATTAGCAGCTTGTTGCTCTTTGGTAGGTGGAATGTGTTCCTTGGTGCAGGGAGGAGAAAGTGCTGATTGGGGAAATAAAAGCTTTGACGTATGTAACCACGGCAACAGTTGTGATGGTGAATGCGATCGTGTCAGTCTTTATATATTAAGAGATATATTAAGAGGGTATGCTGGCTGAATGTATATAGACAGTTGGGTGTTTGCTCTTAAATTGACCCTAAGACTGCAAGTACAATCTTTATGATTTGTTTTCCTTCAGTGGTTGTCTGTCAGCGACAGTTTGTCAGCATGCGGGAGATTGGTGTTTGGTGTCAATTATGTCTTCATTCATATATTCATGTCTTGTTATATGGGCAGGTTAACCTCATACTCTTCTTAGAATGTTTATGATATGAGATTTTTTGTACATTTTGTTGTATTTTATTTTGTTTTGAAAACCAAAGACTAACATAGTGGCTTGCTAAACTTAAAAACCAAAAATGTAAGGATATTTATTGTGCCCAGTGCTTCCATTTTTGAGAATGTACTACACAGAGGAGTAAAGTTTGTTCTTGCTGTTTTCAAGGTTATTTCACTGTTGTAGTTTGTTATGGTCATGTTGTGGAGCTTCGGCATCTGCAGCGCTGTGCACCAAGTTACTGTGGGTTTAAATGCAGACCACTTTGGTGATGAGATCAGAGACTCTACACAGACTTTAATTTGCCTTTTGCAAGGGTCACTGTTTCCCACCCATCTGGCACAGTGCCATCTTTGTTTATCGTCCTCTCTATTCATCTCTGATTTCTCTACCTGTCTTGCATGACTTTAGTTTTCCATTCAGTCAAGAGCTGCTCAGGCATGTTCACATTCAGATCATTGCTGAGAGAGAAATATAAAGCAGTGAAATGGCATTAATATATTTAGCAGAAGATTGTGGCAGGACTTCAGGGCAGTGATGGAAGGGGCCCCCTGCTGGCAGCCTGAGAATCTGCGGCAGATAGATGAAGGTGAAACAGCATGGGAGGGAAAGTATAAATTCGATGTCTAAAGTAGCACATTACTATACACTGGGGGGAGGGGATGATGAAAACGATGTTACTGTGGCATGAATGTAAAGCTCTGAGTAGTTGATATAAAATCAGGCAGTATGAGTAGACTGGTGCAGACATTTGCCCATGCTGTGAGCCTGCTTCCCAGAAGCAGTCACTCTGGTTAACTGTCACACACATCACCCTTGGGCAAAAGTCATTAGCTCCATGTACTCTCTGATTACACCCAAAGCAGATTGCTCAAGGAAAGGTGGTAGTTTTTTCACAATTTGGAGGAGTGGAAGAGATGAGGGGGGGTGGGTGGGGGTAAAGTGGACAACGTGGAGGAAACGAGCGAGGCAAAAGGGGCGGGCTCTTCTGAAGGGGAGGGAGCTGATTTTCTGTAGCAGCGAATGAGCTCCCACGAGGAGGACTCACGTGACCCGAACCAAAGAAATGGCTGTCAGAAGAGGAGCGAGGGAGGGAGGGAGAGTGGATATGTGTCAGAGAGAGGAAGAGAGAGCAGCGCTTTAAGCTCAGGCTCAGTCTCCCAGCTTCCTGCTCAGTTGTGGAGTGCAGAGAGAGAGAGAGTGATACCGTCGCACGCATTCACCTGCTGCTGGCCAAATCGCAATCAGAAGAGAGACACATTATTGTTGTACTCAAAGAGGAAGAAAGGTAAACGATAAAAACAGACAAAGAAGATCAGATAACCAGCTGATAGTGGCACAGAGAGGAGGAAAAGAATGTCCTCTCTCTCCAACCAGCAGCCAGCATCTCCGTTCCCAGAGTACAGTGAGCTGTGCAAGGTTCCTTCCTTGCCCACACCTCCTGACCCCCAGGGATGGGATTGGCAGCATGGTGACATGGGGGCTCCAAAGAGCTTTGCAGGAACTCCGAGAGCTCCAGGGCTAACGGATGAAGACAAGTTGTGTTTCTTTGACCCCCCAGCAGGGGTGGGCGTGGAGTCGGAGCTGAAGGTACCTGGACGAGGTGTGATTCCTGGGAGCGCGTCACTAGGCAGTGCCGGTGATAGTCCAGACAGCCCTGTGTCTTCATCTCCCTCACCTGCATCTCCTGGGAAATACACAACACCTTTGGGATGTACTGGTAACAGTGGAATGAAGCTACCTTCAGTAGCAGGAGTAGTAGGATCACCTGCCCAGCACACCGATGTCCCTTCTTCTCTCGACTCCACAAAACCAGCCAGCAGAGGAGGATGGACCCCTTCACTTCAGAGCTTCAGTCCTGACCCCGAACCTAAAGTGGTGCCTCCCCAGGCACCTCCTAACTACTGTGTCATAGGCATTGTTAACGACAGTTACCTCGAGGATGAAGGTCCTGGTGTCCAGCAGAGGGTCGAGGGCTCATCCGAAGACAGTGAGGGAGAAGCGGAGGACCTGGCGCCGTGTCTCATGGGCCGGGTCGATCAGCAGCGCAAGGCCATGAGGAGAGCCATGTCCGAGTGCTCCCACCTATCCGTGCCGGCCAGCCTCCAGCTCCCGGACAAGTACCCCGGCGGAGGCGCGATGGATGAGCTCAGCTCCCAGGGAGGCGGGCTGCGTCGGCCTCACGCAGCCACCATGAAACGCTCCCTGACCGTGGCCGACGATCAGCCCCCGACCCCCCCGCCGAGCCTGTACGGCCCCGGGGCCACGCGCCACGACTCCCATGGACCCCTTCGCCTCTGTCCGTTCCCGCCACTGAAGAGCAATGGAGGCTTCCCGCTCTCGCCCATGGAGGATGTTCCAGAAGGTTCGATTGTAGATAAGGACCAAGGCGTGCTGCTGCCTGTGCCGGACCTCGCTCTTCGAGCTTTGAATGGCTCCCCTGGTGGTGCTGATCGCACCACTGACTCATTCATTGTACCTGAGGGTAGGTAATGGAAGCTTGTGATACTGGCAGCATCTTTTTGTCCAGGCTGCAAATAACATGCACTGAACAAAGAGATGAGAGTAAACAAATATATATATATATTTTTTATGTTCCCTTATGTGTAGAGTATGTAATGATAGAGAATGATGGCATTTTAAGTTGCAAAACCTAATCCAGGTTTAGGTCAACATAATCTATGAGTGAGAAAGTAGCAAACTAAAGAGTTAAAGGGTGGTTCATTAGATGCCTTTTTTTATTGCCCTGTGTGTGTGTGTGTGTGTGTGTGTGTGTGTGTGTGTGTGTGCGTGTGCATGCGTGCGCGTGCACGTGCGCATGCTTGTGTGCGCACATACGTGTGCACGTGTGTAAGCGCATGCACCACTGCACATGAGCAAAAGTTTTCATTGCACATTAGCAACTGTTGAATGACACCAGAGTTACAGAACATGAGTTACACCACTAGACTATGTTAATAGGCTGGTCCTAACAGCAGTCTGGGGTCCTGAGCCAGACGCTCTCGTGGTGTGTCTCTCTGCGTGCTTCCACACAGCTTATGGCTCAGTGGAATCACGCCACTGCCAAACCCGCCTCCGTCACCCCCCCTCCCCCCTCCCCCCTCTCCCAAGCCTCCCCTCTGCACCCTCCGTGCACATCTCCCAAATCCTGTGCGTTTGCCTTACAAACGTCCCCACCTCCTGTCATGATGTGGTGTCATGATGTTCGGGACAGTCCTTTTTTATAATGCTGTGCAGTGGAATAGTAGCAGATGTACTAGAAAGGTTATTTGTGGCAGTCTGTTTTTTTTTTTTTTGTTGTGTTTTTTTTTTTTTTTTTTTTCCCCCTCTCCTGTTCTGCAAGGTCAGTGAGTGAGGATGGAGTGCATGTTGTATACTCTAACTGCAGAGAGTGTGTTAATGAATCCTCACCAGCTGTGCATACCTGTCAGGTTTTGGTCTCCATTCGTTGTCACCAGCATGACTGACACTGAAAAGTAGGATTTATATTACCTTACAGTAAAAATGAAGGAATATGCTGCCTATTATTTGTGGTATTACACAGGGGTGTTAGTTATTTTTCCTATGTAGTCGGTTTTAATTCCTATAGGGTATGTCTGAAACATTTATCTACAAGTGGGTGCAGTAGAACGAGACGAATCGTTTTGTCAGAGTCTGCTTAATTTCTTTGTTCTTTTTTACCCACTCCTATCCTGACATTGAATCAGTGAGTCATGATTTCAGAATGCAAGTCCATCTTTATTTTACTGTTCTGTTTTCTGTTACCGTCTTTAATTTGGACTTGAATCTGCCAGGTTTTTAATTATTTATTTTCTGTGAAACAAGGTTGCTCACAAACACAACAAAAATAATGCCAGATGACAACCGCTTCAGTCCTAGAAGATTACTACGCTCATCACACCTGCCCTTAGAAACCAAAACCACAATCCCCATGGTTTGGTTTGTTTGTGTCTGAGCTGTGGATCAGCCTACATTTGTCTTTTCTCCCTGACACTTCAAGAACTGCGAGAGATTATAAATCATAATTCAATATCCTATTTTTTTGTTTGCCTGTACTAGACCATTTGCATATGCTGAGACACATTTACAGCCAAGATGTTAAAATGTTACACCAACAAAATGGTTATAAAATGTGGCTTTCAAGATGGTTTGTTGAAGTAGGACAAATTGGCTCTTCTTAACAGTCGGGTTGCCGGCCCCTGGTCTAGAGCTTTGCTTAGCACTGCTTCCACAGATGCCATTGTGATGGAAGCTGGAGTAAATGACTGCCCATTGACTGCCAATTTACTTTGTTGTAGGAGTGAAACCCAACATTTGTTCCACATTTAATCAATATGCAGTCCTCTTCACTGTTAAAGCAGGACAACATAACCCATCATGGTATATTACTCTAGGGATGCAAGAGTCTCTGCTGATACTCCAAATCTTGCCCTTAATGTAGATTGTAGATTTGCTTATCAAAAACACAATTTACTGGAACAAATAAAATACTTATTTTGCTTATTCATGCTGCTATTTAAATAGGTAAAGAAACTTAGACAGCACAGGAACATTGAGTGTGGTAATTATCTGACATTATTTATATATATATTTCTTTTGTTTTTGTTTATGGGCAGAAGGCTTAAAGCTTCAGTCAGATATGTCTATATCAGTAGCACAAATGCTGCAAGCACAGTCACAAAGCTGACTGAGAGATCCGTATATACAGTCTTAAAGTGTTGATGTTTGAAAGCCTTTATTGTTACCATAGTAAAATCTGGTACAACAGCTGTCGGCTCCTGATTGGCCTTTAATGCTTGTTAAAATGTTTAATGCTTGTTAAAATGGAAAGAATCGAGTATAGAACCGACCTGTCTTCTTTGTTCTAGATGACGAAAAATTGTAAATGTTTTTAAATGTTATTTATTCAAAAAAATAATTATAAATTAATCAGTTATCAAAATGGTCATTATTTGCATACATTTTATATTCACTTAGTATTGGAAAGAGCTGTGAACTCCCAACCCTGAGGGGAAAAAAAAACAATACAGCAATGATTAAAAGACATACTAATCTCAATTTAATGTTTAGGGCAGCACAGTTGCCAGGACACTGTTTGCTGTCAGATTTACTCCATCTGGTTTGAGTCACAGCACAATAAGGAAATGTAATGTTCTTTATCAGATTTTAAGCTCTAATCGAATGACTGAATCAGACGTAGCATAGTCTTGATGTAATAGCTTTGAAGCATTACCTCCTGCTAGAGTTTTTAACTGAGCTTGAAGATGAGTAAGGTGTTGGCCTCTTTGAAGTTTAATTTATTATTTAGGCATTTTTTGATGCTGGAGTTGCTTGCTGCTTAACAAATGACAGATTTTGCTTAAATGAATCTTTTCTGACCATTTAGACTTGACCCATAAAGAATGGTTTAATGGAGCTGTCGATTTATTTAACATTTTTACAATTTTTGATGTATATTTATTTTTGGTTGTGTGTGTTTTGACTATGACCTTTGTGGCCTGTAGATTAAGCTTTAGGGAGCACAGACGTAACATTACTGGAAATGGAGAGAAGATCCAGAAGGACATTGAGTATTATGTTTCCAGCAGTTTCCAGCAGTGCTTGTTGAGGGCAGGACTTCATAATATGAGTTCTACAATTTGGCTGTTCTACAGTTTGTCTGGCAGGTTGTGTTTATTACCATAGGTTATGAAGGTGGAGCAGTATGTGTTGTTTTCTATTCGTGCTGACTGGAAGATACGTAAATCTTTGTGTATCATTTAACCGAAATTAACATCAGAGTGAGGACTTTTGTCCTGGAGGGCACAAAAGATGTGCTTCTTCACAGAGGCCAAAAACATTGTGTTTTAAAGACTAGCTGAACCATCATATTCTGCGCAATGTGCAAAGTTCTAACTAGTTTTGCACACTTTTTTGTGCTGTGACTTTTTTGAGCTTTCTGATTATGAAATTAATCTAATATTTACTTACTGTACCTTTGTATTTGTTTTATTTTAGGCCTCATATTTCATCATCTGCATTTTTTCAGTTTTTGCTTTGCTTCACAAAATACAGTGTGTATTTGCTACTTTACATCACACTTTTTTGGCCATTATATTCTGTAGTTTAGCCCCAGGAAAGATTGTGGAGCTGACATAACATGAAGTTAGGTTTGCAAGGATTATTTTTGTTTATTTAGAGAAGATACATCAACTTGTACATGTATTTGATAGCTGACAAATGTTTTACAGCTTAATTACCTCAGTTTAACATTTTTATCTAGTACGTCTGTTATAAAATGTTATTCACTTCCCAGCCAGGTTTGTTGGATGCTTGCACATGCCTGTGTGCTTGAAGGATATGAATCACGGTGTTTTGGCTGTTATTTGTGGACATAATTAAGTGCGAAGACCCAGTGTAAATGAGGCATGAGTTTACTCTGATATTCTAGTTTAATCGAATTTTAAAGTTAGTTTTCTTTTTCTTCCATGCAGTTAAAATGGAGAAAAACAAGCCAGAACTAGACAAAACAGAGAACATCCAGAAAACTGATGTGTTTGACAAGATAGATGAGACGATGGACAAGATTGAGAAGATTGAGAAGGTTGATCAGACAAACAAACTGGGCAAAGAAGAAAAGACAAACATAGGAGACAAGGTGGACAAAGTTGAAAAGACAGACATGGATGAAAAGTCAGAAAAAGAAGCCAAAACTGAGCAGATTGAGAAACCAGAAAAAATAGATTTAATTCAAAAGGATGAAAAAGTTAGTGGAGATAAAACTAGTGGAGAGAAAATGGATCAGCCTCCAAAAATGGACAAGGAAGAGAAGTTGGACAAGGTGGAGGAGAAGACGGAAATCATCAAGGTTGAGAAGGAAAAGGTAGATCACAAACCAGACAAGGACAAAGGTGAAATGGAAAAGCTTGGACAGAAGGCAGCTGAGAAAGCAGAAAAGGAAAAAGCTGATAAAGACAAGTTTGATCAAAAGCAAGAAACCAACAAAGTTGAACAACCAACAGAACAGAAGACAGAAGAGGATAAAATGGAGTTAGGTCAAGATGAAGCCTCCAAAATGGATGTGGTAAAGACCAACCAGAAATCAGATAAGCAGGAGAAAAAACATACAAATGCCAAAGTGGAGACCGAGGACAAAACTGAGAAGGCAAGAAAACCAGCAGTTAGGTCTGGGATAACGAATGGTTCCAGCACTGCACCAGGGAAGGACCTGCCCAGTCCAGAAAAGAAAACCAAGGTATGTTAGACACTTTCCCCAACGTCCCGTTCTCCATTGCTCATGTTGCTATTACTGCTGCTAATGACATTTTTTAGCGCACACGCACAAACACAGAAATCGATAGGAAATGACATCAGCATTATTAAGCATACATTAGTTTCATGTATCAAGTAAACAAAAACACAGTCCATCTTCTCATGTCCTGAGTCCCTCTTCCTTGCTTATGTCTGTGCTACTAAACAGGACTGATTATTATATGTTTGTAGTGCTAGTCAGCCTAATGAGCCTCAGTAAATGTTCCATATTTAGCATTGCTTCAGCTGCTTGTATCCTACCCTGTTATCATTTGTCCTTTTATTCTTTCGTTACTCGTTTGCTCTCCATTTGTTGGGCCTGTCCATCCATGCAGCCTGTTGCCGGGGCAACCAAACCAAGCTTGGCCAAGCCCCGGCAAAGCGCGGTATCCAATGCTGCAGCTGCTCCCAAGTGTGCAACCCCGACCCCAGCCCCTACCTCCACAACCACCACCTCCACCACCCTCAGCAAAAAAGCACCCACGCCCAAGGCACCCGCACCCCCGGCTGGCACCAAGCGGCCCGCTTCGGCTGCCAGCCGTCCCTCCACCACAACCGCAACCTCGACACCCAGCGAGGTCAAGCCTAAGGTGAGTCCCTATGCCCTCCTGTGGGGATGGGAAACATCCCCTTTCTGAAGCCCAGAAACACCCCTTCACTTTCTGTCCAGCCCCTCAAGTCAAATCTGCTTGCATGGATCCAGCTCTGGTGGAGTCAATTCTTGACCATATCGAACACCTGCTGAAGTGTCTGCATAACATTGTATGTGTAAATATACAGTACTGTGCAAAAGTCTGTTAGAAAACAACCGTTGGATTTGTTGTTTTATTAATGATATATTGCCTATGCCCTTATTATTTATTATAAAACAATCACAAAAATACTGGAAATTTGTATGTAGCATAAAAACAATTTTACAAAAAATCATGAATATACAGTGTCAATAGGTTACAGTGGCAAGTATTTAATGTGACTTTACACACATTAAACAACAGCAGGAACCTGGCCCTCATAAAGTCTCTTAATGCCTGGTATAATATACCAGAAGATACTTCAGAAAACATCAGGACAAGATGTGCTTAATGCCAAGGACAGTCACACTAATATGACTTTTGTCTGAAGAAGCCATTCTGTTCTGAAAGGGTTTTTTTGTACATATTTACTGTATTTTCTGTTTGTAAATTAATACAGACTGAAAAATAATTATATATGGTTAATACATGTTTCTTAAAACAACCAATCTAATGGTGGCCTAAGACTTTCACAGTACTCTATTTAAATTCACTGGTCTACTGCCTTCCTCATCACTAACTAAACACTGTACCCAGAAGTGTTTGTTCTTTTTCTGTAAGTGAGACTGTTTAGCTAAAATGCTAATAAGCGACTTTCTTTTATTATTCTAGTTGCAAGAACCTTTCTAGCTCCCACAGGAGAGGGTTATTAAATCAGTAAACAAACGCATTGACTTGTTTTGTTGCCGAGTCTGATAGGCGTCTGATTGTATACACACTAGCTTCCTGACGTGTCTTCTACTGCACTTTTGTTGCTGGGAGCTAAATAATGGGGCATAAGCAGAACTGAGTGATGTTGGTTTATCTAGAATATATCCTCAAGAACACGGGCAAAATTAGGATTATCTAAATGGGATAGGTGGACCCTTTCTAAATTTACATTTATGGCATTTAGCTGACGCTTTTATCCAAAGCGACTTACAATTGTGACTGAATACATCTTGAGCAGTT
>JAOYMR010000007.1:13750407-13766931 GCA_025802075.1 Tenebrosternarchus preto | reverse complement strand
CAGACTGCGCTGCAGCTCAGCCTTGGCCTCCTGCTCCTCCTCAAACTGCTCTCTTAGCAGGTCAGAATCATGACGAGAAGACTGCACTGCATGGGCCAAGGCATTTTTAGCCTGGAAATAAAGTTGGGTACATGTTAATAAAATAACTGATTCACATTTGTCCGGTAATTGTGCACATATTTATAATTTTGCTTTGAGAAATACCTTAATTTCCTCTTCCAGTTGTCTCTTAAGGTCCTCAATCTGCTGAGTATAAGATTGCTTCCCTCTTGTCAGTTGAGAAACCAATGAATCCTTCTCTTCTAGCTGTCTGGCAAGCTCACCTGAAAAAAATGTTACAGGTTAAGTAACTGCTATAAGATGTTATACTGAACACTGAATATCGTGATTGTTAATGGTGAAGATGTAGATGGAGGACAATATAAAATGGTACTCGGTCGCTGTTTATTGTCTGTGTATTAGTGAAATAATAACAATCTATTTGTATTTGTATAACACTTTTTGAAAACAGATATACAGTAGGTATGCATTTTAGGCAGGTATTTTTTAACTGTTCATGCAGTAATTAATGCAGTAAGCTGCCATTATAATTGCCTGTTTAGTTAGCCTGTCTTATTTTCTTTCTCTTCCTCTCTCAGGTAGTGTGTGGAGTTGTTTTACAATGCAGAACAATTAAATGAGTAGTTTTTCAGTATCCATTTTTAATTTTTGTGACTTGAAAAAGTGTTTTAATATCTTGGATAGGGACACTGATATTTATACTCGGAGATTAAATGTGGCAAGTAGTGAAAAACAAAAAAAGACTAACAAAGGTGTATTCAGATGGGACTAATATTTTGAGACAACTTAGGAGTTTGAAGGAAAAGGTAAGTAACTTGGCCTGAGCAGGACAAAGAAAAACAGACCAATCCAGACAGAGATAAAATCACACAGAAGCCTTGATTTATTTATAGGTTGGCAGTAGGCTTACCATTTTCAGTCTGTAGCTTGGCTTTCTGCATTGCAAAATCATTGATTGTGCGCTGTCCTTCATCAGCTTTGGTTCTGAATTCACTCATTTGATCCTCCAGGGTTCTACACATTTTTTCCAAATTTGCCTAAAAGATTTAATACATGGTAATGTATTGGCCTTTAGGAATTTTATGTAGATATCTGTTTGTGTAGTATATGATTATCCTACCTTGGCCTTGACAATCTGTTCCATGTTGGAGACCACATCATCCAGCTCCAGCCTTAATTCACTCTTCTCTTTCTCAAGTTTCTGCTTCACTCTCTGAAGGTTGTCAATCTGCTCTCCCAGGTCAGCCACACTGTCAGCATGTTTCTTCCTCAGAGTTGCAGCAGTGGCCTCATGTTGCAGAGTGGCCTCTTCAAGATCTCTGCGCAGTTTCTGGAACTCAGCTTCTCTCTTCTTGTTCATTTCAATCTGTGCTGCAGTGGCACCACCAGCCTCCTCCAGTCTCTCACTGATCTCTTCTAGTTCTCTGGCCAAGTCCGCCCTCTGTTTCTCAACTTTGGCACGTGCAGCTCTCTCAGCCTCCAGTTCTTCCTCGAGCTCCTCAATACGAGCCTAGAATTTAAGGTAATAAATGAAGTGTGGCAAATCATAAGAAACTATTCAAATGTATAGGCATCAAATGAGGCAGTAGATTACCTGCAACTCCTTAAGTTTCTTCTGAAGTTGGGCTCCTAGTGCTTGTTCATCCTCAATCTTGCTATTAAGCTGGCTGATCTCAAAGTCTTTTCTGCAAGATGAAAATGTATGTTCCAGTTAGTTCTATGCTATTGGAAGTGTCATGGTTTAATGAAATCTGTTAGCTAAATTCTCACTTCTTCAGCCTCTCTTCCAATTGCTGTTTATCATTTTCCAGATCCATGACATTTTCTTGGGTCAACTTCAGGTCACCCTCAAGCTTTCTCTTGGCTCGCTCAAGATCCATTCGTATTTTTTTCTCTTGTTCAAGGGAGCCCTCAAGCTGAACCATGTCAGTGAAAGACACCATGTCAGTTGATTTGTGGAAGCTGTTTCACCACCTAAAATTATTTTAGTTAGAACATTTAAGGTACTCACATCATCAACTTGCTGTTCCAGCTTGGCTTTGGCCTTGCTCAGAGTGTTGACTTTGTCCTCTTCACTCTGGAGGTCATCGAGTGTTTGCTGGTGAGCTTCCTGAAGAGCTTTCTTCTCCTTGGTCAGCTTAGCAATGATTTCATCCAGGGCTGCCATTTCCTCTGTCAGGTTTTTAACCTAGGGATAATAGTTTAGAAACTTGAACATTTCAGATAATGAAACATGTCTAATGTACAAAGTTAAAAACAAAGAAACATTAACCTTGTTCTCAGTGGCATGCTTTTCTTTCTCCACTTTAGCCAGAGTAAGCTCTAGGTCATCAATGTCTTTCTTAAGCTCAGAGCATTCATCCTCAAGCTTTCTCTTCTTTGCAACCAAATCAGCATTCATTTCTTCTTCATCATCCAGTCTCTCAGTCAGCTCTTTGCATTTTGCTTCAAGCTGGATCTTGTTCTTAATTAAACCCTCACATCGCTCCTCAGCATCTGCAAGATTATCTTGCTCCTACAAGGAGTAGTTCAATCAATGTTTATAAAAACATTCACACAATTATTAAATACATTATTTATTTATGAAAAACTAAAACATCAGCATTGTTGAAGTATGATAATAGAGAACTCACAGATTGGACTTGGAGCTGCAAATCATTCTTCTCTTGGAGAAGAGTAACCATTTTCTCTTCTAATTCCTTCTTGCGGGCTTCAGATTTAGCATAAGCTTCCTTTAATTTTGTGAATTCTTCTTTCATGTTGGCCATCTCTTTTTCAGCCTCAGCTGATTTCAGCAGGGGTTTGATCTTGAAATACAGCTTCATCCAAGGCCAATTCTTGACACCCATGAAAGCACGCACATTCCACTGGATTACCAGCAAGGAATCCCTGCAGAAATTAAATTAGTGCTTATTCCTTTGGTCAGAGAAAGGATGAGAAAACACTCTTTGAAAGAGCATTTAAGCCAACCTCCTTTCTACAATCTTCTGAAATTCAATTCTTGAAAGAAGACCACGTGCCCTGGCCTGAATTCCAGTGATGATAAGGGCAAGTCGATCATCTCGCATTTCCTCAAGTTGACCAAGAAGACCAGCTTTGAAGAACACCTACACAAGGAGGAATACATAAAGCATGTCAGATTATGAGGGATGGGACTGAAAAAACTGCTGAACTGTTAGTATGTGTACCTTGGTGTGTCCCAGCTTATACTGGCTGTGGTCAATATCCAGAGAACCAAGTAGTTTCTCTGCACCTTTCTTGTTATCAATGAACTGTCCCTCAGGTATAGCAGCAGGATTCAAGATACGGTAACTGAAAAATAACAAATAGTAGGAATCTCAAATATATGACTGCTATTTGACTTTGGTGGGAAAGTAGATTTAATAACATGTAAAACTCACCGTTGTTTGAAGTCTCCATAGAGGATCCTGTTGGGGAAGCCCTTTCTACAGATTCTGATGCCCTCCAACACACCGTTACAGCGCAGTTGGTGCATGACAAGTGGATTTTCCATGGCCCCAGGAGTCTTGGTCTCATTGGGGATGATGCAGCGGACAAAGTGTGGGTGTGTGGACCTCAGGTTGGTCATCAGCTTGTTCAGATTCTCCTGTAAATGTCATCATAAGGTGTATTACATTTAAATACTACGGTTGTATTAGGAGAGATAAGATGAATTACTACAGGATGTGAAAGTCTCACCCTGTGTAGCGCAGACACGGTCTGAAATGACGAACCCTTTTTTTTGCCTCCACCTTTACCACCCTTACCACCAGATTCCGCAGCTATATGAAACAGAGTGGTTGTAATGATTGCCCTGGTTTTTAATATATTAACTTTTACACTATCCAATCAGGGATCCATTTTATAAATACTCTCACCTGAATCAGCGCCAGCATAGCCAACAAACAGTTGAGACAGCAGTTTTACTGTGGACTTCTGGTAAAGTCCTACCACAGTTTCATTGAGTGGGTCCTTGTTTTTCACCAGCCAGTTGTTGATGTTATAGTCGACAGTGCCAGCATAGTGAACCAGGGCAAAGTGAGCCTCTGGTTTACCTTTTACAATCCTGGGTTTTTGGAAGTTGGGATTCTTGCCCAAGTGGTTGTCATAAAGCTTAGCTTTGAATGTTGCATCACTGGCCTTGGGGAACATACACTCTTCTTCAAGGATGGACATGATACCCATGGGCTAAAATCCAATGAACATGTTTATGAAGTGGTTAGTGATTTTAGAGTTTTGTGTCAGGGAAATAAATTTGGTTTTAAGCCAAAACATCTTCATTTACCTTTTCTATAAGCTCAATACAGGCCTGTAAGTCCATACCAAAGTCGATGAACTCCCACTCAATACCCTCCTTCTTATACTCCTCTTGTTCCAACACAAACATGTGGTGGTTGAAGAACTGCTGCAACTTTTCATTAGTGAAGTTGATGCACAGCTGCTCAAAGGTATTGAACTATAGCAGAAATGCAGAATCATTAATAGAGGTGAGATACAGAAAGGACATTGAGTAATGCTAGTTATTATAAATAAAAATACTAGGCAAACATACATCAAAGATCTCAAATCCAGCAATATCTAGCACTCCAATGAAGTACTGGCGAGGCTGCTTGGTGTCCAGAGATTGGTTAATTCTCACAACCATCCAAAGGAACATCTTCTCATACACTGATTTTGCCAGAGCTCCAATTGCATAGTATACCTTTAAAAATAATAAATAAAAAAAACATGTTTTGAACATTGTTAAAATCTATAAAAAAAAACATTATAACACACAATATATAGAGTTGTAAGTTTTATTCACCTGCTGAACATTTTGCCCCTTTGTGACCCACTCATTTCCTACTTTGACTCTTGGGTGACACAGACCCTTAATCAGATCAGCAGAATTTAGGCCCATCAGATATGCAACTTTGTCAGCATCTGTTCAGGTCAAAAAGAGATGGTAGTATATTACACAATATAAATGTTGCCTAAAGAGTGTCTGATAGGGATCACTCTAACATTCCAATTAACACTGACCCTCAGTGCCATCGGCCTCAGCCTGCTCCTCTCTCTGCTTCTGCTTGAACTTCATGTTGCCAAAGTGCATAATGGCACCAGTGAGCTTATAGATACCGTTCTTCTCCTCCTGGGTGAAACCCAGCACGTCAAAGGCTTCCTGTTGAAGAAATATATATGTCCTCAGTTATAGCATGCATGTGACAAATATCATGAAAATAATTTTTTAAATAACATTTTGCACTCACATCAGTAGCTATAAGCTCGTCTGCATCATTAATAGAAGCCACTTGGGTCTCTCCTTGGGAGATGTAGGCGTAGTCATAGGGGTTGCTTGTAATGAGTAACATTTCTGGGAGACAAAATATTTACATATTTGACCATATTTACTGTTTATACAAGTTTGTATATACTAAAAATTCAATGCTGTGCACCAATTTCACTACCCTAAAAACCCTTAATAAAAAAGCTAATTGTGAGTTATGGAATCAAAAGTTGTGTAGAAAGGAAAATATGGAGGAAAAAAAACCTTCTGTAACACTGTAAATGTGGAAAGGATAGACCTTTTTTCCTGATTGAGCTGAAAGCTATTTACTGTAGATGTAGCTATTTACTGTACTTCTCTTAATGTGAGAACATTGTATGTACCCAGCAGTTCCGGTTTCCTCTGAGAGAGTATCTGGTAAAAGATGTGATAGTCCCTCTCAGCTTTGAGCTGAAAGGTGACACGAGACTTTTCCAGGAGATCTGGATAGGAATCAGTAGGTCAGATTTAAAATTGCAGATTTAAAGCATTAATTCATTTTTTTGTCTGCTTTGTTCAAGAAATAGTTGTACTTACAAGTTTCAATGTCAGCAGAAGACAGCTTTCCACTGACACCAAAGTGGATCCGAATAAATTTACCCTGTGGGTATTAAATATGGAAATGTTGCATATCTTGCAAATCGCAAGATATAAGTACGTTATACAAAAATATGGGTCAAACTTACAAATCGTGATGAGTTGTCATTTCTGATGGTCTTGGCATTGCCAAAAGCCTCCAGTGCAGGGTTACACTGGATGATTTGATCCTCCAGTGTACCCTATAGTAAAATCCAACATTGTCTTTATAAATTCAATGGGAAAAAATGATTGATAACAGTTTGACTTCTATGAATATGTTATGTAACCTTTTTCTCCAAAGATGGATCTTTCTTGCCAGATGTTGCTGCAATACTGGCAAAGTACTGAATCACTCTTTTGGTGTTCACAGTCTTTCCAGCACCAGATTCTCCGCTAGTGATGAGATTTGGAAGTGGAACATTTATCACAAACAATATATGTTTATTCAAACATTGTACAAACGTAGTATGTTTTATACTTACGTGATAAGGACAGACTGGTTTTCTCTGTCTGATTTAAAACAAAATGCAAAGACATTTTTGGACATGTATTGACAAGTACAAAACTGAAATAAAATATATATATATATATATTACAGTACAGAAAGGTATACCTGACAACATACCATAACTGATAATGGTATCAGAATGAATGATGATTTTTTTTTACCGTTAACTAAATACGTATTACCATTATTTAAGAAAATTATGGTGGTAGGTTCTACTTTTACACCTCAAGGTACCATGCTGTGTTTAGTTATGTGCTGAGTAACTTAATGAATACCTGCAAGCATGTACTGATAGGCGTTATCAGAGATGGAGAAGATGTGAGGAGGAGCTTCAGTCCTCTTCTTGCCCCTGTAGGCAACAACAACTTCTTGGTTGTACACTGGCAGCCACTTGTAGGGGTTGACGGTTACACAGAAGAGCCCAGAGTAGGTCTGTATAGAGAAACCTGTGGTTATTCTTTTCACATCCATTATAAATGTATAAGTGGAGAACTACAGATGTCTAACTCACGTAGATCATCCATGCTGCGTAACGCTCTTTGAGGTTAAACAGCACAGCAGGTTCATGCAGGAAGGTGAACATCGCCATGTCCTCAATTTTATCAAACTTTGGTGGGTTCTGAGGGTGAACATCAACCTCCTTGACAGTCACGGTCTGTGGACATTATGAACAAAAATGTTTCACATTTTGCAATATAGTTTTTGGTAAGAAATTCTGAAGTAATTTGACTTAACTGCACTACCACATCTATATTATACTAAAGACTGTACTAAATATCAATAGTAGTAAAGACTGTGCTAAATCTAAACCTACCATTACATGTTACCAATATAAGTTTCTTACCTTTCCAAACTCAGTGTCAACGGTAACTTTGTCACCATCTCTGCTGACAACGGAGGCTTTGACATACTCGACTTCAGGGTCCGGCACAAAGCATTCCTTCTTCATGTCAAATGGGCGAGTTTGGGCCTCCAGACGCTCCTTATCTGACTTCCGCAGGAAGGGGGCAGCAGCCCCAAACTCCTCCATTAGAGCATCTCCCATCTTTCAGGAGGACTAAAGACACATTCAGCAGTTGAAACAAGATAATCAACATAGGAATATAATAGTAATCAGATTGTTTAAATTTGATCTTAGTTCAGCCTATTCTCTTGTTCTATTTTAGAATTTGGATGACTGGTATTTGGTTATTTGGAATTTGGTTATAGAATCTAAAAACTTCTTGAACAATTAATATAAAGAGACACAGTAAGCGTACATACGTTTCTGTGATGAGTCACTCAGGCGAAATGCTGAATTGTGCTAGACCTAGACAGAAAATATATGTGTATTTATTTCTTATCCATAGACTAGTTGAACACAAAATATACTAACCCAGAATGCATGGGTTATCCTTTTTTTATCTGTTATCATTTTTATCTCATATTTTATCTCATACGTTTTAATGTCATATTCCAGACCCTTGTGTTGTATACACATATCAGTAGAATTAAAGTATGGATCCACAGTGACTTACCTTGAGGCAGGGAAGTGTGTTGTTAGAGCATAGCCCAGTAGCCCTTTATATAGGGGGCTGAATAAAAGCAGAATCTGAAGAACGTGGGAGGTGGTGACATTGACATACTGTATTTGGTAAGGAGTATATGGCCATTAGGGATGACTGAGAACATCTAAGGCAATAAGAGAGCAACTGGCTGTGGTTATGAGAATAAAAACTAACCTCATGTATGTAAAATACATATACAAATGTTATTATTTATATTTAGTTTATTAGGTGTCCAGAAATGTTTTGCCACAAGGTTTTCTTTAATGAAGAGACACCTGTAAGTGGATGAAAGTCAGTGGGATATTTTTAGCCTACTATTCAGAGCAATTTATATCCTGCAGTCCTTTTCATTTATATTGTAAAGACAAGGAACATTTTTGCCTGTCATCTGTCACATGATTTGGGAGAGGTGCCAGAATGGCCATCTAGATCTGAGTGTCCCACACAAGCTGTCCTTCTCAATCAGTGTGAGACACTCGCTAAGAATTTCACAGGTTTATCTTTGTGCTCAAGGATAATGGCAAGGAAACAATGCAGTGCAAACAAGATGTAACTGAGAACAACGGAACTCCCAGTAGACACTTCTGAAGGTGACAATGGAAAGCCATATCATGGTGAACTTCTGTCTGGTGTCCAAGAAAAGTGTGCAGCACATGCTATCTGTCAGCTGTGTCTGTTCTTATATGCATGTAGATCTTTATATCTTTAAGAATGAAGGATTGTGCTTTACTACATCTTAGCTATATGTTTTTTGTGCAGTCAAACTTAAGAAAAACTTAAAAAAAAAAAAAAATCTTTAAAAACTCAAAATTTTGCTATTTGCTATCTTCTTTTTATTATGAATATGTTTTTTGCCAGCTTTCCTGTTGTTGTTTTTTTTTTGTTTAAATTAAATTTTGTTATTAATTTTGTTATTAAACTGATTTGTGAGAATCCCACATACACTTAAATTAGTGTCTTACTCAAATCGTTTTCCAACCTTGTACTCTAATATTATAGATTACTGTCCTGGCTATGCGTGAACTTTGTGTGTATGTTTTAGTGCATCACTAGCAGTTATTTCTTACAATGCACATGGGTGCTGGGGAGAGTCTCATATCCATACATGTTTAGAATTGGGTTTCTTTGCTAATTAATTCTTTGTAGTGTTAAATTTACACATGCAGTGGTTCAGTGTTCATGAGCAATAGCAAACCATTGTGTTTGGCATGGTTGGTATTCTCTTGAGCATATATGTGAACCAAGTCAAGGTAACCACCTTAACCCAAGATGTTTTTGAGGATATGGTTACAGTATTATTGCTGCAGTAGCATGATTTGTGTCCATCTCGCACCTAAGAACCTTTGTGCCAGTTCAGGTTTACTTTGACCTCTGTGTACCTTAACTGCCTTGCTCTCTCTCTTCAAACACCTTACTTAGTCTTAGCACTTGGTACAGTTTATTCTAGGCTCCCTTGTTCTTTATGGAGTCCCATTCTCAGCTGTTTGATTGACGTGGATTATCATCATACTGGAGCATGGGTTGAAGAAATAGTGGTACCTTACCACTAGCTCCCTCTGTGTTGAAAGCTGCAACCTGAGCCTCCTTTTGTCATATACTGCACTATAATTAGCATATTCTTGCATCTGTCATGAACAAAAGGTTAAAGAGAACCAGTATTGTATCCCTGTCAGTGTTTCTAATACTGCACTGGTGCAAGCAGATACATTTTACTGTAAACAATACTAACATGAAGTCTAATAGAAAACAAGTGTTTATTTTAATAAAGTCATCTCTTAATTTTATTGAAATAATTTTTACTTTTGCATTAAGCAGTTAGATTTTAAAAGGGTTAATATTTTGGAAAAGTTTATCCCCAGTGAGGCCAGAGCTGTCCCTGACCTTATTCATTGACTCTAGGTGAGATAGATGATTTCATTAGTCACTGTAGTTCAGTGCGTAATGAAGTGCAAATGTCTGAAGATGACCCTTTGGCTGTCTTGACTGAAGTAACCATGAATAGTGTCAGAGGAGTGTCACATTTTGCATTGTTTTGCTTTGTAATCAATTGTCTGACATTGATTACTCATTTTGGCCACAGTGATGTCTGACAGGAGCTTCCATGTTGTGCAGAGGCAGGTTATCAGTAAAGGTTAGAGTAGTTTGTCAAGCATTTCAGGTACTTCACTTGGTCTTGGTAGTTTACTACCCATCTTAGCCATGATCTTCTGTGTTAGGACAGCAGCTATTGAGCTTGGTGCATTGGTTCATTGGGTCTTGGTTCCAAATTTTGGGGTGTGGGGATGATATCTTTCCTATGACCTGTTGGAGCACTTGCTGCTTGCAGATGTTGGAACAGTAAGCTACAAGTTATGTTGGTGTTACTCTAGATGTTGAATATCGAAGAATCCATAGATCCCGCATTCTCTGCATATACCCTCTCTCACTGGGGTTGTGAAGTTATCATTCCAACATTTCTCTATTCTCCGCCCTTGTCCATGATTGTCTTTTGACGATCATGGACTGGATTAATTGTCTTTTGATCCAGTAGCCCACTTTTCATCAGATCACTTTGGTTCCCCAGCATCTGACTCAGAACTTGTTGACCTGGGCAACGTCACAGTCTGGGCGACTCTCTTGCATTTGTGACTTTCTTGCACTCTCATTGCTAATGAGGTAGGCAGGTAGCATAAAGGTCCTTGCCTAAGGACCACACTGGAGACAAACTCCTGACCTCTGACCTTCTATACCGAAGTCAGTGTGGAGTAACCCTCGTTTATGTAAACCAACTATGTGCTAAAGTCTGATGTCTCTGTTGTTGTCTTAGACAAGTATCAGGGATGAGAGGTGAAAGTCTGACAGGTGGGATCTGCACTTGTTTTTTTTTTCACCCCACCCCTCCCCTCCTCTTTGTAGCTGACAGCTCTTTACAAATTCATTTAATGAACAAACATTAAAGTTCATCTCTTACATTGCTAAAGAAACAACTTTTTTCTTTCCTGTATTATTTTTTTTAGCCTTCTCTAGTTTACAAAACCATTATTAATCTAGCAAAGCACATAATCTGTACTTGCTTTCTTCAATCCATGTGAAGCCTGCCAAATCATCATTACAGACTACCAGCCATGAAGTCCAGTCTGTCAACAAACCTGAATGCTAGGCCTTCTGTATTGCCATGCAACCAATCAACTGGTAAACTGTACGACATTTTGCATAGCAGCACTACTGATGGAGCCCACAGACACGCCACTGTTCCTTAACCAGCATTTTATACTAACCTTTATATTTATTTTTTAAAAAACTAAATTTAAGATACACAGCCATATATGATGACCTTTTGTTGATATTATGTATCTGTGAACTTTATCAATACTAGAATACAGTAGCATGTGGTACTGGTGTAATCTGCAGTCTGAATATACAATCTCAAATCACAAGGAATGACCTTTCTTACAACATCTAATGCATCACCGGATCTATAACATGATATTAAAGAATAATAGTTGATATAAAAGAAATGGCCTATTAAAAGATATGTGTTTATCTTGGTTGTATGTGTAGACCTTGATGTCTGCTGCTATGAAATGTCATGAAGTGACATATGTATATGGCATTATTTTCTTCCTTTTGTCCTTGAGGACGAAGATAACTCTGTGAAATTCCTCCTGAGTGCCTTGCTGTGATTGAGAAGAGCAGCTTTGTGTGCAGCTTCTGCAGCAGATGGTCTGTTCATGAAGGTCCCACATAAATCTTTGCACCTTCTCACTAATGAATTCTGGTACCCTTTTCAGACTTGCAGACTACTTAAGTTACGTGGGCTATTGAGGGAAAATAACATTTTGGTGAGGACACAGACATGCCCCAGACAATGGTCAAATCATAAGTGTCTTCACACGTCAGAATACATTATCTAGCAAGGTATATTGTCCCTACTAGCTAAATAAATAAATGAATATACAAACATAGCAAAGTTAAGGAACAGAAATATGTATATTTTCGGCAGTTAAAAAGCATTGTTTTAAAGTATATTTTAAACTGTTTCCCCACAGAATAATATGATCATAATGCATTGACATATAAGCAAGTAACATTCCACAAACAAGTCACATACAGTAACTGTATCTGTTACAGTATCTGGGATACCCAACAAAGACAGTATGTTCTGTGGCACTCAGTGGAAAACTGATCTTAATATAATTACACTGTGCTTTCTTAAGTGATCCATTTATTACTCCCTCCCTTTCCTCAGCTGTTCGATGCTGACTCCTCCTTTAATACGTAATAATAATAAACACCATAGAGTTGGCCACCATGTGGCCTCAGCACTTGGCACATAACTGCCTCCCTATGATCCTACAATCGTTTCTCTAGCACACTGACTATAGATTTTCAAATTATTGTCTCTTAAACCCTCGACTTCACACAGAAATATTGAGACTGGTAAGTTAGTAATTGTTGTTATGCAAATATGTTTTGCGCATGTAAGAGTGTCAAATATTATTTAGTGATATAGAAAAAAAGGAAATTATTATAGTTTTTACTGACTGAAGATAAATTAATATCTGATTCTGGTAGTTATGTTGTATGTACGTTGTAAGGCATTTATACAGTCAAATACTATGTTTATGTATCATTATACATTTTTTATATATCTTTAAATGTATTAAGACATGAGAATATAAAGCCTAAAAGATTTAAAATATTTTTAATGCATTTTTAATGTTTTTTTAATGTTTTTTTTTTTTCCCCATGGGTCATATTCCAGATTTAGAAGGTGAGGGGATTTGATTGTGTTTAGGACAAGTCAGGGATTTTTGTTTGTAGCATCTTTAAATTGTAACTGTAATCAAAATGCATTACCAAACCATACTGTTATGCCTCTAGAAAGAACTCTCTTGATCAGACCACAGTAGAATTTTAATAAAGGCATTTTGTTTGCCTCATTTTTTAAGGTGGAAATAGAGGGAACAGAAGCAATGTTGTGTCTGTTCAGTAATAGCAGTGAAGTTTGCATACAAGTTGAAATGTGTAGACCCAGGATCTTGATGAGTTAACATGCTGCACTCCCGTACTGTTGATGAAAATTGGCTAGAGTAGAGGTGATTTCCTCCTAAAAACCAGAATCAACTTTTTTTTTTTGTGGTGTTAAAAACCAAGTCATTCCCCTTCACATACCGAAACAACAGACCTGTTGATATGAAGACTCGACAAGCCCAGGGCATGGATGTCATCTGCAAATGTAATGGTCAGGTTATTATTATGAACAGATGTATGTATAGAGTGAAAACAATTTGGGGCTTAGAGACCGTCCCTTGAGGAGTATGAGTACTGACCGTTAATTGAGCAGAATCTACTCCTAACTCTCACCCCCTATGATGTGGTAGAAAGTCCAAGATCCAGTTACAAGTGGGAGTGGGCAGACCAAGGTCAGCTAGTTACCTTAACAGCTTGAAGGGTATAACTTTGTAATCTGGCTGAGCACCATTGCCTGTTGTACCATGTATGACTGTCTTTTGCCAATTCCCATCAACCATCTAAGCTTCTCCATCATGCCACTTTTGTGGAAAGTGCATCAAGCTTTGCTTTCTATGAGATACATGATACCAACATACTCACAACAGCCTTTTTTAAAGCCAGTATTGTATCCAACCATGTTTGATGCCATGTTTGAAGGTGTTTAAATGATCAGTACAATCTGCACTGTACAAGCACAGCATGGCTATTTCCCGTGTAAAATGAGACCAAAATGGCTATTTTGCGACTGGATTGCAAACCATGCAATAAGAAAATCATTAGTATTTCCATTGGGCAAGCATCTGCAGTTAATAGTCCAATTTTTGATGTACCTGAGCAAGCTAGTTGTTACTTATTAAATGCATTGTTGTTGTTGTTGTTGTTGTTTGGTATATTTTGCCATGCCTTGCAATTGCCTCTCATATTTCAAATATTATATTTTACTTGGTTCTTTATGCTTTTTAGAGACTGAACCTTTACTCCACTACACCTAAAAGAGATGGATGCTGCTATTGAATCTGTTACATTTGTCAACATAACAAGTTACTTTGGTATGTTCATAAAGTATGAAGAGTAAATCGAGAGGTTAATTACACTTTGTCTTTAATATCTGGTTAAAATAAGAGCAGATGTTTGAATAGAAAAGCATTACTGTCTGTCATAAGAAAACCCACATTAATCCTATTTCATAATCATTTTACATCAATCCTTTGGTATACAAGTCTTGCTTTTGTTAAGATGAACTCGATTTTAATGATACTTTAATATTTCGGTAGGTAGTAAACTTTATTGCAAGCATCTTAATTCAGAGTATTTTTTAAAGCTTGATTTTCACTTTTAATAATATATTTTTATTATAATATTATTTCTGCTTTCACTTAGTATTATTATATATGTATTTTTGTTTGTTTATTAGGAAGTTCAGTTGTTGTTTCAAGTGATTACATTTTAGATTACATTGTATTTTCCTTCTGAATAAGAAACAATACAAATATTTATTTTAGTGATTTATTCTAATGATCCTTCTACTTCAGTATTGTACTTTATTATAATCATTATACTTAGTCTATGTAATAAAATAACGTGGGTGTTTTTGTGGGGTAAATGTGGCTCTAGCAGTATTAGGACCAGCAATAATAATGTAAGGACATAAAGTTCTATGTAAGGACATGTAAGGACAGCTCAGAGTCAAATAAAGGCCACAAACTATTGACATTGTTATGTAATGTGTAGTGAAAGCGGAAAAATATTCTAAGTCTTACTGATAATGCAAACAGTATGAGAGAGAGTTCAGTTTCAGACTGACTTTATTTGTCTACAGGCACACAAATCATGGAGAAGCTGTATTTTTGAAGGAGTTTCATGTGAGAGTTTCACTCTTCATCATGTCCTTTCTGTAAGAAAAAAGGAAAAAACAAAATGGTAAATGTCTTGGATTTATTTATTTAAACTAGTTTTTTCTTTTTAACATTATTTCAGCATGCTATAAATCACTTGATTTATTTTTGTTGAATAATCAAATAAATGAAGAATGTTAACAATTATTCTAATTTCTACTTGTTTTAATACTATTATGAATTTGTTGTAACAGATTTGTTTGTTGATTTGGATCAATCAACTAGCAAACTCCTGCAGAGAATATTGCTAAGACCATCCCGTTTTTACATCCATCCATGCATTTGCATTCAAAACACACATTAACATTGAACTGGAGGGTGCTGCAAGTTACATGTTGTGCAACACACAGTGCCACGATGAATATATTTTCATTAAATTCGTCACCATTTCGGTGCTTTAAATTGTTGAGAAAAAGACAGAAATACAGTGTTTACTATCACACATCCCGTTAAGCAGTGTACCATTATGTCAGTCAAACGTAGTTCCATTGTAATTAAATGTTTATAACCATATGACATAATATGAAATAATATTGAGATATTATATTCATTGCTAATATATTTGGTGTGTTGCAAAATCAATTACAGAAATTCCCCAATGGTGAAATGCAGATTCCAGATGATATGAATGTAACCAGCAGATGGCAGAGCTCTGCACTTTACCTCTCTAATGCAGTTACTTCTTATAAGCCACTCACCTTGGAGCTTATATCACGACTCTTGGCCCTCAGTTTGTTGACCTGAGACTCAGCAATATCAGCCCTCTCCTCTGCCTCATCCAGTTCGTGCTGCAGCTTGCGGAACTTGCCCAGATGCACATTGGCCTGCTCCTCCTGTAGAATGAGGAAAGAACATGGGGAAGGCAAATTATAAGGACACTAGAAAGGAAACGATCTAGGCAAATTAGAAAAGTCTAACAGAGTTATAGAATGATTAAATTGTTGCTTACAGCCTCCTCTGCAGTTCTCTTGTAAGACTTGACTTTCAGCTGCAATTTGTCTACCAGGTCCTGCAGACGTGCAAGATTCTTGCGGTCCTCCTCAGTCTATGAAGGAAAACATTTAAGTTAAAATGTAAAACAGACAAGATGTTTTTTTGATTGTTTGTTTTTTACAGTTACCTTTTTTTACTTTGTAATGCAAATTTGTTCTGCAATAATTATTGCCACTTTTAGAAAACAAAAATCATTATAAATTTTAATTATAACAAACAAATTTTCATTATGTTTAATGTTTTCAATGTTTAATTGCTTAGTAATTATAGTACATATATATATATATATATATATTTTTTTTTTACCTGGTAAAGGAGTTCCTTGATGCGTCTCTCATATTTACGAATACCCTTCACAGACTCACTGGACTTTCTCTGTTCCAGCTCCACCTCATTTTCAAGCTCTCTCACCTGTAAGAAAAAGTAAATAAATACAAATATATATATATATATATATATATATATAATGCTACTTACTACTATAATGATTTTACTCAAGTCTAACCTATAGTAATATAGATTATTTATTTCTAACCTTCTAGAAATAAGAAGAAATCTATTGTAGTTACTCACCCTGGCCTCTAGTTTCTGGACCTGTTTCTTTCCACCCTTCATGGCGATTTGCTCAGCTTCATCCAGACG
>JAOYMR010000007.1:13678460-13693411 GCA_025802075.1 Tenebrosternarchus preto | reverse complement strand
GATGAATGGTAATGTATGTACTAATGGTGATGATGAATGGTAATGTCTGTACTAATGGTGATGATGAATGGTAATGTATGTACTAATGGTGATGATGAATGGTAATGTCTGTACTAATGGTGATGATGAATGGTAATGTATGTACTAATGGTGATGATGAATGGTAATGTCTGTACTAATGGTGATGATGAATGGTAATGTATGTACTAATGGTGATGATGAATGGTAATGTCTGTACTAATGGTGATGATGAATGGTAATGTCTGTACTAATTCACTCATGCTTAAACCTCAGCAAAACACTCATAATGTCAGAGTTAAGGCTTGGAAGTTCAGCAGTCATTCCTTCTTTTGTGAAAAATCAAACAGGACAAAAATATACACCCACAAACAGGCTACAGCTGGGGATGGGTGCACTTATAAATATTATAAATATCTTACAAATATTACAAATAAAATGCACAAATAAGATAAGCATCCCTAGTAAAGTGGCCAGTGAGTATACCAGAGGTACACTCATATAGAATAAATACATAATTCATCGTTAATTGTATAATCAACCACATGTTAAAACTCTACAAAAACCATATATTGTTACTGTACTTAACTCTACAGATTATTACATTCCTTCATTACCCTAAATTTAAGACTATATTTGGCATTCAGCTGTGTCAGGTGCTCAATTTGCTTTCTGCAGCACAGTCTTGCAACCAACAGATAAAATTAGCAATAACTAACTACCTTAGAATAATACTGTTTTTTTTTTTTATTGTGCTCAACAAGAAAAAAATTGACACTGCGAGCATTCTCGCTATTGTTCAGGTAAGACCATTGCTCTGTTCTGCCACATGATGGAGACATTGTGTCTTTACAACGTGGATACCAACAAAGGCTTCTCAGATTTCATAAAAAGACTAGTGAGTATTATTTTACAAAACTCCTTTCACTAATTTCAAAATAGACATCACTGTTAACATCATTGGCACTTACACTCCATTAGTCCAAGCAAGATGAGAGATGCAAGTCCTGTCATGGTCATGGCCAACAGGAGGATTCCACGGCGGCCACACCTGTCAACTGTTGCCCAGAGCAACAGCCAAGCACCTCCTCCTGCACAAACAGACAGCAGGTACGTCCAGTAGAAGCTGGGAGCTGTGCCTCTGACATCACCCCTGAACGAACTGTAGCAGTGACTAATGCCATGAGAGATGAACCTAAGAAAGTGAGGAAGATGAGAAAAGGATGAGAATAAGATTCAGTTCTTATTAAGTCAATTAACTCAGGAGTGCGGTTTTGATGTATAAACCTTAACAGACTATTGTAGTGTGTAGCACAAAACATCACTGTAGTGGTGGAATTATATGTATGATATTAATATTGTGTGGTTCTTATTTGCATTTCTTAGTTTGATGTGTATTTGGCTGTAACAAACATTTTCATCTTAATGACTAAACACATCAAAAAGAAATTTAAAGAAATTAGTGATCTTAAAAATTTATCAAAGGGACAATGTAAAATAAATAAGTAATGTAAAATAAATAATTATTCAGTTATTTTCACATATCTTTAAATATTTTGCTTAATTCAGTATACAGTGTTATATGTGTACTTTTAGCTTTAGCATGTCACCATGAAATTCAACTTCAGTATTTACATAGTATTTCTAAAAGGAATGGAACACAGGATAAGTGCTCTCATTCAGGTTTAGTCTGTAGAGTCAAAGGATCACTCCATTGTCTGTTTGTGAATACTTTGTTTTTAAAAGAAGTCACTCTCTCTTATTTTCAAGACCAGAAGAACTGTTTTAAAAATATTACTTGAAAAGGCCCACTTACGAGGTGAACCCCAGAACACAAATGTTTTTCCAGATGTTTCTGCTGTGCAGTAGTTCTGGGAAGGACAGATGGGGACGCCCAGAAGATGGTGCGTCTGGCTCCAGCTCTACAGGGACAGTATAAGAACTGATGTATCACTTTGTCAGAACAGTCGTGTTCACTTTTCATAGGGCCCACTAAATCAGGTACACCCATACTGCCATTGTTAACCTCACACCAAACTCACGAAAATGACATGTTTGAGATTCCGCTGCACTAGAACAAATATGCTGAGAATGAATCTGCAAACATTCCATAACTTTCAAGCGACCTCAGTGTTTTAAAGTTGTGAACCACAAGTTCACACCTGGTGGCAAGGAGGAAACCACTGGTGAACGAACCTGTGAAACTATCATCATCTCTTTGTCGGTCACTGCGTTCACTGAAGGAATTCATGTCCCCTGTCCTGTCTGAGAGCAAGAGCCAGCGGGGAGACTCTGGAAAGACACCTGGTATACTGAGGACAAAGACAGAGACTTTTTGTGAGTTTAACATCATAACTGAACCGAACAAGTGGCATGTGTACAAAACTGCTCCAGCAGTGGAGCCTGAAGGCTGTAGGAGGCAGTGCACAGCTCCAGACAGGTGCTAATGGGCACTGGCTCAAGCTAATATTATGCTTCTCAGAGAATTTTGGATCAATATGTTTTAATGATTGAGGATACAGTCAATTTGAATATGTGAAGCAACAACTGCTGTATTAACTACATACCTATAGTTGCTGTGACAATACCTTAAATAGCCAGTGTTCTGTCATCTTATTTGAACTACTAAACTACAAACTGCTCAAACATCATTGCAAAAGTGTAGAGGCATGGTATCTCCTCACCCATAACAGAGGAACAGAGAAAGTGGGGCAGCTCCAGTTCCTAACAGGCCTCTCCACGACTGGCAACCAAGAGCTACACCTAGCAATAAGAGCTCCCCGGCAACCGTTGTCAGGCCTGCGATCATAGTGACCACTAGTCGTAGTGAAGGGTCACACAGTTCCAAACCTTTCAGTAACAAACGAGACAATACATGTTACACATATCCTTAGAAAAAGTAACATATATATTTATACACATCAGACAACATTCTGTTCTCATTTGATAAATGTCATGTAAAATATCTATATTTTCCACCAATACATTCTACTTACGTGTGATATACAAGGTGAGGTAGACCCCAGCACTGGCTGTAGCCAGACAGAATCGCATGGCAATGAAGATAGGTGGTGAGGGAGAGACACATACCAGCGTGCCAAAAACCACCGACAGTGTCAGAGAGGTAAGAAGAGTCTTTTGCCTCCCCAGTCTGCAGAGTGGACAAAACAATAATCATAGGCTACACTAGGACATTTACCCAAACTTTTGGAAAAATAATGTTACCTTATAATTTAGAGAAAACACATGCTATTATAAGTTAGTATACCACAAAAGCAGGGATATAAAATTCCTGTGTAGATGCCTATGTATACATGGTAATTAAATATTTCTATTTTTTTACAGTACGTTTAAAGCACAAATCTGAATCAGCACTTGTCTCTCTGCTAAATCTATGTCTTACCGGTCTGCAGCATAGCCAATACCCAGACAGCCAGTGAGGACGCCCAGTATGAAGCACACTTCCTCCACTGGGACCAGCCAGTACTGAGTGCACACCAGATCCCACTGTCAAGACAGAAGTCAATTAGACAGTAAGTGAAGTAATGGGCGGAATCAGAGGACGGAATAATGCAGTACTACTTTAAGCAGCTATTGCACTGTTTTAATTTAAAAACCCTGAAGAGAAAGAAATACTGTATGAAAAAAAAAGACTGGAAATATTTTCTACCAGGTAGCTCCATTCAGTATAACAGCCACATTACTAGTCTTTAGAATACTTTCAGTGATTGATTGCAGACTGAAGCCATTGTAAAGGGTAGTATTACAATGATACACAAGCCACTGTAAAGAGCAGAATTACAATGACACACAAAATCTCAAAACTCTGTCAGGAAGCTGCTGCTAACATTGAACTGTATTTATGACATTTCACAGAGCTATTGTATATCATTCCATTTATTCATTCCAGGGCCCTGAGCACTGTAATCCATTACAGCAGATTCAACCAGGACAACTGCATAGATGTTTGAGACAAACAGTAAAAATGCAAGGCATGTGGAAAGGTTGGGTTAGAAACTATTTTTTCAACTCCCTGAAATAACAATGGTATGGCGTATTTCGCACATTTATTTCAACCGTTTCTTAAAAACAAACAGCACGTTATGTTGGTATTTATTCAAAGGCCTAATACTACAAACTGATGTCAAGGGGGGATAATTAAATAATTAAAATAAAATGGTCTAAAATGGTTCAATATTTGGCACAGACACAGTGCAGTTTTACTTCAACGCATTACTTCAAGCTTCTTAAGTGGTTGCTAAGCAATGAGTAAAACAAATGATCTTCAAGTCCGAACCCATACCAGCTGAGGTAATCGCTTTATACTTAAACGTGGTAAACAGTGGAAGCAATGCAGTAGAAATATGGAAAAGTCTAGGGTCTTGAGGTTTTTTTTGTTGTTGTAATATACAGTCCACTGTATATACTATTACATATTCTAAATTAATTACTATTTTATTACATTTTTAACACCACTGGAAGCATGTGAGATCTCAAAAATACTGTACAATGATCACAGCAGTGAATTCCAGTCGGAAAACCTTTCCAAGGTGCAAACAAATACCTTGGACACACACCCACTTATATTAGGCCTACTGCACACCTCACATGAGCTGTTTGTGCGCTCTGCTGTGTTAGCTTCAGTTGGTCCATTCTTTTACAGTTCATGCACAAAGCAGAGCTGTGCACTGTGTATTTTACTAGGCTTTCTAACCAACTCTGAGTGGGCCAGAGATTAGCAGCAGTTATATAGAAAGCCCTAAAAAAAAAGATGGCATGGAAAACACATGCACGGCCCTTAATTTGGTTACCCAAGTTAGGAGTGAGGAAATACAGAGAACACTTCCACATCCCACTGAGTGTGAAACATTTCAGCCATACAGCATATCACTGCTACAGAAGAAGCACGTGCTTTGGTACAGTGGCTGAATAAAAGCACAGACGATATTATCCAGTTTGACAAATATATTGAAAGGTGTAACCAACACACAGGGAGGATATTACAAAAGCTGAAGTATGCGTTTCAAGTGATTTATTTTAGGCATTTGAAGCTTAGCTTTTGCACAAACTAAGCTCCCCCAGAGCAAGTGCAAATTACAAATAGCTTTAGATGCAAAATAAAATAAATACAAAAAGAAATAATTCTGATTGAAATTGAGGAAGTTTTACTTAAAAATAATACTGTAATATTTTTGCCCCCACTTCATGGTTCATGGTTTTAACAGTTATCATCCTGCTTATATTCAAGGAACACCATAACTTGAAACTTAAAAACAAATGACTTGAAATACAAATGACTGGCATATAATACAGGAGTATGGGCTGGAGGTTCCAAGGTTTACATGAGATACTCCCCCAAAGATAGTGGATAATGACCAAGCTAAGTTCCTGTGGGACTTCTAGGCTGGGCAAAATGGTACTGGCTAACCAATCAGACAAAACAGTTGTGGACAAACAGCAGAGTGAGAGATGTAGCAAGTGACTGCAACATCAGGAACATTGAACAGGAAAAACCTGGAGGAATACCAAGAGCTGAAGGCAGAGCTAGACAATATGTGGAATGTGAAGACAATAGCGGTTCCCATATTAGTCAGAGCACTAGGGACTGTGACCCCCAAACTGGTAGAGTGGCTCATCCGAGATCTACATCCAGAAGAAAAGCTAAACTAATACACAGGACCTTCAAGCTCCAGGCCTCTGGTAGAGGATCTGAGCTTAAAGGACAAAGACTGCCCAGAAGGGCTAGTGGGGAATTGTTATATTTATATAAAAAATATAAAAATATATATTAAATGATAGATAGATAGATAGATAGATAGATAGATAGATAGATAGATAGATAGATAGATAGAATGTGTTTCAAAGTATTTTACTGGATGTGCACAAAATACCTGTAGTATGGGAACAAAATTAAAACACCTTGAAGCAGCAAAACATCTTGAAGGACCAAATATGCATGTTGGCAAAAAAAAATAAAAAATACCAGCTGGCCTACCTCAGTGACAATGTTATTCCTCAGGCCTTCTGTGACGTTGTAGTCCCACCCATCTTGACAGTCCACCACACCAGACTGGGTGCCATTGACAATCATGTACTGCGTGCACTGAGAGAGTGCTCGATGCTCACCCTCCCTGTTGCCCTTCTCCCAGGGCAGTGAGGCATTGAGCACCTCGGGCGTAGGGAGGAGTCCCGGAAGGGAGCAGTGGTGAGGTGATGCCAAGGTTAGAAGGGGGTCAGAGGAGAGCAGGAAAGCCAAGAAGAGGTTGGGCAAGATGGAGAGGGCAATGAAAAGCCTCTGCTTTTTCCTTCCCAGGGCCAAGACCATCACCTCACCCGTAGGGGGCAAAGAGGGAGGCAGCGGGAGTGAAGACGGGGCAGGAGATGATGGGGTTGGGGAGGAGGGCAGGGATGGTGCAGGTGGAGCACAGGAGCAAGGGGAGGCAACAGGTGAGGAGTGTGACGTCATGGTTCTGAGAGGCCACAGAAATGCTGCCTGTCTGGTGGTAAAGACTCCAGTGGTTCTCACCCTGTTTTGGATATCTCCTCTAGGCTAAATATTGGTTTAAGAGTGAGGGAGAGAGGGAGAGAAATATAGACTTTTGATCTATCTCTCCCTCCCTCTCTTCCTCTGAACACTCTCCCTCCCTCTCTTCCTCTGAACAACCTTTAAGAGAAAAAAAATTAAACAATCTGTGAATACATCAAATAAAAAAAAACAGCATGAAAACAGTTATTACATCTAAAGAACTATTGTATTACGTTGTCTATGCCATTAAATCAAATCTACATGATATATGTTGTTACAGCATCTAATGCTATCAGTTAACCTCATCTGTACTCAGTCAACCTCGTCTCATGACATAGTCATAACCCCATGCAATATCCCCCCTGCACTGTGGATACTGGCACTCTCGCCTCTTTCAATTAAGAGTTCATACTCTGCAATGCAATAGGCCTCTGCTTAGCCACTGTCAGTCAGACCAAATTAACTTGAATTCTGATTACTTCTGCTGTTGGAATTAACCTTAGGGAAAGCGGTATCTTATAAAGTACATCGTTAAAGAGCTGTTTAATTATTCCCATGTTTCAAATATTCTAAGTGTATTTATTTTCAGGGGAAGAAGTTGCTTGGTTTACCGTAAATAGCGCTGCGATAAGAACAGCAGTATGTAAAAATTCCAGCTTTACATAAGATAGAGCTGGGGGAAAGTACTACATGGAGGCTGCACATCAAAGCGCATCCTCTAAATGTAGCTTTACACACTGGGAATTGCATGCGCTGCCCACTGTTGAAATAACTGACCCGAGATGACGTATCCCACACTGACACGAACACCCACCAGCCAAACATTGTAAACACTGCTGTAATCCCTACACGAATGTTTTTAATTCTAATAAACGAAGTTAAACATGTAAAAAGACTTACCCCCGTTTTGAGCTGGTTGTCAGTGAGTGTGTCCTTCAAATATGACTTGTCTGTGAAAGTGTTAAGAAAGCGGCACCATGAAGAATAACAGTCACTGATAAATTTAGGAGAGCTCGACTATAACCGAGACCATGTACTGCGCACTACCTTCCCTGTCACTGCGTCTACCACCAGGCTTCGACTACTCTGTTCTTCATGAAAATCTACTTTGACAGCATGTTCGGAAAATTATGTTGACCCTTGAAAATTAAATGGTGTGACCCGCAGTGGTTAACTATATCACAGAAGTAGTCCACCATAAGAAATAGTCTTCATCGAAACAAAAGCTGACGTGCTACTTCTGCTGTTGCTGTTATTCAACGCTGTCGTCTGACCCGAGTTTATGTCTGCTGACATAAAATACAGACATTAAACAAATGATCATTCCAGATAGAGCCGCCTTAAAGGGGACGGTCACGGAATAACCGGTTTCTCCGGGACAAAAGGAGGGCGGAAAACTGCAACGAAACAACCTCCGGAAAAGGCAGCCAATGTCGTAAAACATCGGATGCATTCGTTATACAATATTTCTTGCGAGAACTGCAACTTCAGTGAAGGACCACTAGATGGAGTTATACATCATGAATTAAAATAAATTAATTCAGTCCACATACGGATGGATTTTAATTACGTATTGTCTGTTTTTTAGTTACATTTTATTCTCTCACTATTTTGACGGGGTTGGGACTGCAAGGTTAAATGATATGCAAACTGAATGTGAAAATTGAATGTTAGTGGCATTTAGCTATCACAAGCCTTACAGGTATCACTGTACTGATTATCCAAGTTTTCTAAAATCCTGCTTTTTGAATGGTGCTTGTTCAAAAATCACTTACACTGGTTTCTGATTTTATGGAGAGCGTGCTATCAGGCCAGTTTGCTAATGTGGTGCTTTTTCACACACCATTTTCACACCAGGCATAGCTTACATTTCTGTACATTTTTCTGTAAATATTTATAAAGTATATGATTTCACTTGGATTTAATCATTCCCACATACTTTAGTGCTCGCCTGCTCACGCATCCACTTCGATTCTTGATAATTAGCTAAAGAGCTGAATCAAGCACGTTAGGGAAAACTCTAAATTGTAAATCTCTATGACCTTCCAGGACTAGAAATGTGCAGGCCAATATCTACTGCGCAACAGTTATTTTGATCCCATTGTGTACTGTTTAAACATAATAACAAAATTAAGTTTATTTTTATCATTATAACAGTCTTTTAAGAAAATTATAAATGAAAGTCATTTTGAGAGGGTGAGTCTTAGACTGTATTCAATTCTGTGATCATATTTAGCTTTGTTAAAATTACCAGATAAAATGTATTGGGCTTTTGATTAGACCATCTCATTTACCATTGGGTGTTGAGTAAGATGGACCTGAGGTGAAACACTAGCTTTCCTAATCCTGTGGCCATATTTCAGGCTGGGAACCACATATTGCTACATAGAGACTCACAGCATTGTTACAACACACAAACATTCAAGCACAAAGAAATTTCAACATGCATTCACAAGGATAATCCTAAGTATAATGTCAATAAGTTTAATGTTGTTGTTTTTTTTTTTTTTAATCAAAATCCCTCATTCTTGGTCACTGGTTTCTCTTCCTATGTTGCTACCATGTTCACTCTGTTAAGAAGAGACTCTGCCAATTTAATGTAAAAAATGCACTCAGTAAAAACCACACGTCTACTTCCACTTGTTCTCACTGTGCCTTCTGCGTCACTGCAAGCAGAAGATGCACACGGCATACAGAGGGCATAACGCACCAAAAGTGGGAAGTGGACAGACTTGAGTTTTATGCTACTGAAATGCAGGTTTATGTATGTGTGTGATTGTGTGTGTGTGTGTGTGTGTGTGCGTGTGTGCGCATCCGTGTTCACTTTTCACAACAAGTTGATGCCAAGGTGTGAGAACAGATGACTGAGACTGATAACCCTGGACAGGCAATGAAAGCCAAGTGTGTCCACTTCCCACTCTCTATCAGCATGCCCTCTCCCTGCAGAGCAGCTGCCACAGGAAGGCCTATAAAGCTGTGCACTCTGATGCTATCTCCAGCCCTCTGTCCCACACAGTGATGAAATCTTAGTCGTCCCACCAGAGCTGGGCTTCTGCTCTTCCCCACTCAAAAAAACCCGCGTCATTGTGTCAGTTAGCAAGTGGCTTTTTAAGTGAGGTAGGCTGGAGAGTACATTTTTGTGTATGCGAAAACACATACACAATTGTTTTGATTTTTCAAATGTTCTTAATCATATTTAAATGAAAGTAAGGATGTAGTCTAATAATTGATTAAGTATACATTTCCAATTATTCATTATTAATTAAAAATATAGGCTTCATTAAATTGTGATAAAAAATATAAATATGGCTACTATATGTAAACTCGCACCACTTGAATAAAACTCTATTGCTGGTTTGATTAAAGCAGCCAATATTAACACTCGCCTGTCCTTTTTATGTTCTTTGATAGCTAGGCTTGTAAATGCTTCCCTTAGCATCGGCAGTGTTCCTTCACCTTTAAAAACGGCAGCTATACTTCTGGTACTAAAAAGGCCAGGTCTTGATCCTGAGGACATGAAAAATTATAGCCCAGTGTCTAACCTTCTCTTTTTTGGGGGCAAAGCTAGTTGGGTTGGCTCTAACAACACAAACGTAACAACTAAAGGTACATTTGACTTCAGTATATGAGGAGTTTAAGTGTGGATTTAGGGTTAAACAGCATGGAAACTGGTAAAGGGTGATTAGTTGGTGGCAGTTGATTCAGGGTTCTTGAACATGCTTGTTCTGTTGGACCTGACTACTGCCTTTGATACAGTCTGTCATACCATCCTGTTCAGTACACTTGTGAATTTGATAGATATTTGATAGGTATTTCTGGTACTGCCACTCTGGTCGAAAGCAGTCTGTGTCTATTGGGAGGTTTAAATCTGACCCTACTATCCTTGTGTGGTGTTTCTTCAGGGTTCAGTTTTTTTGCCCACTACTTTACGTATTTTACAGTATATATTTTCCTTTGGCAACATTATCAGCAGTCATGGTCTCAAATTCAAATGTTATTCAAATGTACATTAGAGTAAGACCTTCTTACATTTTACCACTTCTGGCATTGCCAGAGTGTTTAGCTATTATAGAGATCTGGATGACAGATCTTAAAATTCTTAAAATTGAATAACGATAAGCTTGGAGCTATACAAACGGCATCTTCATCAACCCTGAAAAAGAATACAGCATCCCACTCTACAAATCCCAGACTTCACCACTCAATTTGTAGCTCAGGTTCAAAATCTGCATTTGTCCTTTGATTGTCACATTAAAAAGGCAGCATTTTTTTTCTTTTCCATGTTCTGTCCTTTCCTTTCTCACTCTGCAGCAGAAATTCTCATCCATATGCTTGACACCTCTCGGCTGGATTACTGCAGCACTGATCTTTATGGACTTCTTGAGATGTGTAGAACTCAGCTATGCAGGTTTTATCCTGCATTAGATCTTGGGATCATATAACTCCTATGCTTAGATGACTACATTGGTTACCTGTTCAGTATAGCATCCAGTATAAGGTTTTGGTGTTCGTATTTAAGGCCTTACATTGCCTGGTTCCATCTTACCTCACTGACCTGCTCACAGCCACTTGGATCCTCTGAGAGTAACATACTTGATGTTCCTTCTAGGCTCCTCAGTATGAAAGATAGGGCACTCAGTATTGATGTTCCTTCTAGGCCAGGGCACTGAGTATTGATTCCTTCTAGGGCCCTCAGTATGGGAGATAGGACACTCAATATTGACTATGGAGTGCCCCATCCCTGTGCACCTCCATGCTTGTACTTCACTTCTGACTTTAAAAAAACAATTCTCAAAATCTTTCTCAATTTGCTTTTTAGTTACTTTTCTTTTGGCGGTTTTATTTGGATTTATTTGGGGTTTTTTAAATATTTGTTTGCTTATTTGGTTTTTGTCTTAACTTGTGCACTGTTCATTTAATAATAGTTTTAGCCTTTTATTGAATAATGTTTTATTATTATTATGTTTCTGCCTTTGTAAACTGACCTTGGGTGCCTTGAAAGACACTTTATAAATAATAATAGTAATTAAATAATATCACAGTAGCCTCCCTCACCTCCATTAAATGCCAATTATATAATATAATAATATACAATTATATAACATTATATACAATTATATATATAATATAATTTATATAATTATATAACATAATATAATATAATTAAATAATTATAATAACAATAATAATGACAACAAAAACAACAACAATAATAATAATAGCTATTGTTATTATTATTATTATTATTACTGAAAAAAAAATCAAATAGTAAATATTTATTTGAAAATCATTGTTTAATTTTTTTTAACTTGTAAGCAAAACAAAGCAAAAAAATCAACAAAAATAATCCTTCTTGCACTGAGGAAAACATTAGAACATATTTGTTTTTTAAGGCTTTTTATGATTTAACATTTTTCAGAAACATGCAAAATAAAAAAGTGTGACAAAACACATTCACATTAACATCTTCTGATGTGTTAACATATGTACATGAAAGTAAAGGAGACTGTGTGAGAGAGATAGACAGAGAAAAATAATCTGATTATCATATATTTTAAATATTACTTTTTAACAGGAAAACAAAGTTATTGGTGGTTAAAAATTCACACATTTACAGTAGCATCACCTTCTAAATCAGCACTGACTTCACAACAAATATTCTCATTAATTCTCTACAGATGTGATTTATATCCCATAATGCTTCATTTTGTTTTAAATAGCTTGCAAAGTCCCACTAAGGATGTTTTATGAATAGAACCCTGTCAAACATACAGTCTTTTTCATGTCTCTCATGACAGATTAACTTTAGAGAAAGGCGAATTAACTTTGACATTGCTTTGATATGTCTGTCCTGAGCACAGTGTAAAATTGTAGTAACCCTCTGATGATTTGATTTGGATTGCTAAATAATTTTTATATAAACTGAATAGATTTATATCGCATACTTTAACTCTAATGATGTCCTGAGTGTGATTTAAAAGATAATTATCATGATTTTCATCTGTGAATTTATACTATTTTATTTTTCAATCAAAATCAAGGTAACATCTTCATATAATATACTGACATGTAGTACATCATGTAGTTTTAAGATATCTCAACAGTTCTCTCCAACTCCTATGTCATCCATTTTGGTCTGTAGGTGCCGTTGTGACAGATAGTGTCTGAGCGTGTCCACCTCATGGCTAAGTTGTTCAATGTGAAGCTGTAGCCTGTGATTTTCCTCCTGCAGCTGCAGCGCCCTCTGCTGGGTGAGCTGGATGCGCCGGCGAGCTTTGTCACGGCTCTTCCTCACAGCGATATTATTCCTCTCTCGTCTCAAGCGATATTCCACACTGTCCTTACTCAGGCCTCTCTTCTGGCCTGGCTGACGAAGTGTGGAAGGAAGAGGAGGTAGAAGGAACTGAGAAAATGGTTCCTTTAATGGTTTACAGAAAAGATAGAACACAGGAATGCAAAGGAACAAGGGTGAATGAAAACAAAACATTTTTCAAGTGATTGGCATTAATATCATTAGGCAAGCATTAAAAACAAACAAACAAAAAACCACTCATAACATTATGCGTACCTGTTGCACTGTGTGGCTGTGTTGTGCTGGTCTGTCTGAGGTGGCTGAGGGCAAACAACTTGAATAGGGCAAGTATGCCAGCCCCATTACTGGCTCCTCGTTCCTGTTGTCAGTAGCGCGGGGCAGCCCATGTACATGAGGTGTCATTGGCTGCCCATAGTGCCCCGAGTTAATGTGAGGCATGTGCCCAGCCAGTGAGTCGTGCAGTTCCGTGGTCGAGTCAGGAGGTAAAGTTACGGAGCTGACCACAGACGTGGGATTGTGAGATGAGAAGACAAGAGAGGATGAAGGGCTGTGTAAGATGGACATCTGCGTAGGGTGAGAGAGGGTAGATAAGCAACACCATCTGCACGGTGCTAATCAATTTTGAAGTTTCGATGTTTATCAGCATCTCGAATCATATAACTCACCACACATCAGTCTTTTGAAGATATCAGTATCACACTAATGGTAAGTATTTTAAGCCCGATTCTAAATTTAGTTTGATTTTTTTATGTTTTAAACTGAAGTTACACTTTGTCTTTCACAGGCTCAGCAGTATACCATAGTGAAGAGAAAGGTGTAAAGCACACATACCTTTAATTCAGCTTCTTCAATGTGTGTCTCTCCTGTGCCTAAGTTACATGGGTCTGGACACAAAATCCGTTATGATACAGGTACTCAAGTGATCATGACACCATCGTTTCCTCTGTCACAACCCACTGTCGCTCACACAGGCTCTATTATTCTCTCTCTCTCTTCCTTTGCATCACACATCCACTTATTTCTTACACCATCTTTCTTCTAATATACTCACCAAATGACTTTTTCCACATCCATCTAGAAGTTAAAGGGGCTAATTATTTAACACAGGCTCTTTTATTTTATTTATTTGTTTGTTTATTTTTTAAATAAGAAATAAGTTCATTGGGACACCAGGTAGAAAATAGATATGTTTAAATTCATTTTTGAATCTTTTTCTTAAATTAAATCTGGATTTAAAACAGTTCTGTATACATTCTTGCTATTTTTAACATAAATAGTTTCCAATATAAAATCCATTTAAAAATGTGTATATTTTTTATTTATGTTAATATTATTACTATTCTATTAATACAATGTGCAATTTTAAAATGAGAAATAATGGTTAAGCTGCATGACCAAATTCCAGATGTATTAGTCTAAAAAACAATATGAAAATCTGCCATGACAGTATATATCAATTGCTTCAGTGTAAGAGGTGTAAATGGTGTATAGTCAGTTCTCGCTTTTTAAAAGGTAAAACCAGATGCTTGAAGTCCTAATACTGTGAGAATAAATCATTATGAAAAGCAACCGCAGAAAGAATAACTTAAATTAATAAAAAGTTACAAAAAGAAAGGAATTTCTCTTTATCCTTGGGGGTGTAGTGTACAAGATGTGATGGCAAATGTATGTGTTAACATACATTTAAAGTAAACTTTGGTGGCAGCTAAAGCAATCGACAGTGCATGATTCAACAGTGGGCAAAAGGTTCATCCGGTTAGTTTTAATAGGCATTACAAAATAAATATGAAATGTAAAAATGCAAAATGCAAAAAATGCAAAAAAGTAAACTGAGCCTCATTTGCAAATGTCCAGTTAAATAAAACTGTAATAGTTAAATTAAGAATAGCTATATTAACAAATACAAGTTATACATACACACACACACACACACACACCCAGAGAACACACACACACCCAGAGAACACACACACACACAGAGAACACACACACACCCAGAGAACACACACACACACAAAGAACACACACACACCCAGAGAACACACACACACCCAGAGAACACACACACACCCAGAGAACACACACACACCCAGA
>JAOYMR010000007.1:13647671-13674614 GCA_025802075.1 Tenebrosternarchus preto | reverse complement strand
CACAGAGAAGCTACACAAGGAAACAAGCACCCATGTTAAGTGGTTATGAATGCACAGAGAAGCTACACAAGGAAACAAGCACCCATGTTAAGTGGTTATGAATGCACAGAGAAGCTACACAAGGAAACACCCGTGTTAAGTGGTTATGAATGCACAGTGAAGCTACACAAGGAAACAAGCACTCGTGTTAAGTGGTTATGAATGCACAGTGAAGCTGCCAAAGGCTTTTTCTTTTTTTTTGCCCCTTTCCCCAACATGGTTGGTTTCCACTGCTGTAAATCTCCACCCTACCAGAATAACTGCCTCATTTAATCTCTTTAAGTAGAAACCCTGTTAGTTAGCAGTGTAAAAACAAACCTGATGACAGATGTCAATAGCCTGTGTGTAATTCTTGTATTTCAGGTAATTGAAAGCAAGTCTGTATCCTGTGAATTACAGAAAAAAATGGCATGTAGTCATATTTTAAGTCTGTAATGCAATACATAAAAAAACCAGTCTGGGCAATGATATAAAGGTGGATATAAATAATATACAACAGTGCAAGTTTTCAAGTAAGAAAGTAAGGCAGTCCCTACCGATAGCAGGGTTGATGCAGTAGCTGTATTTCCAGGCCAGTTCATACTGTTCTGCAGCATCCTTGAACCTCTGATCATTCTCCATCATATAGCCCTTGTACTCATAGGCTTTGCTGCATGACTGCACAAGCACAGTGAAAAGCACATATGCACATACAGTATCTGATTACACAGTGAAAGGCACATATGCAGGTATAGTATCTGATTACATAATAAGAATGAGAGAATGAAAACTCTTAATAAAGGGCACCCTGGGATACTGTCTATATACCTTTACTACCAGAAGTTTAAAGCTCACACTAAAACCACTGTAGAAGTGGTTACTAATGTCAGTGATCCAAGTCAGTTCCTGTAATTTCAGGAACCAGATGTAATTTGACTTCACATGGCTCAATGATTTTAAATCGACTGTGCGTAGAACCCAGATTACCAAGCAATATGTCTGAAGTGATTATAATTTTTATAATCTTGTAATCTTCATATTTTGTTCCTGAAGAAAAAACAGGTCCTTACCTTGTTGTGGCGGATACAGTCATCCAGAAGTTTCTCTGCATTTGTGTATTTCCCCATTTTGATGTACATATCAGCTAGAAGCAGACAGCTTTTCTCCAAGTCCTCAGCAATGGCAGGAGTCCACTGCGCTTTGTTGATCCTCTTCAGGAAGTTCCTGGCTCTGGGAGACTGTTTGAGCTGCAGGAGGGCTTGCGCTGCCACCAACAGCGAGGCCTCCTGCATCACCTGCATGCAAAGGGAAAAGCACAGGAAAGATACCACACAGGCAACATCATTACATCAGAACATATTTTTAACATGAGTGAAAAAAAAAAAGGGAGAGGCTTACATTCCTTGCCACCATGTCGGACAGAACAAGCACAGCTTTCTCCACCTGTTTCAGATCTTTGCTGTGGACCAGACAGAGGTTATAAAGGATGGTGGCCTTATCTTGGCCAGCTCTGGAGCAGAAACGGAACTCCTTCAGCAGATTCTGTGCTATGTTCATTCCCATTAACCTATCAAAGACCGGTGGCAAACTGGAACTGACAAACACAAGAGGGTATAATTATGAACGGAGGCAAAATATTAATGTGAATATGAGATGTCCATAATTCTGTGTTGTTTTCTTATTTCAAATGAATTCTTAAAATACTGATAGAATGTCAAACAATTTTACTAAAAAGTTCAAAAGTTGCTAAATACTTTACACTTAAAGCTGAATTAAAACTCACAAACCACAAAACCCAAAATAACAGCCAATGAAACATTTTAGTCATCACAAAAATGCTGCAGATCTCTAAAGGCTTTCTGAATGAGTGGCCTCCACAGTGCTGCTCTGCTGAGGCATGCTTACCTAGGGCCCTCCTCTGGGTCCCTAAAAACTTCTCCACCAAATGTTTCTTTGTCTGGGTTAAGACAAATGTGCACCATTAGTTCCAGGGCCTCCTCTGCCCACTCTGAGCCTCTTCTGGCCTGGCTAAGGTGTAGTAATGCCTCCCTCACACGGTAGGTATGCCTGAAACAAAAAAATAAAAAGCCTCAAATGTACCACCTGCCACCAGCTTCAACAAGTAATGACTGAATTTCGAGGAATTGCACACCAGCATATGGTGATCTTTTAGATTCGGTGAGGGAGACGGACAGGAATAAAACAAGCATCAGTAAACACTACCTTTCATATGAAAAGGTCTCCTCTATCTTCTTCTCTAATAAATTCTATCCACGGGTCAGGTAACCTTTTACAACATTATGGTTTGTTGTCTATGTTCTAGATCCTATTCCAGGTTCCCGGCCAATGCAGATATTTGCTCTATATTTCCAAATAACCTCAGTTATAAAATCAAGGTCTGAAGGATGCCTTTTATCATTTTAAGTCTTCTGGATATGGCCAGGGGACTCTAGAGACTAGTTTTTAATTCACGTTTTAAAAGTGATCCTGCAATGAGTATTACATAACATTTACCAGTAGTAGAGACCTTTGCAGTAGTTGTAACCTGGTTCTGTTACTGCGGTTGGACAGTAGGATTCACATTTCTCAAAGGAGAGGAGCCCATCGTCCAGTCTCCCCTCCCAGCGTAGCATATGGAGCAAGCTGGCTAGTGCACGGAAGTTGTCTGTTTCGGAAACAGAGTCAAAAGGCAACACGTTCAGTAAAACAAAACAAACTTATTCCTGCTAGTAAGCTAATATGACATGCATGTTTTGAAAATGAATACCTGGGTGTTGGTTTATGATATCTGTGTATAGCTGGATAGCTTCTTCTTTTTGGTTTTTCCGAAACTGTACATCAGCCAGTAGCTAAAGACATACCAAAAGCAAGACAGATAGACATCACAATTTTCAGCATACCAAGTCAATTAGCTATTGAAATCAATGGAAAAGTATCAGGTTCTTACTTTTATAAGTTCCAACTACAACTTTTTTTTTCTTCAAAGTTAGGGTTAGGGTTAGGTTATATTCCTAGCTTATGAAAGATTTTCTATGGAGCATCTGCACTTATCATTTAGTTCACACCAGAAAGAAATATCATAAGGAAAACTGATCATATACACATAGTACCATGGTGGTGGCAATATGATTTTCATCATGCTTCAGTATCTTAAGACAGTGGCCTTCACAAAAATCCAGTTTGTGATGCTCATAGTACAACTCAGCAATTTTTAAGTTAATCTGTAGATGGGAGCAGAAAATGAATCAATTAATTGTCCAGAAATGTCCCTCTAACAGTTCTTTGACCTTCTTGAATGTGAGTTCCACAGCCACAGTTGGCACATTTGTGGCTGTTGGCTAGTTCCAATTACACTGGCCTCCGTGTCCTCTGGAGAGTAGGTCAGAGCCTCTGAGTAGCACTGCTCGGCCCTCTCAAGATCCCGGCTGCTGCGGTACTCCTGAGCCTGCTCGCAGCAGATAGCTGTCGTTACTCTCCTCTGCTCATCTCTGCTCTCTGGCTGCTCAAAAGGCAGACGTCTCAGAATTTTCTGCTGGAGATCATAGATCTTAAAACAAGAGGAAATCTTAATTAGAGTATATAAATTTATAATGTATTAGAGTACTTTAACGATGATTAAGAATACCACATAGCAATCATCTATGCTAAAAGTTAACATTCACTGTAGAAGACATAAAATAAGACATGACTGGAAGTGAAGACTGGGTTCTGGAAAGTGACTTTTTACATGGAAAGACTCCAGAGGTAAGCTCAGAGCCCAGATCTGAGGATTTCATGTAAAATGTTTGATTAAGATTTCTGGAAGCAACACTATTTTTCCATAAAACCCATTTAGTAATTATCTTAATTATCTTTATTATCTCGAAAACACTTCCCTTTTCAATGCATGTGAAAGCCTTGAGACCAGAACTCAGTAATTGATGACATAATACCAGAATGGAAGTATACTGGACCTTTGATTAAAATGCTGCGTGGCAAACTGCACGGGAAGTGCTCACTGACCTGTTGTAACTTGTCTAGACAGGGTTCATTTCTGGCTTTAAGCACTTTTACCAGCACTCTTAAAAGCTTGACATCATTCATCATAGTGATCAGATCTGTGTCTGCAGAAAGGGGGGGAGGGAACATTTTGAAAGTCATCTGGAAGGTTACATCCCTTGTGGACCCCTAGAGCATTAGCCTGTGTGTTTTTGGACACTAATAATGGAGGTTCAGGTCATGTGTATTTGATCATTTATAAGATGCATGGGTGATTTACAAGAATGTCACAGAAAATATCCAAATTAATTTGACAAGATATAGAAATGAATTACAGTCCTTATGGTCCAATGCTCTTTCTAAGATCTGCTGAGCTTGTTCAGAGTGTTTGAGTTGAAGCAGAAGCTCAGACAGCTCTAGACACACAGAGTCCTGTGGATTAGTGCTGAGCACAGTCTCGTAGTAATTAACAGCCTGAGGGATAAAAACCAATCAGATTACAGATAAGACAATATCCGGTACTTTAATATGTAAATGTACTCTGACAATACAGCTGTTGAACATTTCCACTTGCCTTGTCATACTGGTGTGTCTTCACGAGGGCTTGGCCTATTTTCTTGGCAAATGTGGCATCTTTAGGTACCATTTGTACTGCTTTCTCATACACCTCAATAGCTTTCTCTGGCTATGGGCAAATAAAAGCTATTTGATAAGAACATCCAGACAAATGTGTTCTGACTGTGGTGCTGAGAATTGAAATAAATTGCCAGCATGCACAATTACCTCTTGGATTTTCATAAAGGCATCAGCCAGCAACACATAAGTGTGTGGTCCTGGTTGCTGTTCACATATGTCCCTGAAACATTGTAAACTCTGAAAATCTGCATTATTTTGTTTTTAGTTAGGCCTTAGGGCAACACAATTTTTAATTGTTAGTAAAGCTTGGGATCAATGTTTCTTTTATTGTCCATATTTGTACAGTAAATGTAACACATAGACTTGAAGTAATTAGTTCCATCCAAAAAACACAATTGCTCACAAAACATGAATGATGGTCTTCTAAAGTTCTGATATATTTTTTTCACGTTTACATTTTTTACACTACCAGTGAAATATTTGCATAACGTGTGCCTACCTGTAGCATTCTATGTAGAGTTTCTTGTTTCTCAGTCTTTCCAGGTAAATATGAGCCATTTTCTCTTTGGCTTTAGAGTAGCTGGACTCGCTGGGTGTGATATTTCGTAGTACCTGAAAAGCTCCGTCAATATCATCTTTTGCTAAGGCCAAGTCCACATTAGCCACCAAAACACGCATTTCTTCAGAGGTCTCCTTGAACTGCCAAATTGCATCCTGCATTACTTTAGTAGCCTCATGCTAGCCAGGCAAAAGGATGCAAAGAAACACACAAGTACATTATTATAATGCAGTGTGAAGTCGCTGTGGATAACATCGTCGGACTAATGCCATGGATGTAGCTGTAAGTGTCCCAAAAGGCAAGACTCTATTTCAGCAGTTTGTTACAGCACTATATAAACATACAAAAAAGTTTTACCTGCTCTCCATTCAGCCTCAGGGTGTCTGCTAGCTCCAGAAACACGGAAGCACGCTCACTTTGAGTGACAATGGTGTTCCTGCCCTCAGAGAGCCTTCTGACTCCTGACATGTTCATTACCACATGCAGGCACTGAATGGCTTCCACCAGCTTCCCGGAGCACTTTAGAGCTCGGGCCTTGATCAGGGTGTACTGAGGCATCTGTCTTAACTAATGCGTGTGTGCGCGCGCGCACACACACACACACACACACACCAAGAAAATAGACATTCATATCCTAAGGGAAAGGAATCACTAAAGAATGCCCCTAATTTAAAATAAATGTAGTTAGTCTACCATGAAATATTTGTATATTTGTAAATATATTCCAGAGTAATTTTGCATTATATTGTACAGAACTGTATTGTATTGTGTGGTATCTTTTGTAGCAATGCTCTGATGATGTCACTTCATAAATCACTACCTAAATTTAAGACACTACAATTGTAAAGAAAGAGAATAAGTAGCACTGACAGATAATTAAAGAGAAGGCCTGCTACTGACTTCAAAGTTATGGCTGACTCCAAACTCCAAACTGCTGAGACATTTGCTGTGATCCCCAGCATGGAGATGAAGTTTGGCCTGTAGGAGGTGGATCTCAGGCATGGTGGGTTCTTTCTCCATACAAACATTCAGAAAGTGTTGAGCAGCTGCCTGATCACCTGTAAATTGAGTACTGTGGTTAAAAGTTCCCATTTTACATATAATCTTTAAAAAACAACTTAGTCAGTAACTACCTTTAAGTGACTTGATAACTGCATAATGTAACTGTACTATGTTCATAACTAACAACATGTACCTGTGAGGAATTTCACATGTGCCATGTAGTAGCAGCTGACAGAAACACCAGGAGCAGCTTTAATCGCAGCCTCTAGAATCATACTGCAATGCTTTAGCCCAAAAGGAAGCGGCTGACCAACATCATACGGCATTTCCTATACAGAACACAAAGTTTCAAATGTGAAAGACCAAAGTCGGAGCTATAGAAAGATTAAACACCCCACGTGTCTTATTGGACAGTCAAGACTAACTTTTAAAATGGATTCGGTGGGATTACCTGACAAGTGACAAGGTGCATGCTGACAACTTGGAGGAGGAATATGATGTCGAGTCTCTGCAGGTAGTCCACACCATGGGGCAGCCCCTGGAGCTTCTGTAGATGGAGCTCCACGGCCTCTTTCAGCAGCTCCGCCTCCCTCTCCTGGTCAGCGCCCTTCTTCCGAGCCACCATGGCCTGCAGAAGAGTCACTTCCTGCCAAATGGAGATGACTATGATTGATACCCAGACCTGGTTTGATATAAAGCTGCTTTGAGACAATGTGAATTATTAAAAGTGTTGCATCAATTGAAATGAATTAAAAGCACCTAATGAATTAACAGCTTTATAGCCCCTGAGTCACTAAAAGGCCTGCAAACCTGTAATGACATACCGCTGAACATCCGAGTGACTGCTGCACTTCGTGAAAAAACTCCAGTTGTTGCTCTGCCTCTTCTAGCTGTCCATTCACCAGCTGACACCTGATTATGCCTACATACAGGTGTCAGTACAATCCCACACCAATTAAGATGATATAAACAAGCAAATACATTTTTATAAAACATACACAGCTGACATTAACCATAGTTGGGAATGACATCATCCTAATGTTTCAACAGTAAGAGTGTGTTATGCAGCCACGTACCGACTAAAGCAGCCACACTGCCTGTGTCCATATTCAGGGCCTTCGTATACCATCTGTGGGCCTCTTTGTATTTGTGCTGGAGAGTGAAGAAGTAGCCGAGCTCCGAGACCATGGCTGCATCACCTGGAGCTTTTGACACAGCTCGCTGCACAAATGATGCCAGCATCTGCACAACGTCTTTGCTGTGTCCACACTGTTGGCAAAGAAATATGCTGGATCTACAACAATAGACCTTTGAAGAGTGATCAGTGATGGGATAATACAGGAGATCAAACATATCATGTGATGCATTCTACATCTTTAGCCTTAAATGATACATAGGTTAAACCACGTCAACAGAGAAAGATAACTTATGTTTATCCATACGTAATGCTGACTTTACTGGAAAAGTATACAGTTTTGGTTATTGTGACTTTTACTCCAAGATATAAAATGAAACAAGCTCTATGAAGTTAGAGTGCAGAACATCAGTTTTAAATAAAGGCATTTATATCTACTTTGGATGACCAATATAGAAATTGTAGCTATTTTTATATAATCCCACTATTTCCTGAGAAGATCACGTGAGAACGTGTGCATGCACAGCTGTTTGGGGTTAGCCGCGTGCCATTGCATCATTAATTTATGCACAAGAGGGCTAACAAAAAGTCTGGAGCTGATTCCAGGTTCGGCCTCTGCATCTGGAGTCTGGTGCAAAAAAATCTCTCAAAATGAAGATCACATAACTATCAGTGCCGAGGCTTACATACCAGAATGCACTAATTACACACACAGGGCTCTAATTTCATGGCTGAACTGGGGCGTAAAAGCCGTCTGAGGTCGCATTTTATTCATTTTGTAGGGAGCATGTGTATTTATTACCGTTTGTTAATTTGGTGAACAGAAATAAATGCGCCTGCGACAAGACGAGGAGCGCAACAGGAGTTGTTACATCGCTTTGAACAAAATTTTCCGTAAAATTACAATTACGCTACACCTTTTTCGGTCCTACTGTTATCGGAAGCAATATGATCACAAAAAGACATGTCCTATTTCTTACAAAGGGATTTTGACCAAGAACATCACGCCAATAAAATATATATCTCAACTGCTAGATAAATACAACGGAATTCATTGTTTTTTCATAACGAAGAACAACTCTATTGCGACTTTTAAATGCGAATCAGAGTTGCGTTTTTTACGCCATTATATTATTTATATCACAATTATGTAAAAAGTAATTTTATTCTCATCGCAGTGAACTGAATTAAATGTCTCTCTGTAGTTAGACTATCTGGCGGTCGGGCTGACCCCAGTCTCACTGGCGTCTAAACGTTTAGTCTGTCCTTCGGCCTTCAGCATATCCACAACCACCTTCCTGACCCATATCCGAACGTCATCTAAACACCTTCTCAGTGGAGGCCACTTCTTGGAGTTAAGACTAATTGTCTAGTTGTTGATTCTACTTTAGATCAATCATTTTACCCCACACCATCACTCTTCTTCCACATCATCTCTCTCTTCTATTTAAACTTCTGTACTGTTAATAAACTTTAGAGCATCTTCTTGACACCTGTATGTTGTGAATTTGTTCTCCGACATCTCGTAACTTGGCATACTGAAGGTACTATGTGTCAATCGGACTGAACAGAGGCAAAAACCTAAAAATAACAGTAATAATATGTATTATCATTATTGTTGTGTCACGGTAGCCTCCCTCTTCCGGTGGCTGCAGGTATTGGCGGCGGCTTTGAACGTGGACTATTAGTTGACGCCTACCTTGGCTGGTGTGTTTTGACAATCACGAGCCACACCACCTGGGAATTATGTTATTATGTTTAGTGTATTTAAACCTGATGTTTTGTTATGACTATCGCCAGTCATTAAAGTTGGCTTTCTTTTGTTGTAATTAGCGCACTTTTATGTTCAGTTCCGTTATCCTTACATTCATTAAATTGTTTAGTTGGAGACTTGCGTGTGCTTCCTTCTACTTTTAATATGTCTGCACGTTCTTCGTTCGAGACATGTTGCTGATATTATTCCTATTTTTATTGTTGTATGTTTCTTCATTTGTTTATTTATTTTTTATTTATTTATTTTATTTATTGTTGCCATGACGAAAGTATCACTGTGCTATGTCGCCGAATCACGCAATGCCTTTAAGGGGAGTGAAAGGAGTTCATCTGATTGGATATTTTGGAGGCACGCCTTACCAAGCCTGTTGATCATGCAGTCAGTCTAAGCCGACCTATTTTAGCTCTGTACAGACTGCGCTGTGGTTTAATGTTTTATTTCGCTGGTTACACTTTGTCCACAAAAAACAAACAAACAGAATCCATAGCCAAAATATTAGGTGTGTCGAAATCAACTGTCTGGTATATTATTAAGAAGCCAGAGTGAAGGATTATCAGTAGCAGGTTTAAAAGGTTTATGAATAGCAAACAAACTGGCAGATGACAGAAAGCTAGGGTAGCGAATGATTAAACTTGCAAGAAGAAAAATGATCAATTCAGAATGCAAGAAGTCTGGCAAAGAATGTTGCAAAGACTACAATATGGAAACTATTTATATGACCTAAGAACAGAAAGATCAAGAACTTCATACAGAATGTAAGCAGAGATTTCACAGACCACCACAAAGACCTGAGACAGGTAGCCATGGGAACTGCTCACTTGTCCAGCCACAGCATTTCAGTACAGAAGGATCTTAACCTTCTTGAATCAAAAGGTATTTTTTTTGTCATTGTAATGAATATATAGCTACTTCTATAGCTGCCTGCATTATTATATATTGCATTTTAGTTCCTATAATAATACAGTGTGATATTGAAGTTGTTGGTGCCATGTCAGACTTTATTAACTACTCACAACCAACTGAATATTCTGGGGTGCACAAGATGGTACTTTACTTTGAAGCTAGACAAAAACACAAATGTATTATATCAGAACCTAAAGAGTTTTCAGGGCTTTTGAAACAAACAATCTTATAGTTCATCACATAACAAGCTTTGCAGAGCATCACCAGAAAAGCTTCTAGGAATGTCTTTGGGTCACAGTCTTTGTTTATTATTGTCCAATAACATATGGTCCCGTAAGTGGCACTGTAATTTAAGATTTGTGCAATATATATGTTAAATCAAAGCTGACTACAACAGTTGACTGGCCCAACAGTTGTAATTTGGCAGAAATGGGGTTTGAAGATGGGGAAAAAAAAAAAAAAAATCTGATGCCGTTTCCTACTACAGAAGAATATGTGCTACAGAGCTACTGTGGAGCACAATGGGTTTAAACATCTTGTTAAAACCCTCGACAGAAGACACACTGTGCCAACGCGAAAATATTTTCCCTAAAATGCAGTTCCCAACATGTACAAAATAGAAAGGTAAAAAGGTAGCTGATAAGCTGACACATGTTCAGCACTGTGCAGCCACTGCCTGAAATATGAGTTTTTCTTAGTAAAAACCTAGAGTAAGTACTACCGCGTAGAGAAGAATGACAGATCGAGATCGTTGGGATGAAGATAACATGCAATGTACAAATGTGACCTTTGTACAGATGTGTGCTTTGATTTCAGTTGGTGGAAATGTTCAATAAATATCCATAAATAGTTCAACTTTGTGTTTCCTTCAGTTATTTTATAATCACAATAATATGACCTCTTTCATTAGAAAAAAAAGATCCCAACTTTAACAGTTAAAGAACACTTGTTAGTGAACTATAAGGGCAAAAAAACACAGCAAAAAACAAAATCGTTCATTAACCGTAATCGAGGTAAAATGTTCAACTGATCATGATCTTGATTTGAGTTCATATCGCCCAGTACTATACGTACTAAACCTTTACAACAAAAAGTCTCATTATTTATAGACTGTACTCTATGCCTGGTTTTAATTCCAAATTCTCATGCATCATCCTGCATATCTCACCACTCTGCTGATGGGCATGGTGATCTCCATATGAAGACTGGGAGTGTTGGGCTCTGTGACTTCAACTGCACTCAGAAGAAGATGAAGATACTCCATCACCTGCAACACAAACACACACACACACACACACACACACACACACAGTAAACACAAATGCCAATGTTGGTGAATCAGAGCTATTAGAAACAAAGACTTTTTTACTGATGGCACTTTAACCAGTCATTCAACATACATTACACAGCTAGCCATTATGTGCTTTTACCTGTCACAAGATTTAGTCTCCCACTCCAGTTAATTGGCATACCTCTTACTGCCTTCCCAAACAATCATGAAGCACTGCATAATTACCTTCCTCATGTCACCATCCTTCGCTGCAGAGATTACAGTCATCATCTGCAGAGCTTTCAAGTTATGTGCATCAATCTCTAGGATTCTGCATGATTTAAGAAAACACATTGGTTCAACGGAGCGTATGATTAAAATCATAATGAATGTTCGTTTGCTGCATGAATTAGTCAAAACAATATCAGGCCTCTACCTCTCAGCCACCTCAGCTGTCTGCTCCCAGTTATGAACAGATATGAACATGTTCATTTTGAGAAGAAGAGCTGGAATAAAGTCAGGGTAGGAGGCGATGATCTGATTGGCCACGTCCAGAGCACGAGACTCATTCTGTCTAACCATGAAGTATTCAATCTATTAAGAAAGCAACATTGAAATTTAAGGGAAGATTTAAGGTTATCCAAAGGGCAGGATTTACAATTTTTTATTTATTTGGTTTGTCTTATAATACTTTTTGACTATGGTGCCCCATTCGAGAAGATAAAAATATCTTTTGGTTAGTATAACAGCTTGTGAAATTAAGAATGCATTACCTTTCCCATCAGTCCAAACACATCTTTAGAGTCACGTAAGCCTCTGTCAAAGTATCGTATAGCATGAGACCGTTCAACATCATTCTCTGAGGTCAGAGCAATCCAGCCCTTAAGAATCAACCCCTGTCAACACGGGTACACATGTTGGTCAGCACTGCACACCCTTCATGCCTCCATCACAACTTTGTTATTCGGTCTTTGATTCATTTTGGTAATTTGTCCAATTTAATAGCTCACACCTGTGAAGAAGTACTGGACAGCTTTAGCATCTTTTCTATGTACTCTTTGGCCTTCTCATTCCGACCAAGAATCCAATAAAGCAGGGCTCCATAGTACAGAGCCTTGTCTCCAGCTGTCCTCCTGGTTGTCTTCAAACAAGTGTCCAGCTCAGATATACCCTCTCGATCTCACAGAGGGCAGGGAAGACAGTGAGTAATGCGCGCATATATATACACCTCTGGAACGTGAGGTAATTTCCCTTGAAATCCTGTGTATTGCGACTACCGCACTGAGACTCAAAGTGAGACGACAGCATGCTAAACTTACCAACAATCTCACTTTGCCTGTGAGCACAGAGTAGCGCCATCACTGAGCAAAGGCAGGTCTGAGGCTTGTCTCTCAGTTGGTTAAGATCCCTTATGGCCTCTTGGGTACGTCCTTTATTACAAAACAACTGCATAAACCGGCACCACAGCCAACACTTTAGCTAGAAATGATCACCATCATATAGTGTCTTGAATTACCTTCATTCAGATATCCAAACGCTTTAAAAAACAAAAGTACGGGGTCATTGATGTACGTTTTCAGAAATCCTAGGGCGGCATTTATGGTCTGCCTGTAGAATCGTTCCCGCAGTAAATATATAATAAAGGTCTGAAAGTTCAAATACAACCATAACCATCACAAATAAAACTTCTGGCAATGCGTACGCACTACGCAAGCTAGCTAGTTAAATTATAGAATGTATATTACAGAATGTATATGTAGCTAATAATTTTACCGATACGCTAGTTACTAAGTCACTGATCGGTTGCTGGTTAGCTTTAAGTTACAAAAAGGTTACCCTAATCACCTGTTACAGCTAATTAAAAGAAATGCTTAAACTTACTAAACATGTCGGATGGGTTTCTGCCATAATTTAACTATATTTAGATGAATGCAGAGACTGGATGGAGTTAATTTAGATGGTCAATTTTTCAAAGAAGCCTAAAGTTAAGAAAAATCAGGTTCAGTGCAATCAACAAAGCTGATCTCCAGCGTATTTGGTTGCTACACAACACATGCCAACGCCTTCAAAGCAGGCGAAGTAATCGATCCCCGATTCACATAACTGTTTCATTTGTAGGCTATATTACATAAGGACAGTATAAAAGTTTACAAATCATAATAATAAATTTAAAAAAAACGGCGCAGCCCATAAGTTACTTGCAGAAAACGATCAATACAAACGCACATTTTACTTTAAAAGTCACTTAAAAGCACAACTTATTATAAGCGCAAAAATCAAACAGATTACGGCAAACTGAACAGTAAATATATAATAAAACTGGTAACTAACTGTATTATTTAAAAATATACAAACCAACCAGAGGAGTGTAAACACAAGAACTCTAGATATGGCGATAACTGTTTGTGTACACATTGAAACAGACAAAGTTTTAGTTGATATACTTGTTTATTTAATTTCTTATCTGTGACTAAAAACAAATATAGAATACATTTCTATAACACTGTGCAAACTTCAGTTATGATTGAAACAGTTTGCAAAGCACAATTTGTTTTGCATAAATAAAAAATGAACCAAGTTTGGCCATCCAGTGATATCCATTCATGATGAATAATTCTTTATTTTTGTCTCACAAACCCTCCAAAAAGAAAGAAGAGATAAAAAACAGTATTTTTATGCCCTCTGATGGGTGGATAAGCTGTTAGCAGCAACTTTCATAACTGAAACCATGGTCTCTACTGAGCCTTCATGGTAACTAATTACTTCAAGTTTAGGACCAAATGTATCCATTCAGCCCACGTTTGTCATATTTATCATATTAGACACAAAAAAGCACCTTTTTGAAGATAACAGAATTGCTTTAAAAAAGTAAATAACATCCTGATTATCAAGGGAACAACTCAAAACCGCCTACAAAATAATTACAATCTATGTACAAAATGGTAGCATCAATGAATACAACACAGCAGTAGTGAGAACACATCAATTTTGGGGAAAGTTAAGTAGCTTCACCAAAACCTCAGTGCATCTGTATGCTTCCAAACCAAAAGTGTAAGTTAGTAAAAGCAGCATTCCCTTACATACAGCCAAATACTTAAGATTTAAACCAATTCCAAATTGCTACTTATTAGATTTTTATCTCTTTGTCCATACATACTATAAGAAGGATTAAAAGGTCAATGCCAACAAACACCTCTGGAATGTACAAGGGTGGAGCAAAAATATATGAACTCTCACTCACACCAAAGTTTTGTCCAACATGGTGTGTACCAAGGCAAATACTGAACACAAAAAGTGAATAAAACTCTTAATTAGAAAATAGTGGCATGTTAAATAATAAGCATGGGATTAAAAGAAATTCACACCACTCTGTGTTGTCTTAGTTAGTTCACTGTAGATGCCATTTTCTATAGCTCTCTTCTCTATCTTTATCTCCCATCCGCACAAAAACAACAAAAAAAAAATGGTCAGCTTAAACCTGGTTGATCCTGTGAGATATAAGTTGTGAAGAATTATATTCTGCAGATACCTGATGAGTTCACAGGAGCTTGTGGAACTGTGTTTTTGTGTGATAAGCATAAGACATTACCCACCAAACCATTCAGTTCATGAGTTTGAAAGTCCATAATCAAGCTCACAATTGAAAATGTGGACAAATGCATGTAGGGCTGCAATCCCCCCCCCCTCCCTCATGTAGACTTCTGCCTGTAGTGAAGCGTTAGGTCACCACCACTCTTCCAAATGAAATGCTTTACTGTTCGCAGATCCATGTTGGGATCCAGAACCTTTCAGAGAAAGTTTAAAATAATTGTTACAAAAATCCAGGTTTCGAGTAACAAATCTGATTAATTTTAAGAGGTCTTAGGTATGCCATTCTATATCTTCACAGGTTTAACCTCAATCTACATCTTGCCGAAAAGCTGGCAAACTTGTACCAGCTAATTTTAATTCTACCAAAGCAAGAGACAGAGAAAGAATGCAATATTAAACCATAATGTGAACACAGAAAGTTCAGACCTGGCATGCAAGAAACATAAAACACACAGTGCACACAACTGACAAATAAGTCCAAATAAATAAAGAAGTAAAGAAAGTAGGACGAATCTATGATTGAAGACCTTATAAAGTGGGAAAGAACTTTGAGAACTTGGGCTGGTGTTCAGTGTCTGTTTTGTGTTAGACAGCTAACCCTTCCTTGCTGAAGATCTAAGTGTGCAGAACAGAAGTAAGGAAGAACAGGGAAGGAGAAAGCTGTGAAACAAACCTTGTCATGGAGTAGGACAATGGGAAACAAATGAGGTAGGATGGTGTGATAATGCAAATGTCTTTTTCACAAACTTCTGTTATAACAGTTATTTTATCATTTGTTCTTGAGGTCTAGCCATTGTAAAGGATATGCAAAAGACTTTAATTTGGAAAAAGAACAATTGTAGCCTACAGGAAGTTTTATTGTCATCCATATTCATGGTTTCATGACAGCAAGAGAACATACGCATGTAAAAAGGCACATCAGAAAACTTTTTTGCATTTACCAAAACTCAGATCAAAATCTGCATTTACACTGGGCTTCAGGTTTTTAAAGGGAGTTCAAGCCTGTGAAAACCTTGTTTTCTGACAGGGATGGAAGGTATTACCTGGTCCTGGCAGAGCAGTTCAATCTTCTCCTCTGCCAGCACAGCCATGTCTTCCTCCTCTTTCTGCTCACTGGGTTTCTCTCCCGTTGAGCTGCCTGTCTGGGACTCACTGTCCAGGTTAATGATTTTTTCATAAACATGTTCCATGACTTTCCTCACCTGAAGCATGTCACTTGCCGACAGACGGTCCCTAAACACAAACACAGAGAAGCGCACAGACGTAGAGCTCAAAGTGAACAACATGTAAGAATACCAACAGCTTGGTCTTGGGTTGGTTACGCCTTTCCTTGACCTCGTGGTCAGAGCAGAGCTTCCTCCACGAAAGACACTAAAGCACTCTGCAATAATTTGTGATCAATAGGGGAAAAAAAACTGCAAAAAAGCTCTCCTCAAAGAAACAGGTCTTTGAGGTACAGACCTACTACACTTGGATCAGCTTTACTCAAGTGATATACATGTTGATATAATTAGAAAAGAATGTCAGGACTGCATGACCAAATCATTTTATATACTTGCTATGAATTTGAATTCCATTAAAGTCAATTTAAGTTCAAAAAATGCACCTACTTTTTTAATGTCTTGGCACCAGATGAAGAGTGTGGCTGGAGGTAGAATGGAATTTTGTTGAATTTAGGCATGTTTTTCTGTACAAAAGAAAGCAGAAAATTGTTCAATAATGTTCGATATTTGTAATGTATGATATATAGTATAGAAATTCACTTCAGCACTACTTATGTTCCCAAAGTCTCTTGATGCTTACATGCAATTATCTAACACCAACACTGAAAACCACCTTTATTTGATTGGATCAAACCAAACAGTTTTAAGACTCAGCACAGAACAGGTCTGGATGGTTATTTGCACTCACATCTACTGTGATGTCAATCACCCACTGTGGAACAGTCTCGTTGAGCAGCATAGATTCAGTCTCGCCTCCAGAGTCTCGACACAACAACCTGCATACACACAGCACTGCCATTATAACAACGCTACTGCTAAGTACTAGTTGCTGTTTACCAAGCATGAACACTCACAAGAAACTCATACAGTTGGCAACAGACACACCTGAAGAGGGTCCTTCCTCCTGCCTCACCAAAGATGACAGGAGTGTGAGGTGGTACTTGGAAATAACCATTTCCTTTCTGTGTCCTGCTGTCATGGTCCCCATTCACTAAACCAACAGAAAATCAAACTTCAGATTTTCATTACTTATGAGTAATGGGAATTATAATTCCAAGAGGATCTGTGGCTGAAAGGTAGAGGCATACACATTAATGATGGCATTTCTTACCATGGTTTAGTTCTGTTTCCTCATCCATGGGGCTGTTGTGTGTTCTGGGCCAGTACTCCAACAAGGCTTGTAGCAGCAACCCACCGAGATTCACTACAACAGGCAAAAGAGCATAATCTTATTCATATCTGATGTGTGATAGCAATCCTGACAGACTCATACCCAAGTTCAGTCTGAGGGGTCAGAGGTCAGGTCCAGCCACACAGTGGCACACCTGGAGAACACGGAAATTAAACACCTTGCTCAAGATCACAGTTAAGCAGGTAGGTGGTGGACTGCTGCACGCCGTCAGTCTTGACTGTATTTTTCAAAAGACAGTTGTCAGATGCTGCACTCACACTTTGGATCTGACCCATCAGGACTTGTAAATCCAGCATCTTTGGCAGAGACCCAAGCAGCAAAGCAGTCGCTCTCATCAAGTGTAATAGTCAGCATCTGTCAACCGAGAAAAACAGTCACATGATTAAAAAGAGCAAACGAGATGTTTACATAAAAATGTTTCATACACCTGAACGAACGTATTCAGCAAAGAGGTGCAAATCTCACCGTTTTGCAAAATAACAATAACGTAACATAGATAAAATAAATAAATAAATAAAAATCAAAGATGTTTGTCTCACCCCTGTTTTGAGATCCACTGAGAACCAGTTAGGCACATAAACCATCTTAAAGCGTTTTTTGATCTCCTCATCAAACTCCATCTTACCCAAATCATCTACTTTGCATGCCTGCACAAAGGGAACTAATCAGTAAGACAGTCATAGCAATGGCTAGAAGAAAACTTGACAGAGGGAAAAGGCAGTACATACCTTCAGCACATCCCAGTACGCAATATTGTTGTTCGTGTCTTTGGTAAGAATGTGCCTTTTGTCATTCAAAATGTTGCACTGAACTATACTTGCTCCTCCTACAGAAAAAATAAAGACAGTGAAACCGAACTGTGAGAAAACTAACAAATGAGACATTATGATTGCATGTGAAGATCCTAATCATTTCAACTTTTTGAATCAATTTTAAATTGTCATACTAGCAAAACTGCTTGGCCAAGTGTATTACAAGAGTCCAAGGGCATTCAAGGGACAAACACACTGAAACAGTAAACACACTGCCAGCTCAAGCACCGACATCAAGCCACATCAGATTGGTGGACCTAGTCCAATCTCAGGAGCATCGGTACATAAGCCTGCCTAATGAGCATTCATGTATACAGCAGCATGGAGTAATATGCTTACCTTTAATGACCTGATCAGGTTGTGTGCACAGTGGCGTTATAGGAGAGCTGCAGTCATTGTCATAATCCCCAGATGCTCGGAAATTATGAATGCCCTTTAACGACTGCAGGTTAATAAAGATTTAGAAGAAATTGAGGCTGGAATTCTATTATTCAGATATCAAAAAACACACAGTTATGCTGAGATTTCGTGCATTTTGCCTCCAAGTCAGTTGATGACGAAAATGAACCACCTGCACACAGTGTGTCATTGCAGGCCTACAAGCTCCCAAGAGTCAACTCAACGCTGATCTACAATATTCCTTTAATACTTAGTGCCAGATGATTAGATGGACTACTGCTTAATTCATGGCAGTCAGTCATAGTACATTACACAGCAGCACCACCATTCAATAGGACTTTAAAAGTAAAACAAAGGGCAAGAAGAATCATTAAAGCTTTACCGGGTAAGTTTATACAATAAGTCAGGGAACAGCTGGCCCAGGTGGGCCCCTCGCTCTCATCACTGTGAACAGCTGCTGTGCTCACCCATTTGTTCACGGTTGACTTTGTGGTGGAGACCCAGATGGTTGATGGTGGATCCGCAGACCTGTCCAACTCCATCTGTGCAAGGCCAAACGTATTCAGCAACTTTACTTTTTCCCCCTACTCAGGCAAGCTTCTTCACACTAGCCTCTAATCAGTCTTCCCTCCCCATCTGTTTTCTACTGCCTGGTTAATTGGCTATGCCACTCATTGCAGACTGTAATTTAAGGTCAAGAGGCTTCAACAAGTAGACCCATATTAATGGAGCTTTTATCTAAACATATGTAAGCGCTTATGCAAGATCATGTAAACATATCTTCAGTAAACAATACTGATGTAGAACGACTTTTTCTAGGTTTGGGTCATCACAGACATATGGTAAGATGAATTATAATATGTTGTCATAGTAAAAGTATGTCTTCTTGAGGGGAATAATGCTGTATGGGGATGAGACTCCATTTCCCAGGTTTACAGATTTTACCTTGAGAACGGGGGCCTTCTCTTCACAAATCAGAACGCGGATGTCGGGATTGCGCAGGTCTGTGCAGTAAATCTTGCGGTCTCGGCCTCCGGAGTACACGTGCGTGAAGGCTTCGTTCACCTGCAGCGCCCACACGCCCTCGTCGTGAACGCGGTACGTGGCTATGCACCTCTGCTGGCCGAGCGACCACAGGCGAATGGTCCCGTCTGAACTTCCTGAGAGACACTACACAGGCAAAGGGCACAAACAAGTGAACGCTGGAAATATGAACTCCTTTATTAATCTAACTCAGTTTGCAATTCTGTTTTAATCAGTAAAACAGATTTTGCCCAGAATACATGAAATGTGATGCAGAAATATAATTGCGGAGGGGGGGGGGGTGTGGATAAATCATTTTTTTGTATAGTGCTTCTTGAAGCGGCTGCACTAGCGCAGCAATGCATTTCGATGTCTAGACACTCTAATTAAATGATGAGACGTCAAGTGTCACCTGGGTGCCATCTCTGTTGAGCAGCAATGATTTGACATTGTCTGTGTGTCCTTTCAGCTTCATTAGCTTAGCACAAGTGCGTGGGTCCCACACTCTTAAAACCTGCCGTGAAAAGAAGCCTCACACAATATAAAGGCGCACCTCCATCTCCACATAAAACATCTCTTCTTAAAAGAAATCAAATACAATTTTGCAAGCAAGGAGGGGGAAAAAAAAAAAATTGTTGGGGCCAACCTTCTCAGTGGATCCAGACACTATTACGGTCCCCATCTGATTCATAGCCAGGCTATAGATCGAATCCTTGTTGCCACTAAGAGAGGATGCTGCAAGGTAATGTAAGGCGTAGTTACAGAACATATTTTACATGTATATAACTTAGACTTACTGCAACAATACAGAAATTCAGTTCAGTTACAGAGAAACATCTCAGCTGTGCAAAACTGTAGCCTGCTACATGGCAGTAGGCGACACTCACTAGTAACTGTGTTATTGGATGCAGTCAGTGCTGTCAGTGTATTCACATCCCATAAGAAGATCTGCCTGTCCAGCCCCGCTGAGGCTACTAGCTCTTTGTCTTTAGCATATGCTAAGGCTTTAACATAGTCCTGTGAGGGGAGAAAACAATACCAATCACAGCTCCCGGTGTCCTCAAAAAAAAAAAAGACCTTCCTCTTTCATACTACACATTAATTATGTATTTGAATTTCCATTAATAAAAAATAGATAATGAACCATACAAGCTGAAAATTCTTTCATTAGGCATGTCCACAGATTGTCTGGGAAACAGGCTCACTGTTACCTTATGTGTTCGCAATGTCGACATACAAAACCCCTTATGTGCATTCCAGACTTTCACTGTGGTGTCTGATGAAGCAGATATCACTGCAAATAAGCAGAATGGATATTTAACAAGGATTATAGGGTATGCCAGAGGCATTATTCCCATTTGTGTTATTGTTGGTACACATCACCTTTCCATTTTGACCTGTACATATCCTAAATATACGTTTAATGATACATTGTTACGATATTCAACATGTCGCCACCCATGCACCAATCAGCTGTGGCTTTTAAATCATACTTACATGTTTTTCCATTGCAGCAGAGGACAATGTCATTGACCCAGTCTGTGTGATGTTCCATTGATGCTATGTATGGGTCCTGCTGCAAACCAAAACACACTGGCATCAATACGAGCTTTTGAATTAGATGGTAATTACCTATTTAGAAAGGAAAAAATAAAATCAGTAACAGAGGTGCTCACATTTCACATAATTGCTACCCAATTCAGAATCTGGCACAGAAAACTGAGAAAATGGACTTTTGCTTGCCTTCATTTCTGCTGTCTCCAAAATCATGCATTCACTTTGCCTTTAAACAAACCAAGAGTTTTGCCAAATGATTATCTAGGTGACTGAGTGTGTGATTGATAGAAACCTTGTGCTGACTGACAGTCCATATCCTGATGATGGAGTCTCGCCCGGCTGTGAAGAGCCGGTTAAGGGCTGGGTCCAGCTGCAGAGCATTAACTCCATTACGGTTGTACTTCTCGACTTCATCTCTGATCACATACGAGACCTGGAGCACATGAATTATGAGAGGGTTTTTTTAAAGCACATTTTCGTATGGAAAGGTTTTATCTTTAAATATAGGCTTCAGTTCCACAAAACATCATGAATGGCTTTATAGAATGGATTTTAAGCTTCTATTACCCTCCCCTCAGAAAGGTGTTTGCACTGCTGAGTCTACGAAACCCAGCATCACCACAGTTCCTGTTAGACTCAACCCAGCATCACCATAGTTCCTGTTAGACTCAACCCAGCATCACCATAGTTCCTGTTAGACTCAACCCAACATCACCACAGCACCATCACCCACAGCACCATCACCCACAGCACCATCACCCAACAGCACCATCACCCACAGTTCCAGCACCCAGCATATCTGGATCTGGCACTTACATCCATGCATCATTTCAATACGTTTTCTTTCTTGTTGATTCCTTTTCATTTATATCAAATAACAGAAACCCACAACTGAACAATTGAACTTTTAAAGCAAAAATTACCATGCAAATAAATCAATACCTCATTTTAAGTCTAAAAATGTGTCTTGTGAAGTCTGCAGTGATGTAATTTATGGCAGGGTTAGGGTTATTGTTTCGTAACCATTTATATCCAAAGCAAATACTCAAAGATACATAAGATAATGCAAGCAGTATAAAACCTGGATCTTTAAGCAAATGAATAAAAGTTGTACAATGACACAGTAACCTTCTGAGAGTTGTTAAGACGATGACTACACTCCACATGGGCTTGCAAATGTTAAGAAATATGAGCTTGATTTACAGACCTGGTTTATACACTATGGTATAAACTTTATTCCCTCATGATGTTCACATAATCCAAAATGATGTGCCCATCCACTGGTATACAAAATCCAGTGTGATTTCATAAACACTAAAAATTAAACTTTTCAAGGCCTTCCAAATCTAGCAACATATCAATATGCTGGAAATATTAATACAGTGCCATATTAATACTTTGAGCAAATCTGTATCTTTCAGTAAACCGTTAAAATGTCTGCATGTGACAAAAATATTAATAACACTATTTTGCCAATTGCCAAACAACAAAAGCACCAATATCTAGGCCTAATAAGTGCACTTGTGCATCTTCAACATAGTCATTGGTTATTTTTTTACAATACATTTCTAAATGTTCTAATTTAAAGTTAAAAATGCAAGACAATTAGTAAACCCAGCTTCAGGTGAGCTCCAAATGTCAGCTTCCACCAGCAGGCATAACATTTTGCTCCATTCCTAGAGGACACGTACATCCTATGAGAAGTCAGAACTAGTCTCTGAGAGAGAGGATACAGTGATAATCCAGTGTCTTATCTGAATAAGAACAGCAATGCACAATTTCAAATTGTTTACATGGGCTCTAAAAACATTTTGAAGAAAACACAACCCAGAGCATCTCATAGTAATAGAATTGTTTTAGCATCAGTGGATGGTGTTAATGGATTTGCTTGGACATTTGCTTCCACGGATTGAACCGAAATCAATTATAAGAAATATTTTCACAAGATCTATAGAATTAACAATGACTTAACATTGGCTGGTTACCGGTCAAGTTGACTGCTCAGACCTGTTCTCCTGAGTTTAATTACCCGATTAAACGTTCCACAAATGGACAAATAGATGCAAACAGAAAGTGTCAGCTGACACCTGAGCAATAACATGATGTGCGAGTCTGAAGGTGTTTATAAAGCCGTGGTAGTGGAGAGAACACTTTCAAGAGTTTTCAACATGCCTGATTAAACACCTTGCAACATTTTCACACAGTTATTTGGATAGCTGATTTGGTGTTCTCCAGACTGTTACTGGTGTTACTCTAAATATGAACAAGGCGACTAAAGCCACGTATTTTAAGTTTCTAATAACTAGCTGAACTAGCTACCAAGCATAGCATAACAAGCTAGCCATGTAGCTGGTATTTATATTTGCATTAACATATGCCTGCCATAAAGGCAACAGAGCTTCGCAAAGCAAGAAACCACTACACTACAACACCAATAATCCATAAGGGAAAAGAAACTAAAATATGTGGATCAGTTAGCTAGCTAGCTAAACATCAGTAATAAGCAATAACTGAAATAGCCGTGATTATTTAAGGGGGTAGGTGCGTGAATTTAGCTAACTAGCAAGTCAAGACAGGCAATCAAATACACATGACATATTAGAAGACGAATGATAATATGTGGGCGGTGTTGTTACTGCACTGACAACAATACGTGCTATAAATCAATACAATTAGTCTGGACAAACAGGCTTTCCAGTGTTAAAATCAGCGACATAAATCATACCGGCTAGCAGAGTATTTGCTAGCAAGCCATCTAGCTCGGCTAGCTAGTTAGCTAGCTAAAAGTCTTATTAATCAACCGACTTAGCCCTATACACGCCACACGGGTTTTGGCACACATGCTTATATACACGTGCAAGGTGGAAACAAACTGCCTATAGAAAGTTTTAAAAGACATCAGCAACGTCTTAATTATGCACATGTAAATGAATGACATGAAGGTGGAAATTTACCTGTACTTTTCTCCGCCCAGCAGCATTCTGCCTGTGATGGGTCGCCATCTTACATGTTGACAGCATAACGTCACTTCCACGAAGCGAAAAAGAGCGGACAATACCGAAGACGCTCAACAATCGCCAAGCGCAAGAGATACAGGAGTTTTACTGTGATTTTGATGTTGTATTTCTTGTACAGTGAAGGCTGTGACGTAGTGATGGAAGAGATGCGCATGTTTCTTTCATTTTGGGATATGATCGCGCGTAAACTAGGATATATGCTAAGTGCAATGATCCGTCCATTAACATATTAGAAAAACACAAATAACATGTTAAAAATAAAATAAAAGCAATGTTATTAAAAGTTAAAAATTTAAATCCAAAGAAAGAAAAAAAGGCAGGACACGGTCAAGATTTGAACAACAAATCATTATAGTAAACAAATCCAAGTATTAAAAGTTATATACAGGTGTTACAAGACATTCCATTATGTTATGCTTCTACACGGAGCTTTGTTATTTTTTTGTGTGTGTATATGTCTGTGAAACAATGATTATTTTTTTGTTAATTTGTTAAAAGTTGAAACATAACATTGCAACTATGCACCTTGCATAAACTTAAAGTTCCCAAATATTGTTTAAAGCCTCTGTTACATCACTCCTGTAGACTATCTATGTCAAAAAAGTAAACATCTTGCAACAACATTTTATGTATATTTTGTGTGTTCATGTGTGACAGCATTAATTTCATCTTGAAAATAAATATCACCTGAGACTGTGACTAAGCCTATCTACCCCTGAATCAAGGTGTGTTGCAACCCAAAAGACTACAGAACTAAAATAAAGATGAATAACTCCAGCACCTGTTAGATTACCTTAAAACATTTGAATTCCCAAAACTATCGGATGTCTATTGACCTTAATTAACTAGTTCAAATAAAATGGCGTGTGCACTGGGAGTTCATCTTGTATCTCTGACAGTATGAACCAAGCTATGCAACTGAGAATCAGGGAACAGATCCGTGTGGAATAGAAGTTACCTCAGCTTAACCACGTGAACAGTCGCTAAAACCATTTACTGTCTTCTAGGAAATCCTAAGTATTATAAATTAATACCGAAGACATTTATTGTTTTATAGAGCTGAACACCACTGCCCTGGTTCCAAGGTTCCTAATCAAGTCATAAATGTAGCAATTTTAATTCTGCTTCATCTTCCAACACATCTAAACCAGACATAGAGCACACTGACATGGCAAGTGCTGAAACCGTCAGAAATATATTGATAAACTCAACACCAGCACAATAACGTGTTTTTTTTTTTCTTTTTTTTTTTTTAACTAAACAAGAGTATTCTGGAAAGAATTTAGAGCCTTCCGTGTCAGAGTTTTTTCCCAGTAAGATATTTTATTAGGCATCTTACACAGAAACAAGCTCTATGATCGGTCGACAGAGGGGGTTGCACGTTTATGTTTCAGAGCGCTTCTCTGAAAATCTTTCTGCCTGAATCGCGGAAATGTTTAAGCGCGCTTTAGCGCACACTTGTAGTGGCAATGTTCTATTATAAAAACACACATAACAGTATATTTATACAGAAATGTAGAACATCGCAGTGCTTCCTTATGGAATATGAAAAATTAACTCGTAGAACCATTATAATAGTTTTACGCGTATTTAAATGCAAATTTCAGCTGATGGCAAGCTTTATTTTTTTCATTTGCTTACATACTAACAACCAGAACGTGCTGTTTCTGAATAGATAACTAAGCATTCTGATAAATGGCTGAAAGACGTCGATGTCACTATCTTATATATTTCAGTTACATAAAATGATTGACTTTCCATTAAATGTCCGCATTAACGTCCGCTATTCATCAAAGCAAATAGACTTTAATTGCTACAACGATAAACAAAGCAGTTATCAAATACTTGGATTCAGAAAGACGAGTCCTAGATAATACTACAACGTACGTTTTCACTGGCATTAATTAACGGTACGTTCAACTATGAAATCTTCAGTTGTTTTCATTCAGATAAACTTTTAAAAAGGCAAAACACCACGAGTTGTGTGAAAAGACAGATGAAACATGGGGAGTAGGCGTTACCAGGGAACATCCGACTTCCTCACTTCGCGGCTCAAGGGCAATCAAATGGTTTGGATGCATTTTCGGAGAAGCTTAGCTGGGGACTGGCAAACGTTCAGTTCGTCATACGCGCGTGCGATATATCGACGTTCTTAATAAGTAGCTTCTCGGACTAATTAACAGCTGCAAAGAAGATCGCGTAAAGTGGTTCTGGCGAAGACAACCCATGTTTTAGATAACCATAACTTAATATGTCGGAGTCTTTATAATTTTGGGATTTACAAACAGGACTAATGGCACAACTAAAACAAAGGTAGCGTCTTCAGAGGTTAGCAACATGCCATACAGAAGGGATTTTAGCCTTGTCTTGTTTTTTGTCTGACTGCGCCTGGATGCCCTTCGAACTGACTGAAGAACTTGGTACAACAACTCAGCACCTTATCAGAGCCTTATTTTTTGACGGAATGAATTTCAAAACAGAAGTCGACATGCGCTTAAGCTTTTTTGGGGTTTTCTACAGCTCTGTGGAAATGTCGGAGGTTATTTAAATATAAGGCCAGCTTTGGATACAAAGCTTTTATTAAAAGAAGTTTCACATGTAAGTACACTATTAATGTCGATCACCTCTCTCGCTTTTGTATCTAAATCTGGAACCTTCTCGGGCGCGTTTTGCAGCAGTCAGATATACGAGCTGTTTCAGAAATGTATGAAATGGACCTGTTATAACACTTTGTAAGAACGTTATTTGGTGCGGAAATCTTATATAGCGATATATTCCCCCTTTCGTAACTTCGTAACGGCAATATGGACAAATGTAATCAAGTGTAAAGAAGTTGGATGAATCAGGGGGGAAA